>SCLH01001284.1:117500-148364 GCA_004367855.1 Oikopleura vanhoeffeni | reverse complement strand
AAAAATTGTATGAAAACTCAGGGAGCTGAATCTTTTACTGCGACACTTGCCAAAATACCAGTTTTTCGAAAAATTCTAGAGTTTGAAATTTTTTTTTCGAATTTCGCTCTAAGAATAGATTAATTATGCAATTTTTCATAACCTCAAGAATTTTCCATTTTCTAGCGTCTTTATTGAATGCGCTGAATCTTTTTGAAAATTCGAAAATACCGGTTTTAAATCTGGTTTACAGGTGATATGAGATTTGGTAAAACTCTTCCAAGCATGCAAATTTGCAGCCGAGGTTTCGATCATTTCAGCCCTTTTAACTAGAAGTCTTTAGCTTCAACCGTTTAACTGTAAAATACATTTGAAAAAGCCCCTTACAGCGTTGGGAACCCCCTTAATTCATCAATTTGGTTTAATTGTTCTCGTGGCCGACCTTAAATATCAGTTTGGTTAGAATTTCCTTGTGGCCCACCCAAAATTCAAAATAATGCCTCTTCGCTGCCTTCATTTTTTTAGCTGAGAATTAATCGTGGTTAGAATGTTCTTATGGCCGCTGTGATCGATATAAATTATTTCAAAAAATTGAACATAAATTTTCATTGAATGGACATAATTTTTACTTCATAGGCGTTCGTTGGTTAAAATTCACATGATGCTAAATGCGCAAAGATGTATGACTGGATGTGAATGGTTCCACTTATATTTCAGCAAATCATAAACCCAGAATTAAGGTCTAAGTTGGTGATTGGCTGTATCATTTCCATGAAATTTATCAATGTTTTTTTCTTCCCTTCCCATAGCTCTCGGTCCCCCTTTTCTCCCTTCTCTCGAGAACGTTCCTAGTGGGAACTTCCCACCCCCCTTTTCTTCTCTTTCTTTTTCAAAGCCTGTTCTGACCTGCGAATGCAAACGTATGGATATAATATTTATAAGAATTATTAAAAATAATTCAAAACGTAATGGCAAACCTATTGGCAAGATGACAAATTTTGTAGGACCTACACTGTAGGTTTTAAGTTTTTAAATGAGAATCGTTTAACTTTTGAATTGTGTATTTTTTTCTTCAATCAATAAAATATTAAGATTTTTCAAAATTGTTAATATTGAGGAAAAAGACCCCAAACTGACAGTGTAAAATATATCTGATATTTCAAGTGGTGTTTCGAAATATTTTCAGTTTTGAAAAGTCAAACTATCATAGATATATCATATATCTCCACCCGAATACGGGAAGCCTAATTTAAATGTTGCTTAATTTGGCGGAAATGATGGAGTCGGCTGATTGGTCTAAACCAAAATGTTAAAGTAAAGATAATGTCCAACCACTCATCTTCACGCATCAAGCATCATTTTAACCGGGCGTGCCCAACGCACAAGGGATGGAGAACCAAATGGATACATTATGTCAATATTCTAAAATTTTATTCATTTTATTCATCAAAAGTTCGATACTTTTTTATCAATCTTAAAAATAAATCTTATTTTAATTCATAATAAAATATCAAAATCGCAAAATTCTCAAATTTTAGCAATTTATTTTTTTGCTGATTTTGACATGACTCTGAAGTAAAATTTCGGTACAAAGATAAATCTGTAAATATTCGTGTTCAACCTGTTCCACACGGATAACTGGATGTTTCAAACTTGATTAAACTCGAGAATATATTATGACATAAAATTAATGTCAACTAGAATTGTACCGACGGTACCGTTCAGTACAGTACAGTACCGTTCAATTTCTACAAAAACATTTTAACAATTTTGAATTACTCGGAAATCACATCCGATTCGAAATCCGGGGTTCAAGGGAAAGTCAAGTTTTTGAAACAAACTTGGACTTAAGAAATTCATTGAATGGTGATAGTTGTGCTCTAACTGGGCGATACTGTTATAATTAAGACTAGATTATCCGTATTTTAATTCACAGGGTTGGCGTCTTGTCAATAAAATAATACCTACAAAATGTAAGTTTTGGTGGGTAAACTCTTTAAGTAATGTTTCTGCCGTCATTACTGGACTACGTTACGATACGAGGTAACCGTTAGGAAAATTGAAGACGAAATAAAATGTTAATCCTAAACAAATAACAAAACGAATGAAATATTGTACCTATTGAAAAGGTTATCTAGTACTCAATAAACTAGAATGTTCTTTCCGATATAGTGCCTTTCAATAAAATACTAAAAAATGTCACCCACGCCAAACCTTACTGCCTTATTACAAAATTATTTTTGCATTTTGGATCATCTTATTATAATGTTAAAAATATTATCTTTTACTGACTTTTTAAGCGAGATTTGGACATAAAGAATTAATACCTACAATGAATGTTTTTCAAGCTAACTCTGCATTCGTGATTGCGCAAGGAAGCAATTCACCAACTGATGATCAAGTCCCGTACCCAATCAGTTGGAACAGGATATGGAAAGTTTTTGCGGAAACCTTAATTTCAAATTTATATGGAGTTGCATTTTGAGACTTGAAATTCAGCAAGCAGACGCATTATTATTGAAGCTCCCTGAAACCCGTTTTTCATGATTGTTAATAAAACTGAAATAAAAATTTTCTTTATTTCAAAACTGAATGAGTTGATGGATATCAACAAAAATTTTTATTTATTATAAATGATCGGTGCGGATTGAGCAAGCTAATTGAAATTTTTCGCCTTTTTTCAAAATTAAAATTTTTTGTTAAAACAATTCAAATTAAATAACGTTTTGGTAAACTGAAATGTAATGTTTCAGGCAATCTGCCACAGAAATTTCAATTTACATTTTGAAGGGGCTACTACCCCCTTATTAAGTCAAGGATGTGTATTTTGTACACAACATGCTCAAAAAGTAAAATTTAATTTCTTTTTTCGAATGTTAAGATTGGAATAACCAATACATTTTGGGTCGATTTTCAAATATTTGAGGTCAAATAAATAGGAAATTTTGTAGATGAATATCCTTTTTCTAATCTTAGTGGATCTTGAAAATGAGGGTTATCTCTATGGCGCGTGTTCAAATCCGACTACTGTCTGAGTGATTGTGTTAGTGATTTCTTTAATGATAACGCACCAATCAACTTCGGCGCTCCCAAGATCAAGCTCCCTCGCATATTATCATACCCTAGACAGTCACTTAGAGAACTTTAGTAGAATTCGAACACAGGCTAAATAGATAGCCTTCATTTTCAAGATCCACTAAGGTGAGAAAAAGGATATATGCTGATTTGAACAGTTTGTTTCTGAAAAACCGCAGCTAAAGTAATCGACCAATCAAAATCTTTGATGATGAGAAACGAGATTTTAACGATTTTGGTCCCAAAAAATTAAATTAAAAAAACATCGATGAAATCAGAAGCTTGGTTACCCCACTGATGGGCATTCTTGCAGATTTTTCTGATTGAATCGAATATTTTGAGCCTCATAGTTTTGCCTTATCCCGAGCTTGAAAATTTGACCGGATCGGCTCAGAATCTTAATTTTCTGATCAGATCGAATCGGCTCGGTTATTGGAACTGATCGGCTCGGACTGGGTAGAAAGTGTTTCAGATAACAGATTTTTGGGTTTCGGTAAATAAATTCTTTAGATTTTTTGGCTTCCGGTAAATAAAGTTTTTTGGATTTTTTGTACCTTTTCGACTATCAGTTCGGACTTTTTTTAATAATTTTAATTTTTCTCTTAATTTTTTTAAAAGTTTTACTGGTTTTCTGTTTTTCCGTTCATGAACTTCGAGTTTTAGACGATTTTGATGTTTCATAAAAGTCATCTTGAGACCGAAAACCCCATATTTGCAATTTTTCAGTTTTTCGGGTCCCAAACCCGAAGAACTTCTACCTGAAAAGCAATCGCTCGGTTCGATTCCACCATTTAGAATCACCAATCTGCTCTGTTTATTTTTGAGGAGATATTTAAGCTTGGTGCCAATCTCTGGGTGACCAAATCTAAGAGGCGAAATAGCGAAAAAAATCAATGAGATACTGAATTTCACCACCAGATGTCGAAAGTTTTTGTTGGATCATATGTTTTTTTTATCATTATTTTCTCAGTCGTTTTTCACATTTTTCGACCTATTCGGAATAGGCTATTCCCCATATTGAAGCGCAGCTCAGAGCATATTTTCATCACTAGGCAGGTTCTTCGATATACCTTTATCAAACTTTTGTTCCGTTTTGGTCCATCCTACTAAGAAACACACTACGTTTTGCTTATCAGGGACCAAAACGGAACAAAAGTGTGATAAAGGGATATAACAATTATTAACTATAAAATTTGACAATGATTACGGCCCTTAAAATTGCATAAACATGAAAAACTGATCTAAAATACGATTCTTGTGAACATGAATTAAATTCAGTTTAGTTGCGGTTCAACCATAAATTACCGCGAGAATTTTTGATTGCTTCTTTTACAAGGGAAATTACCGCTTAGTACATTGCCTACATAATAAACATTGAAAATTTATTAGATAACTGAAAAAAGTTCAAATTACTCAGTTGTAAGATAGATCAAAAAATGCTTGACAACCCAATTTAAGTTAATTTTGTTTATTATTCAAAGATGATCATAAATTACGCCAAAGTTTTGATTTTGACTAAGTGTTTTTATCAATATTTCATATAAATTATTATACCTCTTTATCACACTTTGGTTGGAAAATGCTGTTCGGAGATTTTTTTAGTATATTCTTTTCCCAACCTAAGTCCATCTTAAAAATGCTTACCATCTTTATAGCATTTTTTCGAATCCCACTAATGTTGTCTTAGTGATTGTCTTGAGTATGATTATAGGCAAGGGTGCTTAATATTGGGACCGCCAAAGTTGATTGGTGTGTAGTCACTCAAGCAATAAATAAAACAATCACTGATACAACATTAGTGGGATTCGAACGCACGCTATAGAGATAGTTAGCATTTTTAAGATGGACTCAGGTTCGGAAAATGATATTTAAGGGGGTTGTGGGTGTAAATGGAACAAGCGTTGAAGAAAAATTTTGTTTTATTCTTGAATTCAGCTTGAAAGAAACAATCAGAAGAAGCGATATTTTCAACCAATCGATTGCGTTATTTTTTTATTTTGTACCGCGTAGGGCGCCAGGACAACGTCAAGACAACAAACCTTCTCCTGGGAATTAAACCAAATGAACTTATTTTACTTATAAAACAAACAGAGATAATTTTTTCCAACGATTTTTTCTGGTAATGTATGGCAACATTTCATAGATTCTTGAATATTCTGTTTTATTCAATTTTAAACAAAATTGACCGAGCTTATTAAGATTTTAAAGAGAATTTCTGAATTTCATTTTTACCGTTTAAAAATCCAAGAAGATTTTTGTTAATATTTCTTTTCAGGTAATTATTAGAAGACTTTATCGAAAACTCTTTGTTTTATACAATTTAAAGCAAAATTAATCGAGATTTTACAATTTTTGTGTGAATTGAAAACATATTTTTACCAGTTTTTCGACTCCCGTATTTTTTCCTCATTTATTCTTATCTGCCCGTTATCGACCCTTCCAGTCCAGCTGGAGGAGAGGGCTATTTCCCCCAGCAATTCCAACATTCTACACCCAGAACCCCCTTAAGCTAAGAAAATCGCCAAACAACATTTTCTGACGAAAGTGTGATAAAGGGATATTCTGCAATATTTTTATATAAAACATTTTATACTGATATTAATATTTCATATTTTGAAATATTTTCATGGAAGCCTTATTTGGATTGAATAATCAAATACTTTCAACTACGTTTTTCAACTACGAAAACTGATTCAATTTTAACCAGTTTCGCACCGATGTATGTCAATTTGAAAAGAGGCGTACTAAATGATTACTCAGTGCCAATTGGCACTGTGTGAATACATAGGTTAAGGATTCTTATTGCTACAATTGAGGACCATGTACCTGTTTAAGGTGTCTACTAAAAATTAGACAATGCCATGGCGCACGGTCTTTTTTCAAGGGTGAGCAGTAAACATTCAATTTTTTATGATAGATTAAAATAAAAAAAAGCGGGGGGTATAATCAGATAGCAAAAAAAAATTTGCTCGAGCCAATTTTTTTGAATCCCGTGATCGCTGATTGGATGACCTTTTCTGTACATTGACGCTTCACCAATGCCAAAAAGTATTTCTTGCTAGCTTCTGAGCATTTAGATATGAACAAAATTTGAAAAAAAAAATTTCTACAGCAAAAATTATCGAAATGTGTCGGTTTAAAATGAGTTAAAAATGAAGGAATTTGTAGGTTTTTTCCATTTACGCCCATTGGAACTTCAACAATCAATTCGAAATTTTGTAATGTTAAAATCGAGAACATGAATCAAAAAAACGAACATAAAATAAGGGTTAAATTTGATGAAAAACATTTTGGAGATGATTTGATGTGAAATCACTTCCGGTTTGACCGGAAGTAAAATCACAGTGTTAATTTCTAATTTGATTAGTAATGATAGCAATTCTGGTAGACTTTAGGGAAAAATAACTCAAAATTGTTTTTAATGTTTCCTGCTTTTTGTAATTGACAATTAGTAATTGTTCTAGTTTTTGAAATCTGTGACAGAATTTCTGGCCTAGATCTGAGTTTTTTAGTCAAAAGCTATTTTTAAAAAAGGCAAAATTGCACCGTGCGCACCCTTTGAATAACGCAACATAAATTGGGCTAGAATTGAACTTGATTGAATGTGCACTTTCTAACTATTTTAGAGTATGAACACTTTTCTTCACTTAATAATTTTACATTTTTTCCATTCTCAATTGATAACACTTTCAAGCTTAGTAAATTTATCTGAATGCGATCACGTGAGCTCGAGTAGATGCATTTTTTCATTTTGGTTTTAGAGCTATATCTCACAGATACCACTACTGGAATTGAACAGAATAACAACAGTTACAGTTTATTTCATTTGTTATTTGGCAAAGACTGTTCTACTTGTTTTTAGACATTATGTTAACATAATTCAATGACAACACAGTTATTCTATACAAAATTGTCGAACTATAATCATATTGATTTTTGGTAATTAGTGCTGTCAAGGGATATTTTTCATATGCGGACATAGACTTTCAAAAACGTGCTATTAACTCGCCTGATTGAAGTTCCTATAACTTACGAAAATAATAAGATTCTCAATCTCAAAGCTTTCACTTATTAGTTCAACCGATTTTACTAGTAAATAGTTCATAAACCTGTTTTATTGACCGCGTGAGTTTTCAAGTGAATGAAATTTCAATAGCTTATTTTTCATGAAATTTAATTTTAAACAGCAATGATATTTTGAAAATTTTAACTTCGACGCGATTTTTTTTGCATTTTATGTGTAATAATAGTTACATATTTGACAACTTCTCCGGAGCTCGCCATTGGCTCTCATTTATGATGAGTCATAAAGTTCACCGCCCGATTAGGTTTGTTTGATAACAGCGCGAGTATGGTCTTCTATCTGGCTCGAATCTCGACGCAACTTGAAGCTCACGCGGTATAAAAAAAAATATCATTAAGTAGCGATGTATCACAAGACAGCACTGTATTTTAACAATACCCCCTGCCTTTTTTATCCCTTAATTACACTTTGTTTAGAATCCGTAGGCAGATGGAAGAATCGATAGAAAAATTTGCTTGAAAAATCGACGTGGCTACGCATTCTCACTAAGGTGTAATAAAGGGATATTGTTGCCAATCTGCACACAGAAATACTAGATTGTAATAAACCAATAATAGAACAAATATTTTTTCATCAAGTTTGAACGAAAAAAAAACACTTCTGTGCTCGTTATGGTGACCTGATATCGTCGAAAGTGCTTATATCGCCGAATGTGCTCCTTTCACCAAAATTTAAAATTTCTTTTATAGTTGTTATTTCAACAACTGATAGCTACTGTAATAAATTATTACTAATAATGCAAATCAAATAAGAAAAAAAACTCTACTAAAAAGGAGTCAATCAACTGGTATAAACTATAATCATGGGATTATAACGGCAGAATATCTCATTTTTTGGGCGTTGTTCAGTCACGAAAATGCTTGCTTTTGTACAATAGCTCCCCACAACAAGCCATTCAAATTCTTTTCAAATTTTTCGCTTGTCATTTTTTTCCAATTGTTTATAAACTTTTGAGTTTAAAAAATAGTTGTAGCCCCGGGTATAACTCTATTTAGGCCTCATTACTGGCCAATCACAGCGCTCCCTCTGCGAAAGTATCCATAGCGTCTCAACGGAACGACGCTCAAAGAATGAGACATCCTGTAAACCACGTTGATTGACTAAAAAAACTTAAAAAAAACGTAGCTATTGGGACAAAAAAACGATAAAACTCATTAATTGACAAAATTTTATTTCGTTAAATACACAAGAAATAAATGTGAGTTATCAAATTAACTTTGTTCAACTTGAACAAATTTGATTTCGAAACCTTGTTACCAAATCACTTTGTGGAACCCGACTGACTTATTTAACCAAGCTACATAATTTTTAACTTTGTTCCATTTTTGAAATGTGTTGAATGATCAATTTGTTGAATGGGGTTTACAAATTTTTTTTAAATCCAAATAAATGTCATTAAATGTTGTGTTTATAATCATTTTCATACGAGATTCAGACGCGAATATTGGTTCAATATGGAAATTTCCGTTTAAACTTTTCTCTGGCATGTTTTCACTTTGTTTGTCAATCTGTGCAAAAATGAACTTTTTTGTTCAAAATTGCCTTTGCATAGAAATATTGATATCTGGCATTTAAATAAATTAACTCAAATAGTGTACAACTATCACTTTGGAGCAGGAATCACATTGATTAAAAACTCGTATTTTGTCATAATAAATTTGTTAGACGCCATAACGTAAACACTTAAGGAGGTTGAAGGGTCTTTGATTTAACTTTCAATTCGTGACTGATAACAACAATATTGATATTTAATTGAGTCAAAGTCAGTTCACTTCTAAAATTGTCTAAATATTGCCTAATCTGAATTTAAATAGTTTTTACAGTATTTAGAAAATTGTTCGAGAACAAAAGGTCAAATTTTCTCTGGATTGAAAGTAATTCTCTTGCAAATTATAGGCTTTGATTCAATGAAATTTCCCTTGTAAATAAAGCCATAAAGGTCCTTCGGACCCGGCTCGACACCGAAGCTCTCTTGCAGCTCTCCTGAGCATGAGTTAGCTCAGGATCAGCTCCAGGTGCTGACTCTGGGCTGGCCTGCCACCACCATATATAAAGGGTGGCTAGCCAGTCATTGAGGGTTGTTCCGTCAGAGAGCCCACCCAAGCCAGCAACGCCAGCTTCCAACAGTTACGATACCCGCCCGACTCCCACCTCCCTCTACTTATAAAGGTAAACCCCAATTGAGAGTATTAGTAGCATTTAAACCGAGCAACATATCCCTACGGGGCCATGTACAGTGTGAGGTCTGTATTCAGGCATTACATAAAGTGATGAAAGCGGTGAGTAGAAAGTCAATATACAGTAATGACGCGATTTTTTATTTCGAAACGGAAAAACGAAAAAAAATACCTTTAAAAACAGTGGTCAAGTAACGGCGCACAGACCGTCAAAATTCAATATTCTATATAACCGAGAGAAAACCGGAAAAACTGTATTGGAATAATAAAAAACTACCGAAAAATTAATGAAAAAACAACCGAAAAATTATTGAAAAAACAACCGAAAAATTACTGATAAAATACCAAAAAATGACTGAAAAAAAACTACCGAAAAATGACCAAAAAAACAACCAAAAAATTACGGATAAAATACCGAAAAATGACTGAAAAAAAACTACCGAAAAATGACCAAAAAACTACCGAAAAATTACCGATAAACTACCGATAAATTACCAAAAACTACCAAAAAATGACCGATAAATGACCAAAAACTACCGAAAAATGACCGATCAAAACCCGTAAAATACGGTGTTATTATTCAATTTCAGATCAGTTGATATCAGAAAACAAAAAACCAGAATCCTCCAGTATATTGAAAAATAGAAAACTAAGTATAACTTTATAAATTAAAAAAGAAAGTAAAGCAATAGATGAGAGTGATCAGAAAGTAGTCCCATGTTTTGGCACTCAATTTGTGAAACTTTGCAAAAAATAATTAAAAATAACGAGATAATTAATTCGAGAAAGCGTTCAAAAAACATTAAAATGTATAATAAGTTCTAACCTTTAGACACCAGAGTCCTTTCGAATGACACGTGAAAGCACGAAAAAACAAAAAAAAGTCAACGTTGCGGCTATAGAGACAATTTTGATATGAGATTAGTATTTATTTGTCAATTTCAGTAAAATATGCGAGGTCACAGTAAATGAGAATATCGCTATAAACTTTCTTTTTTTAACCTAAGGCAGACCTTGGAACCCATTGGCTTGGCTTGACTCGCTTGGAAAATACCTCTGGCTTGCCGAGGTCTGCCTTAAGGACTCTGCAACAATTGGCGGGTCGATTTTTTCCCAACACTTCACCCCCTCCTGGTTTTCGGGCGGATAAAGGGTGGAAAATAGAATGACGAAATGAAAATATTCACGGAAATTGTTTGTTGTTTCTGAAATTAAAAAAANTATGAAATTTAAGTCCATGCGTCCGACCCTTCCCCGTCCTCATCGCTGAAAGCCTCGTCGTCTGCTAGATAAGAATCTAATAGGCCGACGTGAGGCTTGATTTGTGGTTAAAGGAGATGAGATGGAGTTTGGACCGGCATAACCAGGAATCCGACGGGGCTCGCGGTGTCACCTCGGTCAGACTCCAGATTTAGTTCCAAGTCAGTCAGACTTGTTATTTCCTGCGTCTGCTTTATATGTATTTTGGTAGGCGCAGGAAGCATATACAGCTTTCCTATCATTTATAAATCTGTACTCAGAATTAACTGTTTAATTGTTTAATTATCGCGAGGCATCCGCAACATTTGGTGTCTGAAGTAGGAAAAGCGAGATTTCATATTAATTCCGGAACATGCTTTTCCCACTCCCATTTTTAAAAATGTTTTACCCACCCCTATATGGAAAAAAAAATTCCCCACCCCAATTTTGCGCCCCCTCCCTTCAGACACCACTTGTCTGAAATATCTTTCCCACCTTCCTTGGCAAAAATACATGAACTGCGTTAATTCACGGTAAATTTGGGATAACGATACGGTATCGTCGATACTTCTAGGCGTCAAAACCCCTTTACGAGTTGACAACCTACATGCGGGAAATGCTGTTACAAAAAATGCAACAAAAAAAACTTTAAACACAAATCTACATAAATGAACCAAGAAAACTTCCCAAAATCTTCCGTCCAAGAAAAAAATTTTAATTTAGTAAATATGGACCTGAATGAAAGAGCCAGAGAGCAAAGTGAGTACAACGAGAATGATTACAACGTGCCTTACGACAATTCGGACGATGTAAGAAATTGGTGGGAAAACCACAACAACATAATGCATGAAAATGCGCACTTTATTGAAACAACAATAAACCCCGTACCACTTGACCACCAGTTATATCAGTGGTCAAACGGCTACGATTTTTATTCTTTCCCCTACGATAACCCACTCCAAGATCACAGCCAAATTTTCGAGCAACCACAAATTTTCCTCGAGAGACGAACGAATCTCCCCGAGCCGGTTTCTCATCTATCCGACGACGATGATTCCGTATCAGAGTTTTCTGATACAGAATCATCCTCCGCAGAGATGATGGAGATTCCAGACGGTGAGATTGTTTTGCTTTTCAACGGGAGCAATGACGTATTACTGACCTCGGATTTTTCGAGTGGGGAGGAGTGGAGTCTAGAAGAATAAGGTTTTTTTCATTCACTTATCATTCATTTCCGATTTTGGGAAAGCTCATTACTATTTTACATGGATATCCTGTTTAAATTCCGATTTTGGGAAAGCCCAACACTATTTTACATACATATCCTGTTTTAATTTCGATTTTGAGAAAACCCATTACTATTTTACATACTTATCCTGTTTTAAGATGAAACACTTGTTATAACTATTATAATTTTATTTTTGAGAAACGTTTCGAAATTCATTATTCAAGCTAATAATACTTTTGTGAGTTCAGAAAAGTAAACAGTACGAAATCTAGAGTTCCAGCTTTTTTGTGTGAAAATTAATAAAAACTTGTTAATATGATTATATAACATATAATTATATAATGTATTAATATAATAATTCGTTTTAACTCATCATTCTCTCCCACTAAATCTGGCGGAGGGAGATAGTGTTGGCGTTCCGCCGTTTGCGCAATATATATCGCGCAATCGGCGGACCGACTGCATGTCCCTCCGCCCGATCTAGTTCCAAGTCAGTCAGACTTGTTATGTCCTGGGTCTGCTTTAAATGTAATTTGTACTCATAATTAACTGTTTTATTGTTTAATTATCGCAAGGCTTCAGCAACAAGCTGGTTACAGAAAAATCATTATCTATAGATTCACTGTTGAATTTAAAATCAGTGTCCGTTTCCTCTCCTTCAGATGTCAAATTTGGGTGTTTTTCGAATGTCATTTGAAGTGTATTAAACTCCTTTTTCTATGAAATGATCAAGAACTTCATGATCCAATTTTTGAATCGGCCATAATTTATTAAAACCCTTAACATCATTTATCTTCTATTTTGTCAGTTTAAAGCGCCAATTACCAGTTCCGGAATTTTTTGCAAATAAATGATGAAGATGTTTCAAAAATCCCCCGACCCCTTTAATTCCTGAGTTAAAACTATATAACGGAGCTTGAAAGAATTGACGTGTGCCAATCGGCACAATTTGTGTGCATGTGTTAATGGAACATCGACTGTATAGTTGATTTTATTTCAATAAATTCAAAAAGCTAGCGTATTAACCGTTATTGCGTCGAACTAACTATAGTTTTTAGAAAGGTTAAATTCTTACTCTGATCGGTTCACCTTCACTCGATACGATTATAATCTCGTCCAATTTGACAATTCTAAGGTTTTTGAATTCAGATTAAGGGGGTGGTGCAAGCAAATTACATATTTCTGAATGGGCTCGCCTGAACAAACTGAGGATGGCAAAAGGTTCATTTTGCGATTGATTTCGAGAAAAGAGTTCTGTGGGTCAATCTAAGAAAACCAAAAAAAATTTCGATCGCACAAATTAGCTTTACAGGCACTTGAAAAGTGCCAAAATCAATTATTAAAAAGTTATGTTTGGCTTCGTTTATTAACCGATTCTCATGATTTTTTTTCAAATACATCTTTTATTTTATATCTAAAGACTTTTAAGGCGAATTTATTATTTCAGCTAGATCAAATATAGATTTTTTTAACTTCATGTTTCAAAAAAAAAAACTCTTCCAATTTTTCGAAATTAGGCTCAAAAGAAAAGCCAGTGGAAAACAGACGACCAAAAAGTGGCTTTACGTCCAAGACCGAATATATTTTTTGATTTGAAGCCACTTTTTTTTCCGAAATTTTTTCGAAAATGACTAAAAAATTCATATTTCCAGTTTCAGCGGGAAATTTTAAATTCGCTGTCGAGAGTCTTAAGATAATGAAAATAAAAGATTATTGAATAAAAAATCATGAGAATCGGTGAATAGACGAAGCCAAACATAACTTTTTAAAAATTGATTTTGGTACTTTCCTAGTGCCCGTAGAGCTCGTTTGTGCGGTTGAAATTTTTTTTGTCTGCTCAGAGTGACCAATTAAACTCTCTTCTCGCGATCTATCGTGAAATGAGTATTTTCGCATTCTTAGTTTGTCCAGGAAAGCCGATTCAAAAATATTTAATTTGCTTCAACCACCCCCTTAAGGTACGTAAGACTTTTTAAACAGCTTATCTCTTGAAAATCTCTAAGATTATGGAAAAAAAATTTTTAACAAAAAAAAAATATTAATCGGGTTAGTGGGGTGGCTGAACTTCAGTCGCTGAATATTGCAAACCATCCTGTAAGGCCGTTTTGGCTGCTAACAGGATTTCAGTAATTTTATTCAAAAAAACAATTTATAGATCTCCAATCTCTTCGGAGGCGTGGGTTCGAATCCTATTTCAGACGCTTAAATGTTGTTAAACGTCTTGCTGTGCTAAATAACTGGACAACGTGAAAATATACCTTTCTTTTTTATTTTTAAATGCGGTCAGCAACATCTAAACGATAACTTCGCTTCTCTGGATGCTCTTGGTCGCTTATGTAGCTCCCATGCGAAAAATGCACAAGCCACCGTGAACGCCACATAAGGGAGTACCGGGGGAAATGCGGCTCATAGACCCTAAGGACTCTGCGACAATTTGCGGGCCGATCTTTCCCCGCACAATTTAATCGTCATTCGTGATTTGATTTAAGCTCAGATATTTGAACTGAACCCGATATCAGTAAGATTGAAAATCAGTCGGTTTCGGTTCGGTGTTAGTTAACAGTTGGTTTATGGCAGATAACAATGTCACAAAAAGTTTTTAAACGGTCAAGGTTCCTTAGCTTCCCGCATCTATGTACTTGGACGATTGAAATAAAAAAGAGGAAAAAATTTTTTTCCCAAAAACTTCAAAAATGGTTATCGATGTCTTTCAACCTATCTTGTGAGAATTTTTTTCTGGTCATTTTAAGACTAAGGATATTTTTTTTTTTTATCAATTTTCTCAAAAAAAATCGATTTTAGGGTCAATTTTTTTTGTGAGATTTTAAGGGTAAATGTGATCCAGTTCTAGCGAAGCCGTATGAGTGCTAGAAGGCTGATGTATTCTGGCCAGTGAAAATTAAGCGTTTTTCGGCTACCCTTTTTTTAATGTATTGGTCGGCGACCCAATATTTTGACCTCTAATGACCGGTTCAAAGTCAGGGTCAATTCTCAAGTTCATCGTATGGGACTTGTTAAGTAACCCCAAAAATCGAAGGGTCTCCACTTTCTAATGAACGTAATTTAGGAACTATGGGTCAATAATGTACTGAGAGAGTCGCTAGAGAGCAAAAACTGGTTCAACGGACCCAAGGTAACCTCACAGATCATCGTTATGACTTGTAAGTACCCCAAAGATCGGAAGGGTCGACTTTCTTAATGAACGTATTAGGAAACTATTGGCGTCAATAATGTACTGAAAGGTCGCTATGAGGTAGCAAAAAACTTTGCTCTATAGTTTATTGACTCTCTAGCGACCTTTCAGTACTTATTGACCCCATAGTTGCTAATACGTTTCATGCAGAAAGTCGAGCCCTTCCGATTATTTAGGTGGTACTAACAAGTCTATACGATGAACTTTGAGGGTTGACCTTGGGTGTTGGACCAGTTTTTTTGCTCTCTAGCGACTTCTCAGTACATTATTGACCCTAGTCCTTAATACGTTCATTAAAAAGTGGACCCTTTCCGTTTTTGGGTTACTTTTACAAAGTTCTATTACGATGAACTTGAGATTGACCTTTGAATACTTTGAACCGGTCATAGGGTCAAATATTTGGGTCGCCGACCCTCAATTAAAAAACGGCGTAGCGAAAACGCTTAATTTTCACTTGCCAAAATCAGCCTTCTAAAGCACTTCATTACGGCTCTCGCTAGAACTGGGATCACCATTTACCTGTAAAATCACGAAAAATTTGAACCTTAAAATCGATTTCTTTTGAATTTTTCATTAAAAAAAAAATCTGAGTCTTAAAATGACCAAGAAAAATTCTTCTAGCAGATAGGTTGAAAACATCGATACCCACTTTTTTGAGTTTTGAAATTTCTTATTTCAAATCGTCTTGATTGTTTCTAGCATGGGCCATTAAAAGTCTATAGACGTCAAAAAAATATTTGATTTGAAGACCCTTCAACCTCCTTAGGTAGCTTTAACGAGTTTCGAATTGAAACGTTGAACTTTTTATCTGATTAATCATTCGTTTTATATACGGACATTCGCTACTTTAAAATGTTAATTTTTCACGGTGCTTTTTTTGTCTAAAATATCTCATTTTTGATAAAAAGAGAGAGCTCCGGTTTCACATCCAGTAACGATAAAGTTAAGGGGTTCGAAGGAAACTATTTTGACATTTTCGGATTTGGTTTTTAAAACGATAATTAATGTATTCTAAAAATAACTAATCGTTGATCTAGAATCGTGAAGTCGAGCAACAAAAAAGCTTTCAATTTTTTCTCACTGAAGATGGTTCAGCCGAATTGAAATAAGACATTTTGTGATTTTTTTTGATTTTGAGATTATTCCAAAAAGTCAGTTCGAAGGTTCAATATTTGATTTTTTTGGCCATGGAATCAGCAAGGAATTAAAATATGCGGAAGAAGTTCTATTCTGGAGTTTTGAACCTATACTTGAATAGAAGATCTAAAATAAAATAATACCGGTTGTTTTTCAAATCGTCAGAATAAAAGCGCTGACTTCCTATTTTCTGCCTCTAATGAGTAAAATTTAAGCTGAACGTTTTTTTTGTGGAAGTGTTTATCATTCATATGTTTTACTCGATATCATTGAAAAGGATTCACTACCCTCTTACTTTGAAATTTATTTATAAATCGATGCAAGTTATCTGACTTAAACGTAATACAATATTCAAATTTCCAAATTTTAATATGAAAAACACCATGTGTCGCGTCATTTCGAACGCCTACGCGTTTTTCATTATTTGAGAAAAACAGTTAATTCTGTCCCCATATCGCCAAATGTGCCAATATTGCCGAATTGGCCAATAGCGCCGAATTTTTTTGGCACAAAGTTTCGGCTATATTGCTCCTCCATTTATATATTGAAAAAGTATCTAGAGAATTTTTTTCTTCTTATTCATTGGTTCTTCTTAAAAATATTTTTCAAATTTCCTTTTTACTCAGTTACCCCAATGAAGTCAAAACATTGAATTTAGAATGAATCGCATGATCTTTAAATATATGATATAAAATCAAAAACTATAATAATTACAAAGTAAAAAGTGGTCAATTTTTTTCTGAAAAGAAACTTATTTTTAGCTTATTCAAACATTTTCCAAAATTGATGGATAAATATTATATGAAAATAAACGTTGGTTAGATAGTTTTTTACCGCGATCTTCGACCAATGATTAGTGATTATCTAAAATAATAAGTTTTTTCTCAAAAATTGAAGCAACGTTTTGCCTTAGTATTTTAATACGTTTCAAATCCAGGATTTGGCCAGTCTTTACTTCCGGTTAAACTAAACCGGAAAGATTCGGTGAAGAACACGTCGTGCGGAGAAGAAGATTATATAATTTGTCGAAAAACTCTTTCTTGATAAAAGTAATAACACTTGAGGATGTGACATAATCGTGTCAGATCTCAGAAAATCAAATATCTTCAAAACAGGAGGAGGCAAAACATCACCGAAAGCTTTTTTCAAATACATTCGACGATATTGAGCGATATTGGCATTTCTGCGATATGGGGTCAGAAATAATTAAAAAATTAAATAAACCCGGGCGTTCGAAATGACGTCATAATTCGAAAAATTATTTTTATTTTATGCGTTTTACAATAAGCTAGAATAATATGTAGGATTACGTACTTCACCAGTGGTGAATCATCACGAAATCAAACGGAAATTGAAAAAAGTATATTTGAGAATTAAAATCGTGAAATATGATGTTATTCATGAGTCATGAATCATGACGCACTCAAAGTTATTTGTCCAGGTAATTTCGGCTCCCTTGCCTCGTCGGCGATATTGGCACTGGCAGGAATTCAGCTAAAAATCGTGAAATTGCGTAGGTTTTTTCGGTGATATTGGCAAATTTGTCGATAGTGTGCTAGCGATATCGGGCCTTCTTTATAATACATTTTGGGCTTTTATTTCGTTGTTTGAGGCCGAAACGTTAAAAAATACTGTGAAATGATCAAAAAATAATGGGCTTTACACGATTGCGACAAAATGCAGTTGACTGACCTTATTATGTCAGGTTCTTAGTAATGTTTTTAGTGTTCTTAAGTATTTTAAGTGCGTAAATAAACATTTATTTTAAAAAGTTTGTATGTCTTCCGAGAAGATATATCGAAAACATATGCTCTTTAAAAAACATATTTAACACCACTATTTAACTTTTGCATCGAATGCGGCATAATTTGTTGATAACATTTATTGTTGTTTTTGATCTTTATTTTCAAATAATTTTTGCTATTTTAAGAAAGGTTTTTGACCACACCATGTAAAATTTTCATTTGAATTTACTGAAATAGCAAAAAACACTGTTAAAAGTTGTTACTAAAAACTGGTTCAATGAAGTTGAAAATGAAAATTTTAGAAAAATGATGCTTTTTGCAGAGAAAACGGCGGTATACCGCAGTTTACCGGACACGTCATCAAATTAAATTCCAACCAAATTTTTGAATTTGTCAGGTGTCAAGAGTTGATGATCAGTCAGAGTAGATCTCGAGATTTGAGCGTACGTGCAAATGTGATCCAGATAAGTAATGAATACCTTCGGACATGAGTTAAGTTAAAAATTGTTTGTTTTAACTGATTCTACTTTTCAAATTAATTTAGCAATTATTAACATTTTTATTAACGCAGGAATTTTCCAAGACAGAATTCATCAGGAAGAATTTCCAACCGCGGACAGTCTAACCTAGTTTTCCAAAAATGCAATTTGATGGCTCAATAGTCATCATTGATGACTAGGGTTGCGCACGGGAGAACTTAAATCTAAAGTAAACATCGAAAAATAAATCGATAGCTTTACGGGATTTTGAAAGCCATAAATATATAAATTTTACGTAAAAATACAGTATTAAGGTGTGTTTTGAAGAAGCAAATTAAATTTATGGGTATTTCTTACCGGGAACTTTTCCAGAACGAACAGTAAATATAACAAAAAAAATTCCAGAAAAAAACCAAGTCAAAAAATTGCGTCGGTAGATTTTGAAATTTTTTACCAAAATTTTGGCCAAAGTTGGGGTTTTAAAGAATTTGAACTCGAAAATTTTACCCTAGAAGTTTGTTTTGGTTTTTAGGTAAAACCCCTGGTTAAAAAGTCTAAAGTTCCACCGTGCACAACCCTATTGATGACTCATCAAATATAAAAACCAAGCCAAGCGAAAAAACAAAGCCAAGCCACCAATTTTTTTTCGGTTTCCAAGCCAATTCAAGCCACAAAAATTTGCTGACTTGCCGAGGTCTGATTCAGATTATCAAAATAATGAGTTTTTAGTTAACCCGAATTTCAGATCAAAAATAAAATTTGTATTGAGATTGGTTGTGGGCCAAATAAGATAGATTATGAACCAAACAGAAAAATTTCGAAAAGGAAATTGAAAATTTTTTTTCTGAAAATCAGCTTTAAAATTTATGCGTCAGATATTATGCTTAAAAATTTGACGATTTTGTTGAGTACAAAAGTTAAATAGTATAAAATGGGTGGATGACGCAAAATATAGATATAACGTATCAAAACATACTATTCATTGGGGGCTCAACCAAATTTATTGGATCAAAACACGTACTTTGACGATATTATGTAATTTTTCTTTCGAAAATTTTCTTCTTTCATAATTTCGGAACTTATTTCAATTAATAAAATATTTAAATACATGAACGGCGAAAGATTCAAGCTTGTTTAATTTGAGGAAAAATGTTCTAACATCTGGAATGACCGTCTTTAAAGCAAATGTATACATAAGGCATTTTGTGAAATTTGAACAATTGAGCTTTCAAGCAAAAAATTTTCTGTAAGTAATTTTTATGTTATTTCTTTGAAATTCCAAAAATTTTGCTAAACTACATTTTTGCATTTGAATTCAATTTTACAATCAAAATCCGAGTTATATTCATTCAAATATTATAGGGTATTTTAGGAAAAGCACGTGTGAGTCACTCAAAGTGTCACTGAAAAGCACGTGTGAGTCACTCACAGTGTCACTGAAAAGCACGTGTGAGTCACTAAGAGTGACTGTAAGATTTAAAGTAGGGATCGCAGCTCTAGAAAGAAAATGACAAATCAATAATAAGTGGAAAAATTTGTAATCATACATTTGTAACATAATCAATTTTTGCCTTCAGCTCAGGTTCCTAGCAAAAATCTATTAAGTACAGAGATGTTATACATGTATTGAACTGTTAAAAATATTGAAATCGGGGCAATCAACGAAAATGAATTCCAAGAATTTATACAGGGGGAGGGCTAATATCGCAGAAAGTTTTTTGCCAAAAAATTTCGGCGATATTGGCACATTCGGACAAACGTAAATAACATTTTGGTCCCGCAAGTCTAACTCAACATTTATTGGATAATTTATAAAGACAGTGTCTATGAGTGTCTATAAAGATCTATTAGACACAAACAAAAAATAAGTTCGTCGGATTTAAAATTTTATTTTAAAAAATTTTGAAAAATTATTTCATAAAATCATCCTTTGAATATTTTTTTAACAAATAAAAACTGTATTTGTCAAGTTATAAAAAATAAAAATAAAATTATCCTGCTTAAAATGATATTATTAATTTGAGATGGAAAGTCCAGAATTTTCCGAAATCGCATTTTTCCACGAAATTTTAATCTGAGTACATATTTATCTTACTTTTGTTTTTAATGAAAAAATTTATATTAATTTTTTCATCTAGTTTTTCACGTGGTAACGGTTGAAATCGTCGAGAGACGTGGTGTCCGTGCTAAGTATTATTTTTTCGAAATATTCTTTAGAATTCCTCCTTCATCATTTTAATAAATAAATATTATTAAGTTCAGTTAAGGACCTAGCAGACACACCGNAAAATTTCGGCGATATTGGCACATTCGGACAAACGTTAATAACATTTTGGCCCCGCAAGTCTAACTAAACATTTATTGGATAATTTATAAAGACAGTGTCTATGAGTGTCTATGAAGGTCTATTAGACACAAACAAAAAATTAGTTCGTCGGATTTAAAATTTTATTTTAAAAAAAATTTTGAAAAATTATTTCATAAAATCATCCTTTGAATATTTTTTTAACAAATAAAAACTTTATTTGTCAAGTTATAAAAAATAGAAATAAAATTATCCTGCTTAAAATGATATTATTAATTTGAGATGGAAAGTCCAGAATTTTCCGAAATCGCATTTTTCCACGAAATGTTAATCTGAGTACATATTTATCTTACTTTTGTTTTTAATGAAAAAATTTATATTAATTTTTTCATCTAGTTTTTTACGTGGTAACGATTGAAATCGTCGAGAGACGTGGTGTCCGTGCTAAGTATTATTTTTTCGAAATATTCTTTAGAATTCCTCCTTCATCATTTTAATAAATAAATATTATTAAGTTCAGTTAAGGACCTAGCAGACACACGACAGATTTATCAACCGAACGGCATGCCATGGCAGAGCCCCGTACCGCAGGGCCCCGTGATAGATATAAAACTCAATCCTATAGCAAGGAAATCAATATATTTTCAATTTTACGGTCAATTTTTGAAATTGAACTTTCTTAATTGCAAAAAATACCGTCTGATATGGTTTCGAAAAAATAAAATAAAAAAATGTAAGCTAAGAAATATCGCAAGAAATATAAATTAGGGGTACGATGCAACTCTACTCGGTTTTTTACTTTTCGCTCGAAAATAACTTAAGGGGTGGTCGAGGCGACCTTTTTAAGGTCTTTCCCATGTATAAAATTTTCAAATTTGACCAAAATTTTCAAATTTGACCAAAATTTTTCTCAATCATTCCAATATTAAGCGGAAAATGACCGTCGCAAAATTCTAAGAATTATGGCTGGTAACATTTTTTGTAAAATTGACTGGTGGTAGGCTAGTACGCAAAAAACAGATCGCGCCACTTTCGGCGCGATTTGTAGGCAAACTAAGGCGAAATCGTAAATTCGGGGCCCAAGCGTCGATTTTCATACCGCTTTTCATAGTTGAGCCAAAATGTCGAACAAATGCGACCAACAATGAATGCTGTGAAAAAATTTNGAAATTCAAATCAACGAAAATCGCTGATTCAGACTTTGCTGTAAAACATGGCGTTAAAGAGCCAAAGGTCAGCTAATTTAATTTTCGACTTCCTATAGTGAAAAAATATATTGGATAGGTATCAAAAATTTCCTAACTTTCAAGGGATATTATGAAATAATCTGAATAAAACATTTTCGACTGCAGACAGCCTATCACCAAAAATCCTCATCCATTATCACGTCCTCTTCTTATGCTTCGCAAACAGACATTTTTAGTTTTAAATGATTCGGAAGATGAGCTAAAAAAATTAAAAATATGTATCTCAAATATCCTGCCTAACGCTGTTTTGCTTTTGAGGTTTTAATTATATTAACTCGTTGACTTTAGACATGAATCTGTACCCAGACTCGATTTATGGCGACGCGTCGCCATACTTATATCCCCTTATCACCTTTTGGTTAGAATGCGTAGCCACTACTCCGCATTCTAACCAAAAGGTGATAAAGGGATATATCGAGGCATATTAGCAAAGTTTCATTATCAACATACATTTTTCAATAGCTTAAAATAATATTTAGCCAATTTGCTATACAATTCAGAAACCAAAAAACATTTTAACGAATTTAAAGGCATTTAATGGGGATAGGAAAACGTCGTAATCTGCGATTAAATGGTGTATGGCGACGCGTCGCCATAAATTGAGTCTACGAGTTAAACAAGCGGAAAGTTCGCTGCGGAATATAAATGAATCTTGATTTTGCCCAATATGCCTGATTGATATCAGGTACTTGAACATGGTCCTTAAACATGAGTATATTTGAAATGTTTTCATAAAGAATGTTTCATAAAAAGTCGACGTTTTAGATATCTAAACAAAAATCGATATAAAAATTTTGAGAGCTTTCAAGTGCTGTCTTATAATATCAAAAATAAATATATATCTTTAAGAGTTGACAACTCTGAGTTGTACTGAATATAACTTTATTATACTGAAAACGGCAACATAAATTTTCGGTTACCAAATTTTCGATTAACAAATTTTTTAGGTTAATAAATTTTCGGTTAACAAATTTTCGAACCAATCAGCCTCCAATTCATGAGATTGATCATTATAGTTTAATAAATTGAAACTTCTTCATTTTAATACAGACATTTCCGATAATTTTTACTTCATACACCGTTTTCGACGAGTCCTATTGATAATTATACCCTGGTAGGTGTGGACAATGATTGTGGGACAATCCCACTCAAGTTAAAAGATAACCTACCAAGGTATTATTTTCGATATATTTTCCTAAAAATGTTCATATCATGGTGAAATACCACATTGATGCGATTTAAAATACCAAAAAAATTTAAAATTTCGAAAATTTTTGAAAAAATTATAGGTTACCATAAGATTCCTCAGGTCACATTTGATATCAAAGAACTATGAACTTTATTTAGAATATTTTTATTGGGTGCACTAAGTGCACTTACATTTTTTAAATTACCTTTTATTTATTATCGTTTTCGGTGGAACCTACGATCTCCTGCCGGACTGGGCGCGAAAAGTACGTTAGATGTTTTCCCCTATTTCCCAGGGCATCCCCTACTCATATCCCGTATCGTCAATACCAAAAACTAAAATTCTTGACTTATTGAAGAAATAATAAAAAAAAAACTTGATGGCTATCAATACTTTTTAATTGGTTAGCTCGAAAAGTTCGGTACTTTCGTTTTACCGTATTTTCAAGAGATAATTATCGAAAATTGGGATAAATTTATTATACGGTCCAAGTAACATGAATTAAAGGAACTCAAAATGGACGAAAAGGATTTGCTATTCTACGTATCTCTCCTCCGATAGATATATTCGAACGTAAAGCAAAAAACGATCCTTATGGTAAAAAAAGTTTGGATTATCTTCAAAAATTATCTAAAAGGTCACTCTGATCCTTAGAAAAATTGTTAGAATATCAATACCGGGACTTTCTGGTCGTTTGTTACTAGATTTTAAGCAATTTTTTTATACAATTCGGCGTTTGCAAACAACTTATTCAATTTCATTTTTAGATAGCTCAAACTGAGCATAAATATCGTGTGAATAATGAAATAAAAGTTGCTCCGAATTCGACCTTTGTTACCTATTTTTTTGAAAAAAATGATAACTAAACAATTCCTGTAATCTTCAAGAAAAAGCAAATAAATTTCTCATGGAACAATTTTTTATTTTATTCTTCACAAGATATTTGTGCTCAGTTTAAGCTATTTTAAATAGCCTATTTAGGATTGAAATCGGATGAGTTGTTTGCAAACGCCGAATTATATAAAAATTTTGGCTAAAAATCTAGTAGAAAACGACCAGGAAGTCCCGTAATAGATATAACGAAAAAATAACTTATTGATTATTTTCATGTTCATTTTTTAAGGCTCGATAGCGGATAAACTGTTTTTTTNGATAATAACGCATGTGTATTCGAGATGACGTCATAATTTGCAAAGTGCTTTCAATTTAATAAGAAGTTTAACAATGAGTTAAATCAACCCTTAAAACGCAGAAAAATACCAAAAAGTGTACAAACACGTAAACCACAAATTGCAATAATAGAAAATTTAAAACAAAATATTTGGAATTTTAATCGTGTAATATGAAGTCATTTATAAAAGTCGGCTTTCAGTCCTCCGCGTCCAAGTATACTTTATAAAAAGGTGTGGTGAGGCCAGCCTAGCAGTGTGGTAGAGCTAGCGTTGTGTAACACAACTTGTGTAACACAACTTGTGTTAGGGCGAGCGCTGTGAATGCATAAGAGTCCAGCACTTTTTTATACTGTATTTTAAATAATACATATGTATAACAAATGTATGTGAGATATAATCTGCTCACAGCTGATCGAAATTTTGAACCAATCAGCTTCAAATTCGATTATAAGGTTGAAAATTCAGAAACAAAAAAAATAATTCGTTCTAAAGTTCAGATGGTATTTTGTGATCATGATTTCGGAGCCGCATCATATCCGATATTTATGGGATTATTTGAACATACAAATATGCCTTACCCTTTCTTATCCAGAACTCAGCCAAAATATTCCTTAAAGTCCTCGAACATACATATTTTTCAGAGACCATAATTGTTTTCTTCAAACCTTAAGGTTTATAATGGGAATTATTCATAGAATTAATCTTGCTGGATTTACTGTAAACTATATATTTTTCATCAACGTTTATTGATCATTAGAACTTTATGAATGCATAACTAGTAATGCAGGCAATCAATTTATTAATCTTAACTGTCATACATGATCCACTACTAATTGCTTAACTGTATATAAGAGGTATTAAAGATACAATATCAAAAGAACTGGACACTTATTAATTATTTGCCAATTATATGAGTAGGGTGCGCATCCTCTACATAGACGATATGGGAACTGGTAAAAATTTAGCTTACAATCGTTAAATTTCGTAAGTTTTTTCCGCGATATTGGCAAGTTAAGCGTTTTAGAGCCTGCGCTATACAATGTATAATATAGGGCCTCTCCCTCTTGTGAACTGGGACAAAAAATAGCGAAAAAGTTTTTGGCACAAAA
Organism: Oikopleura vanhoeffeni; assembly: GCA_004367855.1. Taxonomy (NCBI): domain Eukaryota; kingdom Metazoa; phylum Chordata; class Appendicularia; order Copelata; family Oikopleuridae; genus Oikopleura; species Oikopleura vanhoeffeni. The sequence goes on along the minus strand of SCLH01001284.1, from coordinate 123,006 downwards.
TATCTGGTTTGTTTGAAATAATTTTGAAAAATTTGACGTGTTTTCGAGGAACCCATTTATCCTTATGATGTAGGAGTAATTAATAATCAAAAGGTAGGCGGTTTGAGGTTCAATTAACGACCACTACTCTGGCAAATGTAAAAAATGAATTTTATTTCTTTAATTAAATTAAAAATATCGGTTTATTTTAATTAGTTTATTTAAGTACTTTAAATCGTTTATTATATTTAAAATCAAAAGGTTGAATTAGTTTTTTAAAAGCTTATAATATTTTTTTGAGCTGATTGTGATAACAAATGTATCGTAATCCTACAAAAACGTTTCTGAAAAGCGTGTATAGGCTATACAGTATAGCGTTGAATAATAGCAAAAAACTCAAGCACTTTTGAATTTATTTTTAACCAAACTTTTTGTGGGAAACATTTCGATTTATTCACATTTAGTACGGAACATATCTCCTATTCACACTTTTGTTAATATTCCGGCCCTGATTAGGAACGTAATGTGTTTTTAAGTAGGGTCGGGATATTAACGAAAGTGTGAATAAGGGATATACGTTTTTTTTTTCCTTTTATGTTAAGCTGAATTTTGAAATAAATTTATCAAAAATTTTCCTGAAAATTGAAAAAGATACAAAATTTTGTCCGAGATTAAATATTATTTTTTTCCAAAAAAATTTGATGAAAAATTTTAATCTAGCGTAATGACATTTTTATCGGTTCCCAATTCGCCTCGACGACATTTAAAACTCATGCGGTATTAAGGACATTAAATAATATGTTTTATGGTCTAAGAAGCTCTATGCTCAATATATATATACGCTAAGGATTTTTTTTCATAAATTAATCCAAATATTTTGTTACGGCGCTCAAAATAATTCAGCTTAAATGTTAAAATCAGCTTAAATTTGGCGAAAATTATGTTCAATTTTGAAAATACACACACTAAACCGCTTTAGTTAATTTCACCATAATTAAGAGCAAACAAATTGGTAATATTTAAAAATTGGAGCGTACAGCTAGACCCATTTTTGGGTAATAACAACAAAATTTCAGTTCAAGACAATAGTTGAAGAAATTTTAAACAGTAAATTCTCGTCCGACCTTTTAATAAATTGTGCATAAACATTTAGCTTTATGAGATTATCCAAAAATTTTATTTCCAATTAAATTTAGTTCACCGTGAAATCGATGACATTGGTGACAAACAACGTATCTCAGATTTTGGTGATCGAAATGAGTTGGAATTTCTTTTGAAAGATTGGTGATAAATAATCTTAGAAGTTAAAAGCACAACGGCTTGGATTCGGTATTTAGAGCACAAATACATGAAATATTCTAAAAGGTGTAATATCAAAAACTACTAGTCACTAATAGTCACGATTAATCGTAGAATTCTAATACAACAACAGTCAAAATCATTCTTAATTAAAATTATTTTTTAACATTTAACGTTTGATTAATCATCCAATTTTCTTTAGTTGTAAAATGACATTATCAAGGTGGCGATCGAACTCCGATGGTGGCTGAAAAAAAGAATTTGCGTTTATCTTGGTCAATATTGAATTCAGACAAAACATATTACCGGTAATTTATTTGTTATAATTTGAACTGGATCACATTCTAGGAACATTTCGGAAAGATTTAGCTCAAAATGCAGATTGCTTCGGACGCTAGAAATTTTTTAAACTCATTTTGTTTTTTATTAGTCATTCTATTATTTGCTGCACCGAGATGATCGCAAAAAACGTGGTTGAAACCAACATTTGCAGGTCAATCACTGGTTGTCCGGTGAACGTCGAGAATTGTAAAAGAAATGGATAGGGAAAAAATTGAAATGACTATTTCAAAATCAGAAATGGTACGGCGCATGTCACGATGAAAAATTTAAGGCTTGATGAAAGTTTTTTCGAAGAAATTTTTCAATGGAGCTTTAGAGCATTGTTTCCTACACATATTCCCTTTCCCAACGAACTCCATCTTAAAAACGTTTATTTATCTTTATAGCGCGTGTCGAATCTTCACTATTGGTTAATTGTCTCTTAGTTATTGCCGAAGTTGAACACACGCTAAAATTAGCGGTCTATATAAAAGACATTTCTTATCAACAAGACAATATCAAGAACAACACTGAGACAACATAAGTGGATTCGAACACGCGCTATAGAGATAGTAACGTTTTTGAGATGAGTTCCGTTGGAAAAAGAAAATATTGAATAGTTGAAGATCATTGATTGTTGACTAGCGTCGTGTGTTGAAATTTGATTATTATATATAACAGCTTCTCTCCTAAGTTTAAACGTATGAATATCTTTTAAATCTTTATACCACGCCTCCGGATCGAATTTTAGTGGTATCATCAATATATATTCTCCAGAATTTACAGTCACGATATAAATCTTATATCCCTTTCCACTATCTGGCAATACTCCGGCCCTACTTTTCAAACCCACTAGTTTCTGTACAGGGCCGGGATATTCTGGATAGTGTGAAGAAGGTTATAAATTGAAATCTTATGCTTCCCAAAATTACTGAAATTAAACACAGAACGTTATTAATGTTCAAAACATCACAAAAACTTCGCATTATTTTGCCAGCTATGTTTCAATAGTTGTACGTTAGTTGTAGGTATAAGCAGGGGTCGGCACAATTGAATCGGATCAGAATCGGATCCGATCCCGATCCGATCCAATCTTTTTAAAAGGCGACCGATCCGATCCCATCCAATCATTTCAAACGGCAACCGATCCGATCCAATTTTTTCAAAAGGCGACCGATCCGATCCAATTTTTGTACGAGCCGATCTGATCCAAAGCCTCCGATCCGATGCGATTATTTTTTTTGAAAATTAACTGGATTTGGTAATTTTTTGGTGTCTTGGTTTTCTTGGTAATTTTATGGTTTAATTTGAAACAGTTTTGATGGTTTAATTTGAAACAGTTAATTTGAAAACAGTGACTGATATTTTTTTTGCTAAAAGCACTTTTTCGTTTGGTTCCAAATTTTATGGAAATTGACTTTAAAAAGCTGCTCGCCTCTGCGCGCGATATTGGCATGAGTTATAATATTTTGGTGGGTAGGGGTAAAAATTTTTCAAAATTTTTTTTCGACTAATAGAGTTGCCAAGTTAGAGCAAAAAACGTACTCATGCAAAATTTCAGCCTTTTCTGGCTCCATCGGCGGGTACGCTAACTAAAACATAAACATTTTTTTTCGCGGTTAACAATTTGCGGAAATCGATTTTTCATGAAAACCGATCCAATTCCGATCCGATCCAAAAAAATTTGAGGCGACCGATCCGATCCCGATCCGATCCAAAAAAAATTGAGGCCACCAATCCGATCCCGATCCGATCCGAAAAAATTTAAGACGACAGATCCGATCCTGATCCGATCTAAAAAAATTTCACATGTGCCGACCCCTGGGTATAAGTCACAATGAAGATAATTTAATACATAGCAAATTTCTGTTTTTTCATTATCAAGCTGATATGAAGTCCTAGTTTCCCAACATTCAGTACATTTTAATTATTTATCATTTTTGCAAAAGGATGAAAATGCTTTATTCTGAAAGTTCAATTTTTGAAACTCATCCCTTGTAAAATCTCGAAAATTTGACCGTATAATGAATTTTTTTTGAAAAAATTTCATAAACGAAAAAAATCCTACGTCTTAAAAAGATCAGAAAAAAAAATTCTCCACAACATAGCTTGAAAACATCGATACCCATTTTTAAGTTTTGAAATTCCTTATTTCAAAATTTGAAATTCAAAGCGTCAGTGTAGATAAGTTTGATAAATCAAAACCCGAAACGTTGCTATTTATTGAGGAGTTATAATGACGGTACAGCAATTATCCAAATATTTTTAACCACTATGAAACTCATTCTTCTGAGAAACAAGTCTTACGGTTTATTCAAAGTGAAGTATTTTGCTTTTTGTGATGTTTTTCATCGAATCCACGAAATTTTGGTTATTTTGGACGGAAATGGACAAAGTACCTTCTGAGGGTACAAGGCTCTTTGTGTTGCATACTTCAAATGATCATGTAATCACCCACTATTTGACACAAAATTCAAATTTGGTTATTTTTGCTGCTAGAACCATAATTTAACATGAATAAATCACTTTTAGGGTCAAGTTTCTAAAAATTACTTAATTATCGGGGAAAAGTTGATTTTGTGCATCGATTTCGGGGATAAAGTTTATTGGAGGCCATTTTCATGAGAATCTAAGATTCTAAATTTTATCGATGAGTTTCCGAAAGTGCTGAATGGATTTTTTTTATTTTTTGGAGACCGATATTTTTGCTTTTTAGAGAAGGCATATATTACAGACATCATTTAATCAAATTGATAGTCAAATGCAATCGAAGACTCCCTCACGAAAAAAAAATTTCCAAATCCGTATTTGTTAAACAAATTTTGTTTCAAAAGACTAGAAATATTTTTGTTTCTGGTAAATTTGAAGTGAAATCATTTGAAGATCGCCAAAAAATCGATCTTGTGCACAAATTTTAAAGAAAATTAATTTATAAATAAATATATCGCTTTATTGCCCTCTCCCAAAGATTTGGTCCCTCTAAAACACGGGGGGGGGAGAAAACGACGCGTCATTTGAAAACGAGTCATTCGATTTAGTTCTGAGATAGCTCAAACTGAGTACAATTATCTAATTAATATAACCATTCAAATTGTTTCTAATAGGACCAATTTTATTAGTTTTTATTCAAAAATAAAAACAAAGGTCTAAGAAAAATATAAACAATGGTCTGATTAGGACCAATTTTAATTTTGTATTATTTACTAGATATTTGTGCACAGTTTGAGCTATCTAAAAACCTTATCGGCTGAGTCGTTTTTGAAAACTGCGTTGTTTTTTCACCCCCAGTGTTTTTGGGGGACCAAATATTTGGGAGAAGGCAATAAAGGGATATTTGTTTAAATTCTTGGCTATAGCACAAACTCATTTTTCAAATTACTTTTATTCAATCAACGTGTGAATGATGAATGATTAATTTGCTAAAAAAAATTTTAAACTGCCTCTTTTCATAAAATGTTTTCTATAATAAAGCTGGGCTTTTTAGTCAAAATTTTTATATAATTGGGTTTTGAAATAAACTCATCCGATTGAGTTTTTGAATAGCTCAAATAAGCTCAAATATTTAAAAAAAATGGTCCGGATAAGACCATTGTTGCCATTTTTTTAACAAAAACTGATAATTAAACAATTTCGGTCCATTTATTTTTATATTTTTCAAATGTTATTTGTGCTCAGTTTGAGCTATCTAAGAACTTGCTCAGATTAATAGTTTTCAAAAGCCGAATTATCTTAAAATTCAGGTTGAAAAAGTGGCTAAAAACGCTTATCAATATCCGTTATAGATAACTATCACGGTTAGAGTGGCCGCGGTCGGTCGGGACCGATTTTAAAAGTCCCCTAAGACCCCAAATGACCAATGGGATCGATAGAGAAGTGAATGAGAAGAACAAAATCTCGTCACAATTTT
>SCLH01001284.1:85607-107313 GCA_004367855.1 Oikopleura vanhoeffeni | reverse complement strand
GTCTTTGGAGCATTTAAAATGCTTCAAATTGATTTCAGGTGATAACAAAGTGTACTACCGACAAAATTATAATACATTTTTTAAAATTTTCGCTTGTGAGAAATACTAGGAAATGTAGAACATTACTTTTTGTTCACTCGCATTACTGATTTTCTCGCCTTTTCTTTCATTACCAGTGTTTTTCTCTTCTATTTCTTACTCTTCTCCATACAACCTTATTCGTCGATTAAAAAACATTATTTAATATTTTTTCTTTAGATTTTTGTAAAAATTACCAAAATATACGGATATATAAAAAACTAAACATAAACTCATATAGAGTCAATGATCTTTACTAATATAAATAGAACGTTTTGGTCATTTTCAATTGAATATATGCGTCTTTTAGTCAGGGGTCGGCACATTCGAAAAAATTTTTGAATCGGATCGGATCGGTGGACCCACCGAAAAAATTGAATCGGATCGGTGGACTCTCCAAAAAATTGGATCGGATCGGTGGACTCTCCAAAAAAATTGGATCGGATCAGATCGGTAGGGTCCCCAAAAAAATAGGATCGGATCGGATCGGTGTAAAAAGTTGTTTTGAGTACACTTTTAACTTTAAAACAGCTATATTTCGTCGAAATTAATATTAAATATACCTTTACGGTACTAAATAAATCAAATTGTACTTTATCGCATACATTTAGGGAAATATTTTCTGTTATAAAAATAAAAAACCGGCGTTTATTCCAGCAAAATAAAATTTGGGCTTTGAAAATTTAACAATTTGAAGTGGAGCTAAATATAAACTCTGAATTTGAAATTAATTTAAAAATTAAACAATTATGACAGTATAGTTAAATCCAGGTTGAAAGGACCCCAGATAATTAAAAAAAAACCACGTGTGACACGTGTGACCACGTGTGACACGAGAAGCTTAGGAGCTGTAATATATTTGCAAAATTCACAGAAACCCTAAAAAAATCTTTAAGTTTTTGAGATTATGTGATTATTTAAAAAACTACATTTATCGTACTAAATTAATTTTATTTTCACGATGAAAAAAATCTTGATCAACACTTTAGCTATCAGGGACCGTCCTTGCGGGAAGGGACAGAAATGAAGTCGACATGATAAAAAATCCGGGCTTAAATTTCAAAAGGAAAACGGATCCGCGAATAAAAACAACTTAAAATATGCTCAATATAATTTCTCATTTAAGTCACGATAGACTTTTAAAAATCATGAAAAATTGACCCTCAATACATTCAAAAAATATTGTGAGATAAGAAATTTCACTTAACCGAAAGTTTTCGAAATTAAAAATACAATAATATTTTCGAAAAATAATTTGAAATATTTCTATTCTACAATTTTTCTGCAAAATTTTTTTCATCAAAATTTTTTTTCCAATCGTAGAAAAATACTAAAAAAATACGAAAATGCTCAAAAAATTGAAGTTTTCGTTTGAATAGCAAATTTAATTAAACAACGTGATACTACCTCATGGTTGGCTTCAGTATATTTCATTGATATTCATTTCTTGTTCAAGAAGTTTCAAACTTATTTGTCTGGAATCACAGGCTGAATTAATGAGAGTGCCACGTTTTTTTAAAATATGTCCTCGATTCTATGTTTTTATTTAATTTTGGTGAAAAATGAGCCTCAAATCGGCCGAAGGCCGATAAAGGAGGATATAATATTCATTATCAAATTTTGTTGGAAATCGGCCGATTTTCGGCTCATTTTTTAACAAATTTCAAGCGTCAAAAACTACTCTAGATCCAAAATTTAAAAATTTATAGGACTTTTTTATGGGTGCTCATTTTGGCTCGGGAGGCCTTAATATCATGCAAGTTTTTTTATTTATTTTCGTTAAAAACTTCAAAAATCTTATTTTTATTCGTTTCAGATTCTCAACATTTTTCGAAGTTTTTTGAAAATTTAAAAGCAAAAAAAATTTTGAAAATTTTTTGCGGGCGTTTTAGCCAATTTTAAAAATGAAAAAAATTGCGAAAAATATTTTTTGTTAGAAAAAATTTTGAAATTTTTTTCAAATTGGCTGAAATTCATCCGATCTGATCGGTTTTTGAAAAAATTGGATCGGATCGGATCGGTGGCCTTCTTGAAAATTTCGGATCGGATCGGATCGTTAGCCCTCTCTGAAAAATTGGATCGAATTGGATCGGATCGATTTTCCGATCCGATCCAACCAATTGTGCCGACCACTGCTTTTAGTACAGATTACTATTTGTTTTTTTAGAAGATAAAATTGAATTAAAAGATGTGTGGAAGAGACTGGAAATGATCCACGCGACTCATTGTCCAGATATCTCGCTCCTCTAACTGACCTGAGATTTGAACCGTTATCACAAAAGCTACCCCCTGAACATGTCTAATCCAATCACAAAATTAGTCTTGTGTTAGACCAAAACGTTCTATGTTAGTAAAATATTTTCTTTGGGCATGCGCAGCAATTATATTGTATAGTATACGAAATAAAGACCATCAATAATATCCAAAAATTATTCTAAACTTGATAGCATATTTTATTGATTGTACCTCCCCAAAGTCTAGCCTCGTTATTTTTGTCTGTCGGATAAACTAGTATGCATTTTGAGGTGATTTGAGATTTTTTTATAAAAATCAGTAATGTTATTTAGTACTATTATTTGCTAGAAATAACGCACAAACACATCGCAAAAATTTGATCATTTTCTTTGTCGACTATCCCATTATGTATAAGGGTCGAAAAACAAATTAAAAGTCGAGCCGGTCCTACAGGATCGTACATTTTAGCTATATTTTGATTCAAAAATAGAAAATTCGGTAATAAATTTTTTACCGTCATCAAAGCATTGATATATTAACAAATGTGCACAACATACTGTATTATGTCAAATTTCGGGCTTTATTTGCAATACAAATTTACAGTCTCGCAAATAAGTCGTTCATCGTCCTTCTGGTCACGTTTCTAAGCCTCAGATATTTGCTTTCATTTTGTTGACTCGAACTAAAGTTGTTTCAATAAATCGCAAAAAATATTTTTTTTTAATCGTCTTCTATCTGATTTATTTATTATTAATTTATTTTTATTAATTAAAATGCGGATTTTAAATTTATTCACGAAATCAGTGCGAGCAGAAATATTTATCAACTATGAACGTTTCAGGATACCAAACATAAACATTGATTTTTGTGGACGAAAGAGATTGGTCGAAATCGTTGGTCGTGGAATTCAAATTCCATTTTTCAAACGGCCTATAAAAATTGTTTTATAATTTGTTAAGACAAAACAGCCATACGTTGAAATATTCCTGGACAACACTAGTTACCAGTCAGAGGCATTGTAGTTTAAAAAATGCAACTAATGTAACTTGTGAAGACGACTGTGACCGTGTATCACGTGATATGGTATACCTTGCTTTTCTCACTATATTTTCTAGGACTAAAAATTAAAATTCTAGAATATAAAATGTCGGATGCAAAAATTTTACCTTTCACCTTCCTTATGCAGAATTAATTAAACTGCCAACCGCCTCAAGCTTTCTGTTAACAACGTTCAAAGTAGAGCCACAATAGTGGCTCTGGTGCCTTGGATGAACTTTTTTTTATATGCTAACAAGGGTTAAATGGTAGCTAGTTTTGTGAAGCTAAATATTGAAAACTTAAATCATGATATTCATCGTGGCATCAGCAACAATAACAGTCAGTGTCTGTAGCGTGTTGACAAGGCTTTTATCAAACAATATTATAATCATTTGTTGACAAGAATTACTACTTTGACACTTACCTTAATAAATACAAAGTTATCAGCTTGATGATTACTCGTTTTATTTTTTTTATCAATGCTCTCATTGGTCAACGTCCTTTTTTCTGGCGCCTTCATTGGTCAAACGCGAACCGCGCGCGAAACCAGACTTTAAGATCCCTCTTTCTATATGGACATGATGTCCGAGTGCTTCGAAAAATCGGGTATCATGAGGGATATATTGAATTTTTCTGACTTTACAGGCAAGCTACAGAAGTCAGTTACTATTTTTTTTATCTATTACTGATCATGAAAACTGTTTAAAATGCATATATAACTAAAAACTATGAAAGAAAAACATACTATTATTAATAACACTTTCAATTGCTGGTAGCTAGAGTGGTCATGGAATATTGAAATAAAAACTTTGTTTCTTGTACTAATGAGTAAAAGTGAAATGGCTTTTAAAAAAGATGATCCGCATTTTTAAAGGTTCATACATATTATAATCATGAATAATTTTATCGTTCATTCCGCCGATATGCATTATTTCATTTCCATTAACAATTGATCGATGCGAATCTCGAGCTTGTAATAAATCTTTTCCGAAATTCCAAATTCCCGATAGCGAAGTATACACAAACGTCGTAGCGCGAGACCCAAGAGTATCAATTCCACCTAAATATATTTCGTATTGTTAGAAGTTACGTAATTCACATGTCATTCATCGGCAGGACACGCCGGGAAGCAACACAATCTTTAAAAGTGAATCACAAAGCAAAAATATTATGATTGATTCGTTAATTTTGAAATCAATTTGAAATTTTTCTTGAAATTTTATGTACATATTATTTATGTAATATTAATTATAATCTTCACTTTTGATAAAACTTAACTTAGTCAAAGAACCATTTAAAGATAAATTTGAAAACCATTGGAAATTTTCAAAAATTATTTGAATAAAATTTGAATTTCATCTTACCAAAAACAAAAACTTTTTCATCGAAGTATACCGCGGAAGAATATAGTAAATGATCACAGCCTGGGAGTTTACCATTAGGAAACCAGGCATTTTCATGATAGGTTTCCACTTCTGCATTTGAATTCCCAGCTATTCCCATAACTTCCCATGACCCTTTGTAAAGTTATAAAAAATATAGTACTCAAACGAAGGTCATCCAAAAAAATATCTTTTAAAATTTGCGTCATCAAAAAACAAACTTCCAGATAAAATTTCAAAAAATCCTTGAAATATAAAAATATCCCGAGAAAATACCAAATTCATGACGACAAACTAACTTAGGTATACTTTGGCGCTAAAAAGCCAAAACTGCGAAGAAATGATTTTTCGCGATCTTGTCGACAAAATATAGAAAAAAATTCTATTAATTTTTGGGAAATTTTGCGGAAATCAAAAAATATGACCTTGGATAGCGTATGTATTATGGAATTTCGAGACATTTTTATTGCTCGTCCAACGTTCATTTTTCCAAGAGACTAAAGATCCAAGATAATGTGAATGAAATGACTTTGGTTCGGCTAAAAATCTGCTTCCATCATAACTCCAGCATTCATTCTCCATATCGTGTCCAAAACAAAAGAATGCATTTTCGACACCATTTATTATTGTAGAAGTACATTGTCCATTATCAAACGCAAAAGGCAGAGTATCTTACAGAAGATTGATTTTTGGTTTTATTAAGTTTCAACCACGGATCGGATTTTTTTCAAATCTCAGCATGTCGTTTTTCCGGGTCGAAAGTTTCCCGGAAATCCGATTCCTGGCTTTAACCTTTATCACTCCCTGGCGCATATTTGATTAAAATTGGACAGCAGCTGTTTTATGAGCATTTTCTACGAAGGAAAAAAAAATACAAATTTGTAGAAAAACGTAGGCGTGCTATTCGTTTTACTTTCTGCTAATTGTATTACTTTGAACGCCTACGCTTTAAAAAAATGACTAAAAATATTAAAAATTGGTTTAATCACATAATCACCAAGTGTTCGTTATCAGCGAGCAATAATACATACCGTGCTTGTCTGATTAATACGGTCACGTGATATTTTTTTGTCTTCACGGTGATTAGACTCCAATAATTTTATTTTTGAATGATTATATTATTCAATCCTGAACAAAATGCGAAAGTTTGCAGTCAGTGACTTTTGATAATTGAAATTTTGTTTTTACGCCCCCTGCAATGAACATTTCTCCATTGAGACTAAACGAGCAAGAATAATACGATTCAGTTTCATCCAAGTATTCAAAATTAAAATCTTCTGGAGAATGAAGATTTTCAAAATTTCCCCATGTAAAAATAGTAGCTCTTTTTGAAGATGCTAAATAAGGGTTCAAAATTCAATTTTGTATGGTTATTTTGTTTTTGATAGGGTGTCCAACGTCAAAACTAACGTTCTCAAATTTTCTCCAAATGATACTCAAGATTCAGAAAGTTTTGAACCAAAAAAATTTTATATTTAAATGTTCTCTTAATTATGACCACAAGGTGGGCAACAATTATATTCTGGGTTTTTGGGTTAACGCGAAGTTTTTCGGAATTTAACGTATTTTAGGGAATAATTTCACTGTTATTGGTTAACTCCAAAATTGGTCATTGTGATTTTTTATCCTGCGGTTGGACGCCCTAGTATTTTATCTTCTGCGTTCAAATTTAAAAAAAAAATGAAATCTTCCGGTAAGAAACTTAGATTTCTAGGTAAAATTAAATATTCGAACCGTGTCCTGAGTTAATGACTAAGTAGCTATTTTCAGCTGCTGTATCAATATTATTGCAAGGACATTCGTTTTCACAACCAGAATTGCAAGGACAACTTTCTTCACACGAAATGTCTTCTCTGTTACACGTTCTAATGCAATCTTGAAGGTTTTCAGAAAATTTCAAACAAATTGGAAGAAAAATATTCCAAATAAATGCATACTATGCATTGCATAGGGTGCGAAATCAAGGAATAAAATTTAAGCAGAAAATAATCAACATTTTGCTGGCTATTCGTACAGATGAAAATAGCGGTTTAAACTTTAAATTGCAGGTGACATATCGAAAATTATCCCTATTGCGCTTTTCTCTACCCGCGTCATAACTTTGAGCCATTGTTCAATCACAATACTCAATTTTTCACTTTATTAAAGAATCCCGCGATTTAATTGGTCACTTTCTCAAAGTTATGACGGGTGCAGAGTAAGACGCAATAGGGATAATTTTTGATATAGTGCAGAAATTTTCAGTGATCTACATTTTGCCGGCTACGCATTTTTGTTCAAAATGACCTTAAATTTTATTTCGAAATTTTTGAACATGTTTTTTCAATTTTTTTTTGCTAAAGTTTCAATTTTTTTGTGAGCACGGACGTGATGTTAATTATTTCAATAATTAAGGTAAATACTTATGAAGTTTGAATTCAGTCATTAAAAATGTGATTTTGATGACTGATTTTATAACCACTAAAGCCTTTAGTCTAAAGGGCTCCAAAAGTTTTTCTTATGTTTAAAATAGATTATTTCGGGGCATATTAATAACTGGGCCATTTTTGCCACTTTCTGAGCCAACATTTTGATATGATTCGGTCTTTCAAAACGACTAATCTGATTGAGTTCTTAGATAGATAAAACTGAGCACAAATAATTCTCAATTTTAAACAAAAACTGATAACTAAACAATTCCAATAGTCTCAGAATAAAAAAGTCCGATTTTACTCTAAATATTCGTGCTCAGTTTGAGCAATCTAAAAATTCAATTTTATGAGTCGGTTTCAAAAGCCGAATTATGTATATGAAAAAATGTGGCTAAAAAGTGGCAAAAAATGCAAAGCGGGGCTTGTGATGGGTATTCCTGTTAACGTTACTTTAAACTCATAACATATATCTGTCTACAGTTATGGTTCGGTCAGAAAGTTCACTGGTTCGCTCCCAAATGGGGATTCTCCAAACAAGCAAATTTTATTCTGGGTCAATAAAAAGGGGATTTTTCTCCAATTTTTTTGTCGATCTAAACCTTTCCGATATCTGTGTCACATATTGATAAACAGTTTCTCAATACTTCTTTGCAAGACTCTTCACATTCTTTCTTTTCTGCAAAGCATTCGCAAGACAAGACTATATTTATAATAAAAGGAAAAATTGAAAAAAACATTTTATAATAATTTTTTTGGTGATGGAATCGATCAGATTGATGCGAATATTTGAAAATAGAACATATGATTTAAAGCTCACAATTAGTCTTTATTTTTGAAGTAAAATGATCTTGAAGAATTTCAATAATGAATTTTTGCGAGGCTTCTTAAGAGATTGAAAACCCTTTTATCACTTTTTGGTAAGAATGCGTAGCCACAACGTTGAAATTACACGTTCAAAGGAGTAGTGGCTACGCATTCTAACCAAAAAGTGATACTGGTCCAGACCCCGGTAAAAATAGTTTTAAACACCAGCTCTCGAATGAGCTATCATTCAACTTCCTCCTATGTCTAGTTTAACAATCTATTCAATGCAACAAAAAGGTGTTAGTAAAAAAACGACGTCAGTGTGAGTTATTTGACTTTGACGTAATGAGATTTAAAAGAAAACTTTTTAGAAATTAAGACAAAAAATTATTTCACCAAGGGATCTGCTTGGCAAAATTTTTGACCAACCCTTTTTTAAAAGATTTTGACTTAGAATAAAGGGGGTCGGTGCATTTTGACAGATTTGCACTTTTTCAATTGATTTTCTCTTGATGGGAAACTTTTTGCGACTTTGAAGTTTTTGAATAAATTTTTTTTAAAACGGAATTTGCCACTTCTGAGCTCACTTTGCGTAATCTGATTTTTTAAGATCGATTATTTTTACTTTATATATCGTCTTTTGAAAAAACACTCCAAAAACACGCGTTTGCTATCAAAAATGTCTGAATTACATTTAAATTTTTTTTTCCTTTTTTATTAATTAGAAGCTCGAAAAAAAGGTCTCGACCACCAGCAAAAATGTATATAATTTAATTTGATATGATTTCTAAGTAAAAATCGAAAATTTAAATTTTTGAAATAAGACGAAAAATCCGATATTTTAGCACATCGGAAGAAATATTTATTTTCATGAGTTTAATTTATTAAATTTATCGTGGTGGATGGGTCGACTTACCAATTTGGCAAGTTTCGGTGTGATAAAGTGTTTTTAATTCTGGAATAAAAAGAGCTTTGATGGATTTCTGCCAAACCGTACTTTCATTGGTAAAATTATGATTCAGAGTATAAACAAAAGCGGAATAACAAAACGAAAGAATATTTAAATATAGTGAAAGTAACCATTCTAAATATTTTCAGCTAAAGAAATAGGAAAAATTTCAATATATTATTAAATAGTTTCGAGCCAAAATCCCAAAAAAATAGCATATGATTTTCCAAATAGCATATAAAAAATATGTGGTCACCTACACGAAAAGGTGAAGTGGCTATTTTAAAGAATTTTTTTCCTTGAATTAAAACAAATACTGTTTAAAAATTTGAAGGAAAAATAAGGCATTTTTTCAAAATGTTTGGAAGTCTTTTCAAAAATTTCTCATAATTTGTCGAATTCAAAAACTTTAATTCAAACTCAAAATGTTCTTAAAAAGCCATAATTCGAAAATTCTGTAGTCACAAAAGTTGCCTGGAGTAGAACACATTACTTTTGTGGTATATTGAGAAGAATATCCAGTAAAAAGTTTTTCATCAAGAGCACATATCGGTATCTGTCAAAATGCACCGACCTCCTTAAACTTTCCGAATTCGACAAATTTTGAGAAATTTTTGAAAAAAGTTCCAAACATAAATTTTTTTTAAAGTCACCGGCTTAAGATTTTGCGAATGCCACCTTTAATTTCTTCAAGTATGTCCTCGTTTTGTTTATTTGCTCTGGTTTATACTCTGAATCATAATTTTCGCAACGAAACTACGGTTTGGCAGAAATCCATCGAAGCCCTTTTTCATCCAGTATTAAAAAAAAATTATTACACCGAAATTTCCGAAATTGGTAAGCCGACCCATCTACCTTTTAAAATTTATTCCATTAAACTCATGAAAATAAATATTTCTTCCAATGTGCTAAAATTTCGGTTCGTTTCAAAAATTTAGATTTTCGATTTTGACGTAGGAATCGTATAAAAATAAATTTGATGAATTTGAACTGGTGGTCGAGACCAATGTTAACGGTTTCTTATTAATAAAAAGTAAATTGTACTTTAATTTAGACACCTTCGATAGCAAACGCGCGTTTTTGAGTGTATTTTCAAAAGCCGAATGATAAACTAAAAAAAAGGATCTGAAAAAAATCGGATTTAACGAAATACGCTCAAAAGTGGCAGCTTTCGTTCAAAAAAGTTTTTATTCGAAAATTTCGAAGTGGCAAAAAATTTCCCGTCAAGAGAAAAAAAATTGAAATAGTGCAAATCTATCAAAATGCACCGACCCCCTCAATTTACGCTAATTGCCAATTTGAACCTATTTATGAAAATAGGATTAAATGAATGACTTCATAAAATATTGAGACAAAATACTTACAATTGTCAACTTGAAATGGGAAGATCGCAATATTAAATTTGAATATCTCATTTTCGTCGGAATAGTCAATTATGTGACATCAAGTGAACTCTAGGCATGTGACTAAGAGTACTGATAATATATACTTTGATATTTTACATTTTGTAGTCGACTACTGTATATCGATAAAAATGTTGTATATCCTAGTACGAGGAAGGTAGATCAAAAATGCATAGGTAAAAATACAAACCAATTACAAGGTAAAAATTACAAGGTAAAAATACAAACCAAATACAAACGAGAGTGAGACGGGCCAACCAACCAATCAAATCCCTGAATTGAACACACAATTGGTTTGTATTTTTACCTAGGCAATTTTGATCTACCTTCCTCGTAATAGGATATACTTTAATAAAATTAATTTGAACTTTTCCTTCGAAGATAAAACTCAAAATAAAATGAGAAAGTTTTGCAGCATTTTTCGACATAATTTCATGACCCCCAATCGGCCCAATTTGAATGTATATATGCAAATGGGCATAAACCCAAAATTTCAAAATACCAATGAATCCAAAAATAAGCATAGCGATAAAGATCCATATATATCAGTATGGATAAATCTTTCGAGATTTTCTTGTTTATTACTTTTGTAGACATACAAAAAGTCGAAAAAAATATCCAAGAAGTCGACCAGTAAGGGCATGCACAAGCAAATACATTTAAAGCCCAACAAAATTTCTTCGGACTCAAACAAATGTTTGGTTTTCTTCGAGTTATCAATGAAAGGCTTCTTAATGATATAAAGCGGATGATTAAAATATTCTAAAAATTTTCTTTATCTGGATTAACAGCTTTAAAATAAATTTTTAATTTTCTCTGTTCACACTGAAAATTACAATTCTTAAAACGCCCTAGATTTCCGATCTGTAAAGTCTTGAAACAACTAAGACTTATAATTTTTAAACCTGAAGATGCTTTAGCGAAACATTGTAACAAAATAGAAAGTAATATGTAGTTATAAAATAAATTACAAATTTGAGACATTTAAATTTAGTTTTTAAAAGAATTTATATTAAAGCATATTTTTTGTAAATGATGAAAAAGTTTGTATCGGCAGATATTCGTGTTCGCAATCAAATTTTGCATTTTTACAATATTTTTTCGTTTGAAAATCAGAGTTCAGAAAAAATAATTTCGTTTGGCCTTTTTTCAAGAAAAATTTTTGATTTGTAGATTGTCTCGACATATTTGCTGAAATTAACGTCAGCATCATATTTTTCTGGAAAACATATTTCACTGCGAGCAAAATATAAAATCTTGATTTTTGGCCTTTTACTAATTTTGCCTTCTACTGCCAACCCTATTTTTGGCTTTTTTATTCAAAAAATTTAAGCCTCCGTCAATCTCAAAAGTTTCCTTAAAATTCTTTCGGATATTTTGTCGAATAAGTATAAATAAAGCACTTTTGCTTAGAGATTTGATGTTTTAATTATTTGTCAATCCAAAACCTGTAACAATACGATTCGTTATCAACGGAGAAGTCATGTATAAATCTTAATATTCGCGAATTTTCATAATCTTCAAAATTTTCAGATTCCAAGGCACGTATAAGTTTATTTCCATATGCGGCATATATGATATGCCCAGCTGACAAGTAGTAATAAAGACAATCCAATAAAAAATACAATATGTAAATACACCCTTGTTTTGTCTGGCAGACATTGAGGAAAAATTTCATCGATTGAATATTCGGTACACGAGTTTGAGTTTTCTGTATGATTCTGAAGTTCTGGACAATAACATTCAAAAGCACATTCAGTTTTGTTCAAATAAAAACAAATATTCGTCACTGTTATATTTCCAACAATAATATTATCTGACATTTTATTGAATTGATGGAAATAATAAAAAAACTTGAACCTATATTAAATGTTTGGCCACCAAAGTCCCTAAATTTTTGAACGGTCTTTTATTATGTCAGGACTGTGACGGTCGTTAAAATTTTGAACCTGCCATTTGATTATTTTTTATGAGTACCTTAAAGGCACGCACAGCTGATTTCTAATAAATTTTTGACCACCTGGTTTTATGTTTGCTAAAAGAAAGACGGTGATAAATTAATCACCGGCATCAACGTTTTTTACTTATTTTCAATTTTTGATCTTATCTAATTTGAATTTTGATTTGAGAACAATCGTGATCTTAAGGGGGTTGTGGGTGTAAAGAATGCATGAGTGGAACAAAATAGTTTATATATTCTCTAGAACACGTCAATAACAATAATTTGTTCTTAAAAGTAATGAAAAAAGAAGTGGGTAGTATGAATGAGACGTTTGATTGGTTCAAAATAATGAAATATGTAAATCAAGTGGTTTGATTGGTTAGAGGCTTTTTCGCGTGAGGGTTTGATTCTCATCTCATCATACTCCATGCGCAAATTAATTATTAACAATGAATCTGTTTTTCACGCTAAACAAACAGAGAATAATTTTTTCAACGAAATAATAATATAAAAAAGGCGAGGCGGAGCCTTGCCTTTTTTATAGTTTATATCAATAGTTGACTTGACAAAATTCTTCTTTTCCCACAAATTTTTGGCTTCTTCAACTTTGTCCGATGGAGTCAAGACCTTAAGGTGGGCGCTAAAAAGTTAACACCTTTTCGAGGGGTATCCAAAGCGGAAGGCGAAAAAAAAGATAATTTAATTATTTTGAAAATGACAATAACTCCGAAATTGATTTTTGGATCAGAAAAAGTACAAAAAAATGTGTTTCATCNTTTAGATTCAAATTTGAGACTGTAATAAAAATTTTTGGCAGGATTTTTATTAATGACATAAACTTTATATATTTAGACAACTAATTGATCCCACTGGGCAGTATGTAATGGTAAAGGACGAGATTGGTTCTAGGTCAGTAATAGCATTATGGTATCCGGCCCTCAAGTCGGCTATCATAAAGGGGTTACTGACCCTGAGTTGATATTTTGAAGCTTAAAACATTCAAACCAAAAATAGCGAAACGTATTTTAAGTTTGAAAGGTACACTAAAGGGCAATAGAAAGCAAATTTTGAAATATGGATTAAAAAAACGTATCTTGCTAGTTGGCTATTTTACTTAATTCATTATATTTGATCCTTTTCTACGTTTTTTCTGAAGGTCTGAAAATGTTTTAAATTAAGCTGATAAATTTCACAGGTGGCGCTAGAGAGCAGACCTCGGCACTCACTGGCCTGGTTTGACTGGCTTGGCTAGGTAGATTTTGACTCCACTCAAGCCAAGCCATATAGATTTTCACTCCTCCCAAGCCAAGCAAAGCCGGTGAACCCTTGGCTTGACCTGGCTTGATAATTCAGTCAATCTTTAAAAATTAAGATTTAAAGTATAATATCTATTTATAAGATAGGGCCAGTATTTACTTCATTTTCCACAAACATCTGTTCAAGCCAAAAAATATCTCTCACTTCTGATCATCAGGATCTGCTTATGATTTCGGCCGAAACGTTAAAAAAATACCAAATTTAATGAAGAACAAAATGACTATCATATGTTCTTGTTTTTAAAATATATAAATAAATAATTTTTAAGGAAAAAAGATCAAATTTAAAATTAGTCGAAGAAGAGAAAAAACTTCAAATCACGTGACTAAATAAAGAAATTGAGCGAGCACCAATAAGATTATTTCAAAACAAAATGGAATACAGCCCGGATTGGGGTCGATAGTGAAATGTATAAAAATGAATGTATAAATTTGAGATTTTGAACATAAACAGGCAAAAACAAGAGTTCTGGAGCATAAAATTTCAATATTTTTCTGGATCAAATTATTAAAGTCGAATGCTCCAGAAAATTAAAAAAAAATATTTTTTTGCATAGCCAAATAAAAATATAAATTTCCTGAACATTTTGTAAATGTACAAAAATCTGTATTTTTCATGATGTCATAATTTAAATTTTCAAAATAACTGGGTTGCGCAAAAAAATAATTGTTTTATCATTTTGAAGAATTCGATCTCAATAATCGGATCTAGCAAAAACATTGTAATTTTATGCTTTAGAACTCTTGTTCTCGCCTGTTTATGTTCAAAATCTCAAATTTATACATTTCATTTTTATACATTTCACTATCGACCCCCCGGATTGAGGTCAAACGTGAACGGAAACGCATGATTCTAGTATTTCGAGTGTAAAACTAGTATAAAATTTGAACTCCTGCTTATAATCAGAATGGATTATTCTAACTCAACTAACTCAAATACTTATTTTCTAATTATTTCAAAATAAAAAATTTTTGATAGTTTAATTATAATTATCGCCTCTTTTTTAATTGCCAAGAGCATTCTATCGGATCAAAAAAGTGAGTTGGTTGACCTTTTAAGCAAAAATATCATTATAATATATTTGCTCCAAAATGCAAAAAATGTAAAATTAGAAGGAAGTCTAAAGATGACCTACATCAAACTGATCATGTTTTATCATGTCGGAAAGAACCAAATACCGTGGCGAAATGACCGATTAAAACGCCTACGTATAATTGGAAAACAAATCCCCACCAAATCAACTTTAAAAAGCGTATAAATCATTTATAAAATTAAAATCGTGTCGAAAACGATAATAACGTTTAAATAACGAGTCTAACTTGACCGAAACGCAGCTTATGTTTCAGGGCAAATTATTTTCATCGATTGAGTGAAAATTATTTCATTTAGCTTTGAATGCTCATAATGTGCAGCACATTGGCATTCATCTGAACTAAATCCAAGTTTCATCATAAATATCTAAATGATTAAATTTGACTACTTCAAATTCAAAATCATAGCATTGTGTTTTTTCAAATAAATTTTTTGCGTCATAGCGGGTTAATTTTTAACTGTTACAAGTTTTTGTAAATTTTCTCAAATTCTTTTTATATCCCTTTATCACCTTTTGGTTAGAATGCGTAGCCACAACGTTAAAATCACACGTTTAAAGGAGTAGTGGCTACGCATTCTAACCAAAATGTGATAAAGGGATATTCAGCGTTTCCTTTTTCCATAGAACGTCGCGAATTATTATGGTTTCTAAAATATCAAGAGAACGCATTTAAACCGTTTTCAATTGTCGCATTTTGGAATAATAGATTATATTTTATTAATCATAACGTGATAAAAATATCCTTCATCACTTATAAAATAACTACAAAATAGGGAATTTTCATAAACAAATAAGTATTTTACAATAATATCTCAAACAACGTTCAGCGTAATCATCTTTTAGGTTTTGTAACATATAAGTTTTGTAGGTTTTAAGACTTTAAAGGTTGAAATCAAAAAAAGTTATAAAAATTATGTGGAGAGAAAAGTTAAAAAGTTTTGTAAAAAATCAGGAACGGTTCTAATGACCTAAGGGGTAGCAGCGGACCTAAGGGGTAGCAGGGATGTGGCACACTGGCGTCAATTTAATTTACGCAAATAATTAGTGAGTTTATTTTTTCGTGCTTATTATTGTTATTTTGAACCAAAGAATTTGTATCAGCTTATTAAAATCATTTTTATCTATTCAAGGAAAGATTTGAGTTCGAACTTTTGTTTTTGAATTCGTAAAATTTTCAAAAAATTCAAAGCATGAAGAAAATTTTATTCATTTTCGTCCAAAATGTTTTCTGATTTTTCTTTTAAATCTGTGAATAAAAACGAAAAAAAATACTCACTTTAATTTTTTTCATGCATGTCTACATATTTTCTGACTGCTGTTTGAAAAATTATAAAATGTTTATTTGTCATTTTTTGTCGACTTTTTAAGAAATATTATAAAAATTTTCCGCAAATCAAGTCCAAAATTTTTTTTAAGAGATTTTTCAAATTCTCCTTGAAAAATCAAGCCGAATTACTTGTGAAATTTTCTAGTATTTATTTTGTTTCCGTATTTCAACCGATTGAAGGATCAAGCGAATATAGTTCCTCAACAACTGATGAAATTTACAACCCTGGCTTGTGACACCGATTTGTGCCATTTGGCACAAAATTTCTAGAAATTTATTTTTGCAAACAAATTTCAATACAATTTCGAGTGTGATAGGCGTCTTTTTTTTCAAAATCAGGACATTTTCAATATTTAAACGTAATTGAAGGTCAATTTTTATTCCTGGAAAGCTGTTTTTCTCTCTCTGTCATGTAAAAAAACTTTTATATTGAGAAAAAATTTTAATTTGCAGAATAATCAACCCACTTTTTAGCGCATTATACCCGAAAACGTCTGAAGTTTATAAATATTGTCTTCAAAAAAAGTTTACATCGGGTGACCCCGATTCGGGTTAAGTTGGAAATGGAGTTCCAATAAATAGTGGCTTTTGATATTTTTACAGAAAAATAGTTATGTTGAAAAATGAGAAAAATATAAACGTTCGCAAGAATGAACACTTTTATTGAAGATAAAAAAATTTCACAATTTTTTTTTCATAAATTACTCAGAAAAAAAGGTACAAATTTGCAACATCCCTGCTACCCCTAAACACATGCAAGGACTGTATTTAAGTGGAGAAACAACCTTATTCATTTAACCATTGTTAGCAGTAGGCTGTCATTTAAAATTTCTTACATAAAACTCCATTTCCGTTTTGGTCGAAGCAAGTGACAGACGAGTTAGCATATATAAAAAAAGTTCGGCGAAAGCATCAGAGCCACAATAGTGACTCAAATTGTAAGAGTTTAATCAATGTTAACGCAGACAAAGGTAAAAAAATGAATTATTTGATGCTCAATTATTAAAGAAATAACTTTAAGGTGACCTTCTAGCAGTTTTTATCTTAAATAGCATGATTTTAGATGATGAAAAGCACCTTCGTCGATTTTCTGCAAACCTGCTTGAATCTTCGAATAAACGTTTTTTCTGGTTTTTCACTTTTTCCACAGCCTCAAACACAATGTTTTCGCGAAAAATGTCAAAATTCCATATTATGAACATAAATCGCAATTTTCTGAACTGAACTATTTTTTTTGACATAACAGCATACAATTCAGTTTTGTTTCCGGCCAATCAGAAAGAAGGACCGAAAATTTTCAAAAAAAATCAAAAACCTTTTTCGCACGAAATAAATACTATCCAGTAACTGGATTCCAGTTTATCGGCGTTTTGTAAGATAGCTATGGCATGAGTCATGCGGAAGAAAATTGACGAATTCTAAAATTTGTATCGTGTGTCAAATTTCGAAATTTTTGACAACCAAAGGTTTGAAAACCAGAAGTGTAAAAAATAAATTTGATTTCATTTGGACGTCTCGGATCAATTTCCCCTCTGCTGCAAATTCCAGCAGGATTGCAGCTTATATTCATCAAATTGTATTTAAAGTTTGCGTCACTGGTGGTTTCTGACAATAGTCTTCATAGAAACGATCTTTTTGGTCACTTCTAGTAAGTTTACCATTTTTTCTTGAAAAATAACGTTTTAACTTTTCGAAACTCAACGTTTTTATCAAAGTGTTTTTATGTTAATTGTGGTGAGATTATGGCTCAAGTCAATGTTTAGTAATTTATCGTCGATAAGATTCTTACTTTTTTGCAAAAATACGTTCAAATGGCTAATCAGATTTGAATATAATATATATTTTGATTTTAAATTTTTTTAACTGAACCTGTAACTCAAAGGCTATAATGAAAAATTTGCCTTGGCATTCTCTCATCACTTAATCGGGTTTTATCGGTTTTTGTGCATTGTAAACTTATGCTAGTTATGAAAAAGAAAAAAGTACATTATTTCCTAATTTGAAAACAATAACTTAACCTCGGACGAAATTTTGAAAATTTTCGAAAACATTATGGTTTCTGAATGGTCAAAAATCAACTTTCTTCAAATAAGAAACTAGGATCACGAGCGTGTTCTTAATAGTCTATGGATTTCAAAAGTATGAAAATTAATTTCCGCCGCCGACCGATCGACCGATCCGATCAAATGCCAACTTATTTAAAAATCGTGTAATTTGATTGGTGAATATCATTTCTGATATCTAAATTATTATATTTGATGAAGCTCAAATGTTCATTTGAATTAAGGAAAATCGTCCGATTCGGACCATTCTTATACATATATGTATGAGATTTTGCATTCAGTATGTATGTTGATTTTCTAGTATCTAAGAACTAAAACGAATGCGTCGTTCCCAAAAGCCAAAATGTAAATTGTGAATATCGTATTAACTATTGAAAGTAACTTGAGTTCGCAAAACAATGCCCTAGATTTTTTTGGAAATAAAGAATTATGTGGAACGACCCTAATTTGAGAGCAAATATTAAAATGAAAAAAATATGATGCTTTGCTGCGTTCATGTTAAAAAGAATTGAATTCTCTCACGTTTTTTCGTGTTTCTAAATCCCTTTCAAAAAAATCTAGGGGTAACCCACACATTGTAATTTTTTTTCCTTTTAAAAACCTACTTTTTGAGTTTCCAATTTCTAAGGGCTTTTGCTTGACTAGGTCTAGGGTTCAATCAAAAATATCGAAGGAAGAAGAATTGCTTATTTTTTGTTGTTCTACTGAAAACCCTATACAAATTAAAACTCAACGCTCGAGAAATTTTTTTTTGAGTTACTGGACAACTTGAAAGTTTATCCTTCATGTTTCGATTTCTGAAAAGCAGCGTCTAAAGTTTCAGTGTCTGAAGCGAAAGATACCGGGATCCAGTCCTGACTTGTGAAGGGATGCATTCTCGGCCGAGTTTCCATTTAATCTCCTCAAAATGCAAAATGAATAATCAAACGGTAATTAACTAACGAGTTTCGTACTGAATAAAGCAAATTTGGTTAATAAAGAATTTGTTTATACCCTTCAAATTTTATCAAGAGTATTTGCGTACTTTTTTGAGGAAACCAACATATTTCTGGCAAATCATTTTATTTTTATTATACGGTCACGTGATATTTTTTGCTATAATGTGGTAAAATGATTCTTTGGTATAATTTGAATATCAGGCTAAAAAGTTTTTGGTTATTTATAAAGTTTGTGGACAAATTAAATCCTGAAATAAAGCTTATTTTTGAAAAACACCGAAAACCGTTAATCATGCTCAGAAATGTCACATGTTATTCATTTTTATAGTTTTAAATAAATAATCTCTGAATAAAAGCAATTTAAAATTTTATTTTTAATTTTTTCAAAGAAAATGAGAATAATTAACAAATAAACAATTTATCACGTCTAAAAAACAATGTTTAAAGTGGTTCACGACTCGTGAATCACCAGCCTAGTAGATATCATGTGACGAATAAAGAACTGTTTTATCACGTGACAAAAAACTTGAATTGACGCCACTGTAAAAAACCAGTTAATTTATCTTAATTATTCCATATCTCGAAAAGTTCGAATCGTTCAAATTTGAATCTAATTCCCAAAATACTAAAAAATTCTCATTTAGTATCGTGCTAATTTTTGTATACATTTTTTGAACTTTTTATGATTCCTGCGATTGCAATTAAATGTTCCGAAGAGTAAACATTTAAACTCTCAGGCGCATTTGTGCCCGTTGCCAAGGGTTCTATAAAGAGGTTAAAAGTAAATTACCAATTTGGCCACATATTTCTTCAGGGTGTGGCTTTTAACCAATTATCTCAAAAAGGGATGTAGTCGCTAAAAAGATGAAGAAGACTACTGTAAGTTTTCGATGTCAAATCTTATCGATGATTTTTTCGTAAGGGTAGGCTTCTTGCTACTTTGAAATTTCTCATGATAATTCAAAGTTTTTCAGGGCAATATGTTTCAATTTATGAGTCTACTTTTGAAATAATGAACAAAAATTATTGTTTTTACATATTTTTATAGATAAGCTTGGATTGCAAATTCCAATTTGCAACCCAATTCATTTAATTTGCAACCGAATGCATTCACCGGATTCAATATATTTTATTTGTATTCACACAATTTTCACGTAAACATAGAAATTTTAGCACACTTTCTGACGAGATGAATGAAATATATTGAATACGGTGGTTGCAACTGCTTCACAATATGGCAAATTTAAATGACAAATAATTGTGTCACAGTACTAACAAGAACGGTAAAAAACAAGGCCAAATGTATTGTTCATTTTTCAAGCCGGTGATTTTCAAAAAAATTGGTTTCTCAATTTAAAAATGAATTTGGAAGTTCAAGAACACTTAAGAAAAATTTCGATAAAAATCACATTAAAAATTAAATAATTTTTTATTCAAAAACGTACCATCAATTTTTAAAAGATTAAAAGTCTCTTAAAAGTTTTTCCCAACCTACGAAAAAGTTTTCGGGATAATTTTAAGAAAATTAATTTTCTTATTATTTTGGGCAATTTTCTGTATGAGGAATTTTTGCGACCACCCTCTTAAAAAATCTGGCATTTTTTTTGGCGTTAAGGCATTTTAACTTTATTATTATAGAGGTTTTGAATCAACAAACGTTGGTAATTTACAAAGGAAAGTGAATTGTATGGTATTAAAGAAGCAGGAGAAGATAATTACGACAAAAATAAGTAACATTTATCATGAAATCTCATCACTTCTAAAATATCACGTTTCTTTAACAATCTAAGTCAAAACTAAGACGACAATTACTGATTTTAAGGCTGTTTTGTCCAAAAGCTGATTTTAACTGCATACTGGGCGCAATCGTTCGAAGAAAACCCCTGAATTTTTCGGGTATTCGCAAAAATGATTCATGGTCCAAAAGTGCGCAATCGTTCAAAATTGCTCAATTGACAATTGTCTAAAATTTAGAAGTAGAAAATATTTTATCAAAATCGTTACTCACCTGAAGATCATTAATTCAAACCTTTTGTTATGTTTTTTTAAGTTTTATTTTTTTCGAAACATAAATACGTTGGTTATTATACTCATTTTAATACTCATGTTGAAAGTTGAATTACTGATCTCATCTTCAAAAGTTTCAAATCGGCCGAAAATTCTCAATCATTCTTTTTGTTTGACAGAGAAAAAGTTTGCATAATTTGTCACACCTAAGCATTGCAATTTGAAAAGTTTCACCGACCGGTAAATTGAGTTAACCCTAACCTTAAATAATCTTAAAATTGAAAATTGGGCGAATGCGCCAATATCACCGAATTATATTGAAATTTATATTACAAATTACTTTGTGGGCGTCATGAATGACGTCATTCTTATAATTTAATTTCATAAATTTACTCTTTTCAACTTCAATTTGATTGCGTTTTGTTGAGTATTTATTCTACGCATTTGGTTGTTCACTTATTTCGAACCTATTGTGAAACTCCTAAAAAAATAAAAAAAAATTTGACATATGACCTCATTTCGAACGCCTACGAGTTACTAATTTTTGAACAAAAATTTATTTCTGTCCCCATATCGCCGAATGTGCCACGATCGCCGAATGTGCCAATATCGCCCAATGTGCCAAGATCTCCGAATGAGCCAATATCGCCAAATGTGCCAATATCGCCGAAATGTTTTGGCAAAAAACTGTCGGCGATATCCCTTTATCACTTTTTGGT
>SCLH01001284.1:71398-85577 GCA_004367855.1 Oikopleura vanhoeffeni | reverse complement strand
CCCTGTAAATATACTCGAAAATATTCGCACGGATCTTAATCGATATAAATTCAATTTAAAATTTTATCTTGTTTTAGATATGTTCATATAATATGGCAAAAAGTATGTAAATGACACAGTTCACCACACATTATCTATCGTTTTAAAAGGCACCACATTTCTTCCGTTATATTTTGAAGTATTTGAGGAAGAATGCGTAAAAATTCTCAGTTTTGGTCAAAATCGCGAGATCGAGGTGTTTTGGAAGATTTTCTTTAATCTTTTTAGTTTGACTTTTAAGGTAGCTGACCACATCCCATGCAACATAAAATTGACACTCTAAACGGAACGATTTTTACCGTGAAATCAAAAGTCAAATCGGAGAAAAACTGATATATGGGGAAATTATGAGAAATAATTTCAAAACAAATAAGATTATTCAAATAATTTAATATTTCCAATAAATATAACATGATCATTGAACGCGAGCCAATCATGGAACATTTAATTTGAGTCTAGTTGCTGCTCAAAACTTTACCAATAATAAGGTAGAAAGTCTGTAGAAATTCATTTCTGTTGTAAAATCGATAAAAACTGCAGATATTATTAACAAATTCAATTTATGTCAGAAAAAAATGTTTTTTTTCAGTTTTGATTTTATATCTTTTTACCAACCAAACTCCATCTGAAAAACACTGTAAATTTTTTTACAAATAAGACATTTTCGGTCACAATTATCAATTAAAACAAATAATATCCACCACTACAGTATGTACTTTTTAAACTTGCGAAGTGAAAATTGTCGTTGAGCTAATTACGGCCAATTTAAAATGGTAACTAGGTGGATTTTATTTTGAACGCCACGTTATAGCCGATCTCAAGGGTTTGAATAAAAGCCACCTAGTTAATAATTTTTTATTGGCCGTAATTACCTAAAGGACAATTTTCACTTCGCAAGTAAAAAAAGTACGTACTGTAGTTTTTGAGGTTTCAACATTTTGGAAACATTAGACTTATGATTCAAAGTTCAATCATGTGGTTTTCGACATAATTTATATTGAACATGTTATGCGGAAAAATATTGTTCAAAGATTTACGGCGGAAAATATATATTCCGATGGCGTATGAATTTTTATAAATATTATCCTAGCTTAGAATAAATATTTAAATCGAAAGAAATTCAATAAAAGTTGAAAAAGTGTTTTTAAATATTTTTCAGGTCGAAAAAATAAGATTCACGTTTTGGTTGATCGTGCTAGTTAAATATTATTGAGACTTATAATCGCTGATACTTATATGCCCTATTCACACTTTTGTTTATATCCTGGCCCTACTACTTGAAAACACACTATGTTTTCTAATCAGGGCGGGGATATTAACAAAAGTGTAAATAGGGGATATACATAGGGTAGTGAAATAGGCAACGTACGCCATACTATTTACGCAATATTGACGAAAACAGGCAACACTTTTGATCATAATTGATTTTGACAAATCTCTGACGCCAATAGGCAACACCTTGAATGATTTGGATAAAAACTGATATACATTTTGATGTTCATTTCATAATATATTTCATAATATATAATATAATTTATTTTATAATATATTTTATACTATATAATATAATTTATATTTTACAATGAAGGTAAAAATTCGAAAAATAGTTGCTTTGATAAAATGGTTTATTTGAAGTAATTAGGCAAATTAAAATGTGATTAGCGCACTGATACGGAGTAAGCGTCGTTCAAAAGCTAGAAAATCTTGCATGATCCTTGCAACAAAAACCAAGTTTATTTTTTTCCCAACCTAAGTCAATCTTAAAAATGCTTGCTATCTCTATAGCGCGTGGTCGAATCCCACCAATGTTGTCTTAGTGATTGTCTTGAGTATGATTATAGCTAAGAGTGATTGATATTGGGACCGCTAAAGTTGATCGGTGCGTAATAACTCAAGCAATCACTAAGACAATCACTTAGACAACATTAGTGGGATCAGAACACGCGCTATAGAGATAGCAAGCATTTTTGAGATGGACTTAGGTTGGGAAAAGGATATATATGGCAAGTTTATATTCGATAGATATCAATTTTATTTAATCATACCATGATTTTGAAAAGATAATTTTTTTATACTTTTAGAAAATTGAATAGTTTTTCGATTTAGGTTCAGACTATCGATTTAATTTTTCTTGCACCCTGATTGGCTAAGTGCCAATGACGAATATAAATCTTTCTAATTTGCATTAAAACTCAATTAGAAGTTCTGCTCTAATGAGATTGCTTTCGATCATGTTTTCACGAAATATAGATAATCTTATATTTTAAAACTAAATGATAGATAATCTTCAGTTTTAATCCAAATTAGATTAAATACTTTATTTAAAACGAGTCAGCAAGTGAGGCTGTTATTCTTTGACAGAAACCGGAAGCTACCATAATATGTTAGCTCATGAACTGATTTTCGGTTTAAAAGGGTTGAACAATAGTCAGCCTTAAGTTTACAGTCTACAGCAAACAGATTTCCCGATAAAAAAAATAATTTTTCCTATTCAATTTGCTTATGCACAATATTAAATTGAAAATATCAATGATATTATATAATATGATATTTTCAGAATCTAAGCAGGAAATCTCAGGGCTTGGCGACGCCAAGTTGGCGTTGCGTGATCGCGTTTGACCTATATACTATATCCCCTTATCACCTTTTGGTTAGAATGCGTAGCCATTGAGAATTTTCACTCCTCGGTGATGCTCGGAAAAGAATCCTGTCTAAAAAATAAGAGGGCGAATGTAGGCGAAAATGAGTAGATTGATCGCAGAGTTGAACGAGAATGATCGAGATTACGCGTACGTTAGATTGTGGAAAGTTCCCGTTCAGCGTGGCGCCCTCTAGGGGCTTAGTCGACAAAATATTTCAAAGAGAGAAAGACTCTTTCTGAACTAACAATTTTAATGCGTAATAGCCTTATCCTTCTTTAGCTCATAAATTTTATTCAAATGTCCCCATTATTTGTAACTTTTAAGAAAGCTTATTTAATTGTCTTAAAATGAATCTTAATAAATTTAACAAAACTTGATTACTAAGCAGCATTTTGAGCCCTAAAAAATGAGTTTTTAAAATTGAAAAAAACCTGTAATAAGAAAGAAAATAGATTACTATTTCTTGGAAATGGCGTCTAAGTATGCAATTCCACCTTTGCTAGTTTAGCCAGAACTTTTTTCGATAAAAGTAAAACGTTGATTTTAAAGATTTGTGAACATTAAATGCAAGCTTTAAGGATGTGGGCGACGATATCTCAGCTTCACGTATAATACATTTTGNTTTTTTCTCATGAACTGTTAGTTTTCAGTATATTTCACCGAGAAAATGTCAAATCAGAGTCGCATACCCCTTTAAGGTCTTTATTAAATCAGAGTCGCATACCCCCTTAAGTTGCTATGGCTGTGCACAGCCGTACGAAAGCCGCGGGTTTTAGTGTATTGTGAAGTTGATTTTCGGAATTTATATTTCGGATGTGCCACTTAGCCCGTTCTAGAAAAAAAATAAGAAAATCAGTTTTTGCAAAAAAACTAACAAAAAGTTAGATTTTTTCAAAAAACTGATTTTTCGGCCTAGTTCACAACAAATTAAGTCACAAATATTGATGTTTTCCCTAAAATTGCCCTGCTTTCTGCCTGCGGTTAGTTTAAGGATGTGGGCGACGATAATTGGGCTCTTTTTTACACATTTTCAAGTGAAGTTTCTGAGAAACCTGGCTTCAGAAATAATAATTTTTTTTTCAAATTTGTAGTACAACTCTTAAGAAAGTTGCCAGTACTATTCAGAGCATCTGATACCTCAACCTACGCTCAGAAAATGGTTTTTAGTAGGCGTCTTTAAAAGCACTAAAAAGCCTACTCCTCATTCATTCCTTATCATTTTTCCTTTTTATTTGCAATTTAACTTCCAAATATAAATGCGCATCTCCGAGCGGTAGAAAATTTTGCCCCTAGTGGTCAAAAAAGCGTATTTGGGAGCCTCACGCAAAAGCCTACTCCTCCTTGAAAATTTATAGAAAATGTTCAATTTGTACATGAACTTCACCGCAAAGCCTGGATTAAGGTCCGAACGGTAGCCTTTTTCCAATTTTCTTCTCCAAAGTCTCAGGAACGACTTGTGAATTTCTAGTTTTTGGTGAAATTCTGAACTATAAATTTTCTAAAACCTACTTTTTTTGAAAAAATTCGAAATTCAGAAAAAATCCTACTAGTTAAAAAACTCAGTGACAAATTCTCTACAAAATAGGGCAATCAAAAAAGTTATCTGACAAATCTCAATTATCGTCACCCTTAATTTAACCTTTAATTTCAACCCCCGAAAAACCGACTTTTCTTTGAAAAAATCTCAAAACCAAAAAAAACTTATAAGTTAAAAAACTTGGCAGAAAAGTCTCTACAACATAGGTGTATCAAAATGTATTATACGTGAAGCTGAGATATCGTCGCCCACATCCTTAAAGCTTGCATTTAATGTTCACAAATCTTTAAAATCAACGTTTTACTTTTATCGAAAAAAGTTCTGGCTAAACTAGCAAAGGTGGAATTGCATACTTAGACGCCATTTCCAAGAAATAGTAATCTATTTTCTTTCTTATTACAGGTTTTTTTCAATTTTAAAAACTCATTTTTTAGGGCTCAAAATGCTGCTTAGTAATCAAGTTTTGTTAAATTTATTAAGATTCATTTTAAGACAATTAAATAAGCTTTCTTAAAAGTTACAAATAATGGGGACATTTGAATAAAATTTATGAGCTAAAGAAGGATAAGGCTATCACGCATTAAAATTGTTAGTTCAGAAAGAGTCTTTCTCTCTTTGAAATATTTTGTCGACTAAGCCCCTAGAGGGCGCCACGCTGAACGGGAACTTTCCACAATCTAACGTACGCGTAATCTCGATCATTCTCGTTCAACTCTGCGATCAATCTACTCATTTTCGCCTACATTCGCCCTCTTATTTTTTAGACAGGATTCTTTTCCGAGCATCACCGAGGAGTGAAAATTCTCAATGGCTACGCATTCTAACCAAAAGGTGATAAGGGGATATACTATATACTAGTATTACCAATGAGAGCGCGCGCCGAACATAACGTAATCGACGTATACGGGCCTTTCCAAACAGGGTTTAACGCGAACGCGCAATGGCGGGTCTAGAAATCCACCTTTTCCATATCATTTTTACAACTCAAGTGGATCTTGAAAATAAGGGTATCTGATTACCGTTACGCTATTACCGTATCTCTATAGCAAGTATTCGAATCCCACTGATGTTGTCTAAGTGATTTTGTTAGTGATTGCCTTAGTGATTACGCACCAATAAACTTTGGCGCTCCCAATACCAAGCACCCTTGTCATCTATCATACCCAAGACAATCACTAAGACAAGATTAGGGGAATTCGAACACGCGCTAAAGAGATAACCCTTATTTTCAGGATCCACTTAGATTGTAAAACGGATATGCCCTTTTGGCCTCTGTGATAAAAAATTTAATTTGCATCGCCAAATCAACGACGGGTATGACAAAGGTTTCACCTCATTTATGGAAATGTCAATTTTATATTACATAAGAAACATGGAAATACTGTATAATGCAGAAAAAAACAATATTTTGAGTCTCAAAATCTTACGATCCAACTCCAAATTTTGCTCGAAGTGTCCTATTTATGAACTATTTCGCTAGGTCAAGTGCCATAATTTGATATAATTCTCAGGGTTAGCGACTGGGTTATGTCACAAGGTCCTTAAACCGGGTGTAAAACAAAATTCCTTAATTTTGAGGAAATTGAAAAAAATTATGAAAAATTGAGATTTTTAAACGATAATATCGCTGACTTTGAGGGCAAGATATGACGAAGTTGATTAGATATCTTGTTAAGATCTCAAAATTCAGCCTAGAGTTCTTTCTGACATTCACAGTAGTTTGTCTTATAAACCTAGTTTGTTTGAAGACCGAGCGTTTGCTACGTTCTCGCGTCATAAGAAAAAGTTTTTATAAGAAAAATTTTCAGCGCAAAATCTCGCTAGTAGCGAGCGGCTTCTTCTCTGGTTCAAATATTACGAATAAAATTTGGAAAAAATTGTCATGAAATATTTATTTAGCTTAAAAAGCTTCTTTGCAAATTCAAATTGCTTTATTATTTGGTCAAATTAGAATTCAAATTTGAAAAGTGTGTGTTATAAGAATTGTTAAATGCAAAAATAAAAGAAAAATTTTCATCTTTTACCCTTTTTCTTATTTTAAAGACCATAATTATTCGAGGCGATTGATGATAATAATTTAAAAAAGTGTGATTCGAAGTTTTTTTTGCAGTTTTGCCCTTATAACTTGTAGTTATTTTTGCCCGGGACGCCTACTCACATTGCTCATTATGTCTCAGTTTCGCAGTACTGCACCAATCACTATGACTTGGCCTAAAAAGTACTACGTAGACAAAAAGTCCGTATAAAAGCCAAGACACGTAGTACCAGGTAAAGTTTAATATTAAATGTTATTTTGAGCAGATTTGCTTCAAAACATACCAGTAAAATTGTTCAGATCATTTTGACTGCTCGAGCCTAAAATTACAACCCACAAACCCCATAACTCATATATTTTTCGTCAATCAGGCAATCAATGAGTAATGGTCGTGGTATTTACTTGTTGAGGTAATTATGGGGCATATCTAGGGTCAAGTACCGATAGATTTATCTGCAAAACTAAACCCTCAGCACTAATTCTTTAAGTTTATATATGGTTAAACTTTCTCATAAAAGTCGAATTATACGCAACGGTACTGACCCTAAACGCATATCATGGTTGTTGAGAGCGCTGTCCGAAATAAAAAAAAAATAGTGACTATGATGTGCTGTAATTTTCAATATATTGAGTTTCAGATATCCCCTTTATACTTTTGGTTGAATGCGTAGCCATTGAGAATTTTCACTCCCGGTAGGGTCGGTAGAAGAATTCCTGTCTAAAAAAAAGAGGGCGAATGTAGGCGAACTGTAATAGATTGATCGTACGTTTAAACGAGAATGATCGGGAGATCAGCGCGGTAGGTTAATGTGGAAAGTTTCGTTCAGCCCGCTGCGCCCTCTACGGGGCTTAGTCGAAATATTGAAAAAAGAGAGAAGACTACTTTCTGAAATAGCCTGCTAACATTTATAAATTGCGTCAGTAGCCCTTATCCTCTTTTAGCTCATAAATTTTATTCAAATGGTCCCCCTTATTTGTAACTTTAAGAACTTATTTAATTGCCTTAAAATGGATCTTAAATCAAATTTAACAAAACGTTGACTTACTAAGCAGCATTTTGAGCGCCTAAAATAATGAGTTTTTAAAAATTGAAAAAACCTGTAATAAGAAAAAAATAGATTACTATTCCTGAAATTGGCGTCTAAGATTGCATTCACCTTTGCTAGTTTCTGCCAGAATTTTTTGTAGTTG
This sequence comes from Oikopleura vanhoeffeni, assembly GCA_004367855.1. Taxonomy (NCBI): domain Eukaryota; kingdom Metazoa; phylum Chordata; class Appendicularia; order Copelata; family Oikopleuridae; genus Oikopleura; species Oikopleura vanhoeffeni. Next base: position 78,133 of record SCLH01001284.1, on the reverse strand, counting down.
AATGTGGTGGACTTTGATTACGATAAGACTCTTCAGAAAAAATGTTCTCACAATTAAAATTTGATCCGAATTGCCATGTTTAGAAAATTATTGTTTTGGTGATTTGTGGGTTATTCCGTCATGTTGAAGAATATGGCCTTGAAAAAATATTAATTTGCGAACATTTTTTTCTGAGAGGGTCTTATGCGTAATCAAAATCCACACATTCACTATCCAAAAAAGTTGCTGTGGTACACTAGCAAGGTGAATTGGCATACGTTACGACGCCATTTCAGCGAAATAGTAATCCTATGTTTTTTCTCCCTTGATTACAGGTTTTTTTCAATTTTAAAAACTCATTTTTGAGGGCTCAAAATGCTTGCTTAGTAATCAAGTGTTTTGTTTAAAATTTATTAAGACCATTTTAAGACAATTTAAAGTAAGCTTTCTTAAAAGTTTACAAAATAATGGGACATTTGCGAATACAAATTTATGAGCTAAAGAAAGGATAAGGCTATTACGCATTTAAATTGTTAGCACGGTATTCAGAAAGAGTCTGTTCTCTTTTCAATATTTCGACTTAGCCCCTAGAGGGCGCAGCGGGTGAACCGATAATTTCCACATTTAACCTACGCGCTACTCCGATCATTTCTTTTGTTAATTAGCGTCCAATCTATACATTTTCGCCTTACATTCGCCCTCTTATTTTTGTAGACGGATTCTTTTCCGCAGCACTACCGCGGAGTGAAACTATTCTCAATGGCTACGCCATTCTAACCAATAAGGTTGATAAGGGTATGGGTTGATTGAATTTTTTCGGGTAATATTCCTAAAAACTTGTTTCCAGCCAAAAGCTTATAATTTGATCAAGTATAGTATTTGGAAACGTTAACTAAAACAGGTATATTTTTGTATGTTTTTCCTTGGACACACATCCTATTCTTCGGTAATTTGGGCGGTTTGACCATCCAAATAGCACAGTGCCTGCATTTCCGTTTTAGAACTTCTTTATTCACTAGAAGAGTGTTTTTGAAATTGCAGGTTTATGATTCAATGTATAATTAATGAAATAAGACGGGAAAAGATTTTTTGATACAGAAGATAATACTTTTCCCGCAAACCAATTTTTAAGCCTTTAGCTTTGAGTACATTATAATCTGATACGAGACTTCCTGGCGTTTTTAACAAGATTTTAGCCAATATTTATGTATTAATTCGGTGTTTTGAAAACAACTCATCCGATAACTTCTTAGATAGCTCAAACTGAGCAAAATATCTTGTGAATAATAAACGAAAAAATGGTCCGAATCCGAACATAGTTTCCACTTTAAAAAAATATTAATTAAAGAATTTCGTAATCTCAGAAAAACATATAAAATAAATTGGTCCGATGCGTCAATTTTTTATTTATTTATCAAAAGATAATGTGTGCCCAGTTTGAGCTATCTAAATGTAATCAGATTGAGTTGTTTTCAAAAGCCACAATTATTTGAAAAAATCTAGTAAAAACAACCAGAGGGTCTCGTGATCGAAAAAAAACAAAAACGTTGATGACAGATCCTGTATAATTGAAGGACACAAACGACGCGGATAGTTGCAGCGAATCATCAATTTGAACATATGAAAAACAAATGAAATCGGCTGAACTTTGGCAGCCAATCATATCTTGCATTTTGCATCATCAAATATCAGCATCTGCTAGCGAGCGTTCATATATATGACCACTTATATCCAATTTTGGATAAAATTCCCAATGTTCATTTTGGTAAGTCAGGTCGAGTCGACTAATGATCGGATTAGATTGTTTTTCCGATCTTATCAGATTTCAATTTTGTAATTCGTCAAGCTAATTTGAGATCAGATCCATTAGGATCGATTTTTTCTATCCCGTTTTAAAGTTTGAGGTCCGGCAAATGTTTGTTTTGTTGAGACATAATATGAAATTTTTTTATTTCGAAATTTTTTTCAAAATTTCGATATTGAAATTTTCAAAACTTTATATTTTCTGTAACAATTGCGAAAAAATATGATTCGAAAGGCAGTTATAACGTCGTGCCATGTTTTCCCCCTGACTAACCTTTGCAAATTCGTTGACTTGAAAATTTTACAAAAATGTGTTTACTGTTGTCATTTTCAATAAATTAAATATTTTGTGAATCTTTTTAATATTTGCTTTTGTGCTTGCTACCATATATAGTAATGTGATGGTTGTTTTTGGCAAAAATTGAAGCAAGATCGCAAAATCTTGATTATACGAATAAACTTTATTGGTTCGTGGTATACAACCAAATGGCGAGCGCCTTCATCTTACTCCATTTTTGAGGGCTGATCGAAAATAATAATCAGGGATTTTTCTTGTCGATCTTGCTTCCAATTTTGCATGAAAAAACATACATACTGTATTGCTGAATATTCAATAAATAGAATTAAATCGAATGTTAACTTATCACGGTATATCCTTTTACCGACGAAGGTCTATCTCAAAAATGTTAACTATCTCTATAGCGCGTGGTCAAATCAAACTAATGTTGTCTAAGTGATTGTCTTAGTGATTGCTTGAAATATTACACGGCGATCAATTTTAGCGGTTCGAATATCAAGCACCCTTGCCCATAATTATACGCAAGAAAAAAAAATTATGAAACCAGAAAAAAAAGACAATCACTAAGACAACATTGATGAACACAACACCTGATGATGCGAATAGCGAAACGTTGCAAATAAAATAAAAATTATTACAAAATTAGACAATATTATTGGGATTCGAACACGTTTTTGAGATGGACTTTGGTTGGTAAAAGGATATGCGCAAAAAGCAAAATCACCCCTTTGTGGCTAAATAGAAGACAGGGTTAAAATTTAAATACACGGTTTTCTGCCAAGCTGTACATTTTTGTTCAATATCAACTTATTTTTAAAAGTTACTTTTGTACTAGGTTATTTTAAGCGGTTAAAAAGTCCAAATTTTCTGAAATATAATCGTGCGTTTGCAAATTATTCGTTTAGAATCTATGTTCTGGATTCTCGGAGGCATTATAATTAAATTAATTTAAACTCCAAAATTTAGAGCCTTCAGAAAGCTGCCTTCTCAATAACGAAATCTTGAAGGTTTAAACGCAGTTGTCAAAAACCAACTCGGCTCTTTGTACCTGAGACCACGAACACCTGAAATAAATTTGAAGAAAATTTCATAATTTTAAAACTGACTAACTTAACAAAATTTAATTAGAAAAAATTGCCATTTTCGCGCTTAAATAAATCGTATACAGTATATAATATACTTTGTTTGATTTCGAAATTTTATATTTAATAATTTCAATTAATCGAAGGCAGAGATAGGAATTAATTTGAATTTTACAGCGTCGAGTTGAGAAATATTCTATCTTTTACTATAGACTTTAGGCTACAGCCAAAACCATTCTGATCTTAGAATGCTTTTTTGGTGGGATAATTTGCGATTTCGCCTAGCTATTTATTTGCCTTGAAACTGCTGCTGTTTTACTGATTCGCCCAAGCTTTTCAGACCAAAATATTGGTCTCTTAAATAAGTTATGTGGATAAAATCAATAAAAATAAAGGCAGTCATCATTTTTCGAACAATACTCAAAAACTGCCCATATTCCTTTATTGCCCTCTTCTAAGATTTGGTCCCTCAAAAACACCGGGGTGAGAAAACGACGCGTCATTTGAAAACAAGTCATCCGATTAAGATTTTAATGTAAAGATTAACAATTGTCTTTAATGGACCAATGTTTTTATTTGTTTTCTAAGATTACTGAAATTGTTTAATTATTAGTTTTTGTTAAAAAATATAAACAAAGGTCTGATTCGGATCAATTTCTATTTTGTATTTTTCACTAGATATTTGTGCACAGTTTGAGCTATCTAAGAGCCTAATTGGGTCAGTCGTTTTTTAAAACCGCGTTGTTTTCTCACCCCCCGTGTTTTTGAGGGACCAAATCTTTGGGAGAAGGCAATAAAGGGCTATATCGTTAATCGCAATATAGCCGAAACGCTCACTAGATTTTAGGTTTTCATTTCAATTATTTTTGAGAACGTCATGAATGACGTTAATTCATGATTGCATTTCCAAAATCTATCATTTAAAATTTATGTTTGATTGCGTTCGGTAAAGTACTTAATTCTACGCATTTTGGTGATTCAAATCATCTAAACCAATTGGTAATCTCCTTATAAAATGCAAAAACTTCTTTAAATATGACGTCATTTTGAACGTTCACGAGTTTATGTTATTTTTGAACGAAAAACATTATTTTTGTCCGCTTATCGCCGAAAGTGCCCAATATTGCCAAAATTTTGAATCTAAAAGTTTTAAAATTTGATCATAAGTTACATCACATTTTCAGCAGAACAATAAGATTTTATAATTATAATTAATCAATAATTATTATCAAATAATGAAAAAAAACGTTAATTCTAATTAAGCAGAATGATGAAGATCCTCAGCACAAAAATAACAATGTTTAGATTATAATTAACTTTATTTTGTGTACACAAACTGTTCAAAATGATTTCCGAATCTTCGAGGAAAGACATTCATAAATACCGGAAATAATTCATTACTTTATTTGTATCCCGCTGTGAACTCTAAATGAATGAAAAATGTGTTTTCTATAGCAAAACTAATTTAATAAACCGCGGTTAACCGAAACAAAGTCTGGTATGATTACGCGTGGCTTATCTCAACAGAAAAGATAGAGAAAATATCCGAAAACATATCCGAAACCACGAGTTTCACGATCAATTTAACGGAAAATATCGTCAAAAAACTTTTTTTATTAAGAAAATGTCTTTTAAAAAAATTAAATTTCGTGAGGTTTCTAAAAAGAACCAATAATTTTCAGACTTAAAATAAATAGAAAGTTTATTTTGGTTCCTCAAACAAGCCTTGTTAGGAAATTATATGAAAAGATAGATAACCGCATTTTTGTCAAGAGTTCGCGTTAGATTTTAGAGGTATAAAATATGATGAATTTTTTGGGTGACAAATTGGCTGGCCGAGGATTTTTTCAAAAAATAAACAGAAAGTCCTGAAATTTTAACAAAAGTTTGGCCGGTAGCTAGACAAGGTCGACGATTAAAATTTTGAGATTTCAAATTTGTTGCTCATGAAATAATTTGTATTGAGTAAAATTTAAAAAAAATCGTTATTATTCCGACCGACTTACAGCATCCTGAAAAAAGCCTCCGCCAGCCTAGTTACAAAAATCATTTTTAAATATCGAAGATAAAATTATCATGGGCGAAGTATTTTTTTAGAAAATAAAATCAGATTTAATAAATTTCACATTTGATTACTTATAGGGGTAGTCAACGCAAATCTGGACAAAAATGTGTAAGGAGCTTATTTCATATCTGGTGGTTTCATATCTATCTTGTTTCTTCATTCAAACCGACTACAAAACTACGTTTTTAATCGACTTTGCGTTGACCACCCCCTTAATAAGAACGTTTTTTTTCGTAAATTTATTTTTAAAATTTAACTCTCAAATTTAACTTTTCAAACTATATTTTTGTCAAAGTATTTTATTTAACAAATTGACCCTAAAAATAAGTAATGTGTGGGTTGTAATTTCTACTCTGGAGGTACAGGGCATTTTCCAGTTTTAAAATTCTTTATTTCAAATCGTCTCATATCCCTTTCTCACTTTTTGGTTAGAATGCGTAGCCACAACGTTAACATCACACGTTAAAAGGAGTAGTGGCTACGCATTCTAACCAAAAAGTGATACGGGGTATCCCGTATTCACACTTTTTTAAATATTCCGGCCCTATTACTTAAAAACACACTACGTTTTCTAATCAGGGCCCGGATATTTACAAAAGTGTGAATAAGGGATATGATATGACTAATAGTCATTGACTATTGGCAAAATAATCAATTCACTTTATTATCTACAGAGAGTCTAGAATCTAGACTGTAGATAACTTTCAAGGTTCATTATTTTTGACTCTTTAATAAAGGGCCTTTATCTTCCACATTTTTTCTCAAAATAATTGTACCTTGATATGCCTATTTATGCTCAAAAAGCGTTTTAGAAAGATTGGCAGTTTTTAACTTCCGATTTTTACGTAAAAATCCTTACGTAAGAAACGGGTGTTTGAAGGCGTAAAATTGGGGAAAATGATGCAAAGTTTTTGTAAATTATTTGTCTCGACTTCCTTCTATTATTCATGACGGCCCAAAAAACTCAGAAGTATGTAAATCAGGTTTTCATACGTCAGTTTTCCCATAAACAAAGAATGTTCAATTGTTTCATCACTCGATACGTGTCCCGAGAAGAAGCAATTTTTCTGTTAACCCTCAGAGTTATCTTGGACAAAAAGTGTTCAGAAAAATGTCCATATAACAAATATTGAGTTCCCAAAATTGAAGAAACACGGATTTGTAGCTTGAATTTACCAATTTAAAAAAATTAATGAAAATTTCAACGGCAGAAAGACTTTTTTATTTAACTATTAAAGAGTGAAACATTTTTTGTATATGACTCTAAATGGACTCTTAACGATTCGAATTATTTTTTCAAATTTTTCAAAATGATATTATATCGACAATTATATATTATTAAGAGTATTTGATGAAAAATCTAATAAAAATAACCCTTAATTTTGAATATAAATAAATTGTTATTAATGTTTTAAAATTTATATGACAAAAATTGATAAAAATTGTGTTTAATATTCGGAATTTATATTTAATTTTAAAAGAAATAGTTTCAAATTTATAAATTAAGT
>SCLH01001284.1:22296-71291 GCA_004367855.1 Oikopleura vanhoeffeni | reverse complement strand
TGAAACATTTTTTGTATATGACTCTAAATGGACTCTTAACGATTCGAATTATTTTTTCAAATTTTTCAAAATGATATTATATCGACAATTATATATTATTAAGAGTATTTGATGAAAAATCTAATAAAAATAACCCTTAATTTTGAATATAAATAAATTGTTATTAATGTTTTAAAATTTATATGACAAAAATTGATAAAAATTGTGTTTAATATTCGGAATTTATATTTAATTTTAAAAGAAATAGTTTCAAATTCATAAATTAAGTTTTCAATTCTAATAATTTTCTTGAAAATTTGATTAATATTAAATCAATATTAAATAAAATTTAATTCGACTTTAAAAATTCACTTTCAAATTCCGATATCGTTTTAAAATTCAAAAACTTGGAAATTTTGTCGATAATTTTGAAATTTGAATTCTGAATTTTTTCTGTAAAGCTGAAGAAAAACTTTCAATTTTGAGGAAAATTTTAAATTTAAAACAATGTATGAAATTCCCTCTGATACAGCGCAATAAAGATGAACAAATGAATTTTCAAAATTTTTACGACCATTGAGAGTTAAAATGATGATTTTGTCTTTAATTTAATTATTATTCATAATTTGAATAAAGAATTCACATACTGAAGGTAAACCCAATTTTTTAGATCAAACCGGAAGTTCCAAAATAGAATAATTTTCAGTCGGGATGTTAAAATATTTTCAGACAACAAGCTTGTTTTTACATTGATTTATTTCAAACGAAATACATAAATGATGAAAAATAGTATCGGTAAATAAAGTTAACTTCAAAATTGTGCATTCCAGTTAGTTCAATTTTCTGGGATTATTTCGAAGCTAAACATAATAAATTTGATTGAATTCACCGTAGTCATTCCACTTCTTATAAATAAATTGAAATTTTTTCGAAACTTGTGATTTTGAGTAAACTAAAAGAATAAACCCCCATGATCCAATTAAAAAAAAATAACAGTAATCTGATTGGTCGGATCAGCGTTAATTTCAAAATATAGGTCTTGAGGAAGTTGTATTGACTGACTATATCTACCTATCAAGAAGCGAGAACAAGTTTATTTGAAGTTATTCAAAATCAAGTAGGTTGGGCAAAATCGTTCCAAGTGGGGCCTACTCTTCAAAATCACCGAAGCTTTTTTAGTTAACTCCAATTAAATTAAAGTAAAAAAAAATTCAAAGTTCTGATGAAATTGAGAAAAAATTGCTCTCTAGGGCTAAAACCATACATTATTTCACCATCGTTTATTTGAATTTATACTTGGACCTTTAGATGAAAAAAATAATTTTCGAATCGTAATCATGGGAGTTAAAAAATAAACTAGAAAAAATCAGAAAATCCACATTTTTTTCAAAATAACGTTAAAAAACTCTATTCATTCGAAATAAAAACGTAATAAAAAAATCTCTTTCAGTGGCGAAATGGGCAAAAACCCGGCATTTTCTTGTATTTTCGGAGCAGGTTCAGCTAAAAAATCAAAAAAAGACCTTATATTTTTAATTATTTTCAATTTTCTCATAAATTGTAGATTTCTTGTCTCATTTCTACAATTGTGCCATTTTCAAGTTTGCAATTAAAAGTCAATTGTAGCTTTGAGCCNATTATTAGCACCAATCAGGGACGCGCTTTTCCAAAATCTACAATTAAAATGAAGAAAAGTTTGAGCATCGCTTATGGACCAATCAGATGTCAAGTTGACCTGAAATCTACAATTTATCTCCAATTGTAAGTTTGTGGAGCCTTCGGCTCCCCAAACTTACAACTGTGCATAAAATCCATAACATATTAGTTATTGACAATAACTTATTGAAGAAGTTCCGAGCATTTAAAAAACGTGTTATTATCAGCTACAAATATCATGAGCTTCTAAAAATCTTGAACGTCAATCTGTCAGCCTTAGTGTTGATTTTTTTCATTATAGAGTAATAAATTTGCGACGTATCAAATCATTAGCTTTTAATCCTTTCAGCGATTGTGACCGGCTGGGGTTTTATCTCAGATTTTCAATCCCTCAATTATGTCCTTAAGAAAACAGAAGAAAAATCCGTCAACTGAATTAAATCGGTAGTAACGTATCCGAGGCATCATTTCGGGACATAAGTGAGAATTCTGACTACGGGATTATACCGTATTATCAGCGTAAATACTAATCATTCAAAATTTACAATTATTTTTGGTGAGCTTTTTCATTCGTAGGAACATCGTTCGATTATGATCATTTGAATTAAGATATTTTGACAGTATAAGATAGTGACGAAAAAGACTTCTCGACGGTTAAAGTGACACTTATGCAACACTAACTCAAAAACCTTGTTTATTCGATTTTGGTCGATTGAGGTGATAATTGAATAATGCAAATAAAGATTTCAAAATTTTCAAATCACTTAAATATTTCGTTATTCAGAAACTTTTCTAAAATTCTTGGCGATATTGGGCGCTTTCGCGATATTTTCACTTTTGGCGACTTTTGGAGACAAAATATTTTTTTTGGAAAAAGGCGTTGGCGTTCAAAATGACGTCATCATTTGAACATTTTTTTCAGTTTTATAAGTATTTATTACCCACTTAAAGTAAAATCTGATGAAAATGTTAAACGAAATGATATCATGTATCGAACAATTTTTTAATTTTATAAGGTAATTAAATACAATTTTAAAAGAGTTCATTTGGGAAATTCAATCTTGACAATGATGTCATTCATGACGCCCAAAAACTACATTTAATTTTTAATAGAAATCTCATAAAAATTCGGCGATATTGGCACATTACGCGATATTGGCACTGGAAGTATTTCGACTAAAAATCGTGTAATTGCGTAGGTTTTTTTCGGCAAATTTGGCAATATCGCCCCCCTCTTATCTTTTATCCTTCCCGTTATCATAAAACTTTGCAAATTCGTAAAAATTGTCAGTATTTTTCGCAACTAGATTACGCAATATCTCACTAAAAACATAAAGATCGCGAAAGAATTGTCCATCGACGTGTTTTGTTCAATAAAGATAGGTCCCCCGACTCGAGAGTACCGAGCAAAAAAAGGTATTTTGGCAAATAACATCAAACTTCCGGGGATTTTTTTGCCTTGAAAATAGCTACATTTGACCCCGTGAAGAATTCTTGTCAAAAGACAAGTCGGATAAAAAAAAGGTTTGCATGAAAATTTTAATTTTTTTTTCTTAATTGCTTTCCAAGAAAACATAGGTTTCTAAGAATAGAGTTCCCAAATGAAAGTGTCTGGCGTGTACCGAAATCGTCATTCGCCGAGAACTAGAGTTTTGGTCAATTTCTTGTAAAATTTTAATTTGTTTAATTCAAAACACGTTTCGGCCCGGCATGCGGCATGCTTGTGAATTTAATGATTAATTGAACATAATAATTATCAACAATTTATAAGCAAGATATTCTATTGTTAAGTCCATCTGGACGTTCAATCAAAGGGGTAAAAATTCAAATGAACGTAATTACATTTTAAACCGTAAGAAATGATCTGTTGAAAATATTTCAAACTTCAAAAATGCATAAAATCTGGTTTAACGGGGTTTTTAACGTAAGTTTCTCAATATCACTATACAACAATTATCAGCTTCAAAAAATAACTAAGCCATTCTGAAATAAAAACGGGTTTCAATGAAAAATTTATTTTTATAATTTTCGTAAAAACCACGTTTTTTCCACGTGACCGATGTATCTCGAAAGGGGTATGATCTAGTTAATATTAAGCTCGAAAAACAAAATTTAAAAAGATTGCTGAAACGAGGGTCAAAGCTTGCCAAGGGTACGAAATTTTTTTATTGATTTTTACAACGGCGTTCTAGGGGTTAAAATCACGAAAATACCTTAGTTTAAAAAATTATTTTGTCCCATCTGATGATCATTAAATTCATCTCACACATTTTTTATGATTTGAATTCACAGCCTGAGTTTTTTCGTTTACGGCGTTTTTTATTCCGATTCTATGAACCGATCAGAAACAGTTATCAGGATATTGACCAATCACCATCGAGTATTTTTGCGTAATAAAAAAACGCCGTAAACGAGAAAACTCAGGCTGAATGTTTTTGATATCGAATATAAATTATTATACATTTTCATTGTCGCGACTTTTTCGGTCAAAAGTAGATATTATGATTAAAAATAACACAAAAAAATAGCATAGACGGATTTGAGGGTTTTCATCAGTATTATGATCAAAATAAGGGTTTGAGAAATTTGTAACACAAAAATTATTTTGTTGGAACGTAATTCTTTCATTTTTTCTGGCTGTAAATGACCTGAATATCACTATAGATGGAAATCAAATTGGCGCATAAAATGCCATTTGAAACCTTAAAAAATATTTTTCGATAATTTCCTAAGTTTTCAAATTCGACCCCGAACATTCCAAATTTTATTGTGCGCACAACATCATTTAGTTTTTATGTTAATTTTTGATTTAAAATGAAAACTTTCGAAGTCAAAAATGGTTACCGATTTAATTGCGCATCGTGTAGATAAATTTTTTGTGGTAATTTTAAGATGCAGGATTATTTTCGGTTTTGAAATTTTTTCCAACAAAAAATTGGTTTAAAGGTGCCAAAACTATGCTTAATTCCAGGCCTTATTTTGGTCAGAATTAAAAAAAACGATCCTGTTTTTTTTTTGTTTTCGGAATCTCTAAAAAGGTTTTTTTGTAATTTCGAAAAAATCAGCCCAACTCTAACTGTTTTAATAGAAGGAAAATAAAGAATTGCGCAATAATTCGCTTTTGAGTCATTTAGTTCAAGTTTAAAGAATTTTGTATTTGGCCATTGTTTATCATCTGTAATATTAGAACATTATGTCCTGTTGCCCATTATCCGCGGAATTTGTATTCCAAGCAGTGAGATTCAAGCAAGGAAAAAATTTACTTATCCAAACAGTTGCGCTTCTTTATCACCAGGATACTTAACAGAACAAAATTTCTTTCTTCGAAATAACAATCGTTATATACAATCAGAACAAGCTTTAGAAATCATTCAGTAAGAAATTTGGACAGTTATTTTTCGGGTAAGATAGTGATTCGGCTATACTGTGATTCGGCTATATTAATCAAATATCGAAATTTCTAGAGTTGTATTCATTTTTAAGGAACGAGATATGTAATAAAAAATAATTTCAAGATTTATTATTTTTTATTCAAATCAGAAAAATACCTTTAATTAGGTGAAATTGCATATGAGATATTCAATAAATAAATTTATGGTACCAACCAGAATGCCAGAAATTTTTTGTTCAGATGATCTTAATAGAAATTTTATGGTTATTATTGAACCGAAAGCTCAATTTCATAACAATTCTAGAATTCTTGAAATGTCCAAAAACTTTCAATTTTTCTGAAATATAGCCGAATCACAGTATAGACGAATTACTATCTTACCCATTTTTCGACTCAAAAATTTTGTCGATTCTGTAACATTGGGGTTAAATTTCTCGCTTCGTTACTGGTACAAACAGAAACAAGTTTCATGAGTTGGTTATGGTTTTTCACTCCAATTATTATGGTTTTTCAATTATAAAAATAATACAAATCAAAAAATTTATTTTACAGCTTTTAGAATTTAAGAATGAATTATACTACTGACTTGAAAATAAGATTATCTACTACAAACTAATGACAGCTTGTATGATTTTTTATAAGAACTACAAACTTAAGTGCAACAAAATAAGCGACGATTTTGTCTCACTTTTGAAACCAAATTGATAACTTCACTATTATTTTGCTCAAAAATTCTTGTGAGACATAAAGTTGAGCATTTTAAATATTGTTTTTCATTAAATATTTTTGACGTACCATACAATCGTGAATTTTGAAAGATTCAAACAACGCGGTATACTTGCAACCAATTAACAACCTGAACTCCGGAATGAGCGGCCAATCATATTCGAGCATTCTGCATAATTTAAATAGTCACTGCATTTCAACCGACGGATCTTTATTCATATTATACACTCATGAATGCATAATCAGCGCAAATAAAGTGTAAATTTACGTGACGATAACGGACAAACTAGTGTAGATAGCGATTTTTAGTTTTGACCAATGTTTTTTAAATTACTGAATTACTAATTACATATTATTAAATCTTATCATTGACTTCCACAGTTCTCATAAATACTCGCCCTGATCACCCCCTAAGCACTTTTTTTTCGGCGTAGCGCGAGCTGTTTGTTTTGGGATAACCAATCTTTTTGAAAAGCTCAATTTTTCCTACAATTCTTGACTATGAAAAAACCCATACTCGATTGAAATCGACTTAAACGTTTATTTTAAAATTAAGGAGGGAATAATTTATGAATGTTCACTTTGTTTTTAAGGCCGCATCGATTTTCTTTTAATTTCCTTACATTTATGCTTCAATTCAGGGGTCGGAAGAACTTAATCGGATTGGATTGGATTGAACTTGATCAGATTGGATTGGATCAAATTTTTTTGATCCGATCCAATCCGATCAAGTTTTTGAAACTCCTCAATCCGATTAGGTCAATCCGATCATTTTTTTTTCTGGTCAATCCGATCAAGTTTCATTTTCAGGTCCATTCGATCAAGTTTTTTTACGGCTCAATCCGATCAGGTTTTTTCAAGTCGGTCTGCCGACCCCTGCTTTAATTATCACCTTTTTGCAAATTTCAAACACTTGAAAAAGCAAAACCCCAGTTTCAAAATAATGATAAAATGCTTATTCTTGTACATCTATCACGTGACCGTGTTTTGAAGCAGTAGATTTTATGAATTATCTCTGATTAATTTTTTAACATTATATTTGCAGTTAGTTTTCTCTTATCTTTGCAGTGGAAAGTTAAGACAATTTCCTTTTTTGTCTTTTAAATTTCGAAATTCGACATAATTGTAAAATCGTATTTTTATATTATCAAAAATGATTTGAAAGCGTATAAAATTTAATTCCTAGATAATTTTAAGCATGTTATTTTGTACAATCCCGATTTCCAAATCTCGATTTGTTGACCTAGTTAGTCAAAAAAATATTTATGCTGCGTAACAATTTTTCTCCAAACTAGGTCAAAAAATCGTGATTTAAAAATGTGAATCGTGCAAAATTATACGTTTGATTTTATCTAGAAATTGAATTTTCAACGCTTTCAAATTTTATAACCTCATTTTAATTTTGGATCAAAACAAATTTAAAAGACCTCTTAGAAACCCTCTTACACAACCAATGTTTAAAATAGCATTATTATTATTTAAAAGGTTCTAAAAGCGTTAAATTTAAAATTTTTATCTTGAATTTTGAATAGTTCTAAAAATAATGTTTCTTTTCCAGAATAGCGAAATTCCCTTACGAAGCCATTTTACTTTGATCAAGTGAAAACACTTACGAAGAAGTGAAAATTGAGTGATTTAACTTTTTAACGCAACCCTGTTTTTTTCTAAAAATTGAACATTTTTACGGAATTAATGTTAAAGTATGACAAATTTACCAGAGTTGTTTCAGAGTACATACTCTGCACTGAACATTTTTGGATAAAATGCATATTTCGGCTTAAGAATTATCCAAAAGTTTTGATTGGCTCTCGTTCAATAACCTTCGATGATCTTGTTATCTCAACTTTCAATTGTGTAGTTCTTTTTATATCTCTTTATTGCCCTCTCTCAAAGATTTGGTCCCTCAAAAACACGGGGAGTGAGAAAACGACGCGTCATTTGAAAACGAGTCATCCCATTAAGTTCTTAGATAGCTCAAACTGAGCACAATTATCTAATTAATATTATATTAAGCATTGAAAACTGTTTTTATAGGGCCAATGTTTTTATTTATTTTTCTAAGATTACTGAAATAGTTTAATGATTAGTTTTTGTTTAAAAAATGGAACAAAGGTCTGAGAAAGAAATAGAAACAATGATCTGATTCGGACCAATTGTTATTTTGTATCATTCACTAGATATTTGTGCACAGTTTAAGTTATCGTAAAACCTAATCGGATGACTCGTTTCCAAATGACGCGTCGTTTTCTCAACCTCCGTGTTTTTGAGGGACCAAATGTTTGGGAGAGGGCAATAAAGGGATATCATTTTCATTTTTGAAACATAAATTTTTGAAAAATTATTTATTTTGGAAAACAAGAAGAAGGGATTTTTTCAAAAAATGTCTCTTCCCGATTGGTAGAAATTGCCAAAATCGAAAAATCGAAATAATGCCTGGAGTTCATTACAGAAAAATAATCTCTATTCTTGAACCTTCACGTTTTGGGTCAACTATTAGCTGGAAGGAAATTGAGATTTTTTGCAACGAACAGATATTCAGTCTTTATTTCGTTATTTTGAATTAAGTCAAATTTTGACTAATCAGGGAACAACATTTTTTCGAAAATTATGAATATTTTTTTAAGCTTTTGACGTTTTAAAAAGTCTTAAAAACTCGCAAGATGATGTTTGATAAACTTTATTGGTGTGATTTCCTAAAATTACTAAAAATTGAACTTAAAAACGTGGGCTCATTACATGATGGAATCTTTATCATCCCTTTAGCCGAAGTATTTTAAAACCGCGAAATTCGGGAGGTGCGTAGGAGTTCGCGTGTCCTTTTCGCATACAACTGCTGACATAACTCAAAAAACTCTGTTAATTTTTTGCAGAAAATCCTACAAAAATTGACCACCCGGAATTTCGCTTTAGTTATCAATAGATCAAATGTTGCCGCTAATTCATTAGATTCCGTTTTATCGTAATGGTAAAAAAAGTAAATATTCGGAGCATCAGATTAGGTAATTTGCTAAAAAACATTTTTTATCATGTAGAGATAAATACTCGAAAACCCTGATCTCATTAATTCAAGGAAAAGCTGATGGGCAATGTTGCTAACAATTAATTGATTCATAATGGGTTTTCTAACGCTGTAAATGAGTTAACCTTTTCGGAAAAAATGAAAAAAATCTGACTTTTTCAACAAAAAAATACGGTGGAACGAAGAAACGCGTTCTGCAATAGGTCAGTTTGATCAAATATAAATTGTTAAGGGAGACGGATGACAACTTATTTGATATCAAATTGAGTTAATGGAAGTCAGTTAACTTTTAAAAATTCGAAAAAAAAAATTTCCGAAAAAATTTCTGAAGAAATTTCCGAAAAAGTTATTGGGGGGGCAAAAATGGTGATTTTCTTGAACAATTTTAAAAAATAAAAATTTTAGCAGTCTTTTTGATCGAACAGACCACGAAGATTTCAAAAATGTTTGTTTAAAATTTTTTACGACCTTGGGAAAGCAGAAATTAAAATTTCGTATTTTTTTCAAATCAAGCTCAGGCGCCCTTCTTGTCGAAATTCACAAAAATAAATCGATAACAAGCTGGCCAATTGTCTGAATATTGCTTAATCTGAATTCCAAAAAGTTTCTCTGTATACACATACTGCTATAAAGTTTTCTCAAGAACAAACAAAACAGTATGTGCAGGTGAATTAAGCATTAAAAATTTGAATTTAAAAATGTTTCAATTGTTTCTCGGCTAAGAGTATTCAATAGTTTTTCGTGATTTGGTTTTAAAGCTCAAAAATTTGAACTGAACCCAATGTAACCGTTGGAATTATAAAACAGTAGTTTGGTTGACGTTGGTTAACCGGTTGGTTATGGCAGATGTCACATGAGAGTTTCTTAACGGTCAAGGTTCTCAGTTTTCGCCGTCTGCAACTTAATTGTTTCTTTCATGGGTCATCAAAAAGTCATAAGCGTTTAAAAAAGCCAAATATCATATTTAAAGACCTTACATTGTAGGGCCTACAACCTCCTTAACCCGTGTCAGCACAGAAAAAAAAGATCCGCCAAGGCACCAAAGCCTACATATATTATATACAGCGGTTTACCACTTAAAGCCCCCCTAGAACACTTTGGCAAAAAAGGGGGTTTTAACTGGTCAGGGGCTTAAGTATCATAGGCCAGGGGGTTTTAAGTGGTCACAGGCCAGGGGGTTAATAGTGGTCAAAAGCGTTTGGGCTGAAAAAAAATTCTGAGAATGTTTAATTCTAGATATCTAACTTATTTTTCTAATAAAATTGAATTTATATCTTAATTTCATTAAACTACAGAAAAAAGTGCAAATTACGATAAAATATTGATAATAAGCGAGATGACTAAAAACAATGTGTGGGGTCAGACTGTCACCTACGGATTTGACCAAGAAAAAGTTGTAATGATAAATATTTTTTCTAGCTCAGGTATTTAATCAAAAATTTGCTATTGACTTTCTGACTTTCAACTCCTGGTGTCTAAAATTACGAAATTGTTATTTTGAAAAATTCGGAATATTTTTTATTCGCAAAAAAATATGTCTCGACTTATATTGATAAACAAATGAGCTGATTGTTCAGCACCGAACTGACTGCAAATCAATCATTTTCAAATTCAATCAAAAATATCTATTTTTTTTTAAAATTAATTAATTATGTCAATAGCTGTTGAAGATACTAAATTTTCTAAAAAATTATTATAAATATAAAAAAAATTTTGGGGGGGTTTTAAGTGGTCACAGGTCACCGGAAAATCAAATATGCCCAAAAGGGGGTTTTAAGGGGGATTGTGGGCCTCAGTAATGTGCTGGGAAAATAGGCGTTTTTAAAACTCAAATATCTTTGTGGAATTGAGTGAACGTTTATTTTCCATGTAATTGTAGTCGTAACCTTGAGAAGTCAAAACTGATTCATTTGAGAAAATTTATCCATCAACCTTTAAATGCATAAAACATTGCGGTATTCTTCATTGAAGTATACCGTCATATCCACGTATCCAAAATCACATAATGCGATATTATGATCAGAAAAAAATTCTCTACAATATTAACCAAGCATATTTTATAAATTCATCTTAATTCGCCGAAATTATTTTTGAAAATTCTTGCTATAGTTAAATATAGGCAAAATGAAGATTATTTGCAAAAAAAAGTATACCTCACGAACGGCACATGCGATTTCTTTCTCTTTTTCATAAATTTCTCTATTATTTGTTAAACTTTTTAACCAAGCAAATTTTAATATTTTTTTTTATATTTCTCGCAATCACTATTCATGCTGATTGAATGCGCGCCATTACATTGATAGGCTAAAAATTGAAATTGAAAAGGTGCAAAATCTGAACAACTATTATATTGAAAACTTCATTTAGATCAACTTTTCTTGCGAGTGATTTTTTATATTTTGAAATAACTATCTAGAATAATTTCCGTTTTTATGCAAGTCCGAAAACGATATTTTTTGGAAATTTTCTAGAATATTGGTCAAAAGTTTCCAATTTTATTTAGTCTGAATCTCCGTGAAATTGATCAATATGGTTATTTTGGTTTTTGATCATTCTGTCTTATTCGGGCATTCAGTGAGCAAGCGATTTCAATGTTCTAGAAAAAAATATCCAGAAATAATTTGGTGTTTTTTTAATTGCAAACGATTTCTGAGGTGCTGGATGATCAGGTGCAATTGAAAAAATACCGAATTTGCGACGTGGTTCGAAATACTACTGCACCACAATCCCCTTAAGAGTCAGGAGGGCTTTAAACTGGGGGGCTTTAAGTGGTAAACCGCTGTATGTATATAGGCTTTTTTAAGCGCGTATACAGAAGCCAAGGTAGTTGGAGTTCAATTTTTTCTGCATTAGGAAGTTCGAACGATATTTTTTGCATCCGACATTTGATATACCCGAATTTGATTTGTAGAAATCACTGTAAGAGCAAGCTAGCATATCATTGTATACAAGCTCACAGTGGTGTTCACAAATTATTTGCTATCGGGATCGATGCACAGGATCTGACCTATGTCATCGTTTATTCTATTTGGTCTTTTATAATAATCAAATATTATCTTAACTAGGTTGAATTTTTGATGAAAAAATCGCAATTTTTCCATAAAAAAATTGTTATTTCCCTATAAAGCAGATTAGTACACTTCTGATATATTTCTTGGTCGATATTACTATCAATTGACTCTGTGGACAATATTCAATTGCTCGAAATAATTTTTAATAATTAAAATATTTTCGTGTAATACTTGAATGAAAATTTTGAAATTGACTTCTGAAAAAACATATCTGTTCCTGTAACCAATTAATCTTTGTTTTGAGTGTCAACCATGGACAAACATTTTCAAAAAACTGGCTATTTTCAAATTATATTTGACGCAATAGTCCATTTAATTTTTTAGATGTAAAAGATTGGAAAAATCTCAAAAATATCAGCCCTCCGTAACATTTGAACAAAATTTCCAAAAAAAACTTATTTCACTTTTTTGACATCCTTGCAAAATTCTTCATAATGTATTCGAAGAGACAATTCTACGAGTTTAGTTTTGCATTTTTTAGATGATGTTAAATATGCAAAAGCCTACTATATAGATAGTATATATAGACTTGTGTGCTCACACGGTTAATGTAAAACATAGAAAACGGATTCAAAGTTGATATGATTTTGCAGAGCCCTTCAACTACTGAAATTTAAGTTTTCCTGATTGATAATCAAAATTCTAAAAATCCAACATCAGAATGAAGGATTCTCAAATTTGAATTGTGCATTCTTCAATTTATTTCTTTTGATAGTCAAGAGTCTTGACCAGGCTTGTAAAGGGACGGGAGAGATAGAGATGGGGATGCATCTTGGGATGGGTTGGGATGGACGGGGATGGATTCCTAGGGTGAGCCATCCCATTTATCCTAAAGCCATCACTTTTATCCCACCGCCATCCCAGTTATCCTCAATTCATCTCTTTTTATCCCTAATTTCAATGAAATTTCGAATAATTTAAGGGGTCACGGAGTATTAATAACGCAAAACAATGTATCTTTTTTAGGAGAGGTAATTCTGTCCTAGTGTTCATGTTAATGTATGTTCTATTTTTTAGTAAATAATATCGTTATATATGATCTTAAGGCAGTTACCGACGCATTTCGTGATTTCAAAGTCTGTCACGAGCTGAATAAAATCCAGTGATTTTCGTTGTGACACCTCGAATATTTGGCTGAATTTTTCAAAAAGGTTAACCGGAAGATTTTGTATAGATGTACCGGTCGTATTACTGTCCAAAATTCAATTGGCCGTTTTCTAAGATATTTTTCGAGGTGACATCAGAATTTCCATTTTTTGTGTAGTATGCTAAAATTCAAAAACTCCGGAACTAAATGAAGCCAGAAATTTGAATTTTGTTATTCAACTTTTTTCAATAAAAAACGTCTCAAAATGGGTGTTTTTGAAATACTTTGTTTTCTTCGATTAATTCGCAAATTTTCTCAAAGCAGTTAGTTAAAAAAGCATTTTAGGAATCGTTTTGCCGAATTAATAAAGTTGGTTTTTTGTATTTTTTTCGGGTATTAATGCCGACGCGCTCAGTTTGGGAACCTTAAAAAACTGAAATAAATATTTTCAAAAATTTTTTTATTAAAATTTAGTTTTTCAGATTTATATCCCATTCTTTGCAACAAATGCAATTCTCTTGAGATCGTATTCAATCAATAAAATGAATTTATATCAACATTTTGTTGAATTTTGATAAAATTTTCGAAAAATAATTTTTTTATTGTATCTTCAGATCAAATTCACAGTCAAATTGTCAACAAAAATTAGATTCAACGAATCATAGAAGGATACATGAGTTGAATGATAATAATATTAGAAAAGTCAGAAATTTTGAAATTTTTTTGTTCGAAAAATATTTTTTTTTATTTTTACATACCAGATTGAATCACAGGCAAATGTGCAAGCAAAATCAAATTCAACGATTATTACTTCAAAGATACAGTAAGTGAATGAAATATACTTCGTAAAATACGAAATGTATGAAATTTTTTATACCGAAAATTTTTTGGAATGAATCAATATCAAAATGAGATGCAGCAAAATTAACTTTTTCTCATGTCTGAGTCCGAGATATAGCGTCCTCGTTACTCCCTTAACTCTGTTGTCATATAATGAGTCATACAAAAAAACAATTCTATTCTTTTATAGATTACTAATCTCAACGTATTAATTAGTTAATAAAATTATAAAACGTTGGAAAAAAACTCAAGTGAAATAATGGTTTTATGTTTACAATTCGTAGTGTCAAGAACAATACCTTTTCCTAGTTTTAGATTACATTGACCTTTTTCGTCACATCTTATTGTTCGCATCACAATCATAATTATAATCAAAATCTGACATAATCATACTTATTTAAAATCTTAAAAACAAAAAATTTTATATCATAAAATCGAATTGTAATTCAAAAGTGGCGCTATTTTTATCATGTGTATAAAGAAATTGAAAAAGCGATTTCAGCAGAGTATTTCTTACCAGAGAAAAGTGTTATTTTTATCCAAAATGCCGAAAATGGATTTTCAGGACTTTTCGTGCTAGTTACAGGTCACTGTTCATTTACTGAAAATCATACGACGCCGATGATTTAGCAAAAGTGGCGTATTTACCACTAGATCGTGGGAGATTTTCCGAAATACTGTTCAGGTTTTCACCGCACGACAGTGTCAGCTTTTAGTTTCAAGGGTGCCAGGCTTTGACAAGTCTTGATCGTAGATTCATCAACTGTTTATTATATATTGTGACTAAAAATCGAGGAAGAATATAGTTCACAAGCGCTTAGATCAGCTTAAAGAAATTTGCGTTTTCTAGACCGTATTTATTTCGAATTTTTAAAACGATAGTACCCTTAAAGTTGTTTACCCTTAAAACTCACGAAGTAATCGTTTTTGCTAGAAATATGACTGTACTTTGACGCTCGTTCTCTGACTGTCGAGCAATCATGATCCTAATTATGGTTGAGATGTGAGATTACATACGTGGCAGTCGCAGCTCTCTGTGTCTGGGCATATCCCAGACGTATTGCGGAGGTGGGAGACCGTTGTTGCTCGGGTGATGTTGTATCCGACCCTAATACTATTGTAAGGATTAATGACACTTAAAAGTTTGCTCAAGAATAATTGTGTCGATAAAAAATCTGTCTAAATTCACGAAGGAGAAAGATTTGACAAAACTAGTTAAATTCAATGTTTTTGGCGCTCAAGAGCATTAGGACAATATTTGAATAAACTCACACCATCAATTTTCATGAGTGATAACTCTTAACCCTTAAGTAAAATTTAAACATACTATGTGCGAGCGACAAGTGACGCATATGGTCATCGCTGGAGTACATGCGACTCCACAGCACCATCTAGGAAAAACCGCTTTGTTGTGAACCAGATGTGCTATGGTGTCGCCCTCTGTACGTTTGTTGTACGTCTTGCATTTGGTGTTCTGCCGTGATTGCCATTCTTGTTGGCGACGGTTCAATTGCCAATCGTTTGTCTAAGTTAAAAGACGATTGGCGTACAAGTATTCTCGAGCTTTCTGCTCCTCGATACGCTGCTCTCAAAGAGGTAGCGTACCCACCATGGATTTCGGCAAATTTTGCTTGGGCGTAAGCATCGACATTTGGCCTAGGTGATCTAACCCCAGGAATTCAAAAATTTTACTTGATATTCAAAAAATGACCTAGGCTGTTCTTTACTTTGTAATGAAAAAATTGAAAATTTTCGCCGAAAATTTATAAATCAATATCTCATTTTATCAAATTATGTTTTTTTTGGTTTTGAAAATAGCTGAAAAATGCAAATCGCCTATAATACTTACGCTTATAAACTTTTTATTTGGAAAAACTGGGATAATTTGGGTTAATGGGATACATCCTGAGGATGCATCCATTTTTTGGAGATAGATGGGATAAAAAGAGATGAGAGCATCTCATCCCCAAATTTGGGATAAATGGGGATGGAAAGATCAACTAGGGATGCATCCCTTAACAACTTGTCTTGACTCATGACTCACATTTTCCGTTGTCATACCGTCGTCCACTATCGCCACACTATCGTAAAATATGTCATACACTTTTTTTCTAGTTTATATTTTTATTCAGTGATTTTTGCACTGATGAACTTTAACTTGTGGATTGAGCATATAAAAGAAATTTTAAGTTTGTTTTATCGTTATAAAAGAAGAAAAGCTTGTTTAGTTGTTTAGAAGTTATAGGAAATGTTGTCAGTATAGGGGGAAATTATTACAGTTAAGACTGCCTGTAATAATTATCACATTTTTATCACACGATTGTCACACTGTTATTTACTAGCATCACACTATTCTCCACTTTTATAAAGCTCAAATTGACAAATGACAAGAAAAATTTAAACCCGTTAGGAATTCTTATAATGTATTTGCAATAATTTGTAATAATTTCGTTAATTGTTATGGTTTTTAAAATATATCAACATAATATTGTGATCTTTGGCATCACATTTTTGTATTCAAGATCAAAGCAAACTTCAATGAACAACAAATTAAAGCATTAAAATTACAGATTTTGGTTGGTAATACATTAGTTACATCACATTTTTTATCTACCGTTTAACTACTGAAAGCGTAACAATCAAAGAACGCTTAAAAAGCACTTCCGATCAAAAAATTTTCATTTTATATAATCATACGTATTATATACTTAAAAAATATTGAAATTAATTCGATTTCCATCATGACCTTGATGAAAGGTTGTGAACAAACTTCAAGAAGAATGTTCAATTGTAATTCCGCCTTTGATTTGATAACAAGTACTTTACAATTAAATTATTACAAATGTCCAAAATAATCAATCGGTTTGTTCAAAGAGCACATATTTTGAACATTTTTTTATGCTCGACATTGTTCTTATGTCATTCAATTAAGAAAAATAATCTGAAAAAATCTGATTCCAGCGCGAATTACAGTTTTTTATGTTTCTAAATATGAACAATATTGATTTTGGTCCAGAATAGATTTATTACATTCAAATCTGATTAAAAACTCTATTTTTTTTTCTTATTTGACCACGATTATTTAGAATATTTGATTGTTCCTCCGCAACTCAACAAATCTCATACGAAGCTTGACAGACAAATTTTTATCATCTAAAGNTATTTTCTTACCAGAGAAAAGTGTTATTTTTATCCAAAATGCCGACAAATGGATTTTCAGGACTTTTCGTGCTAGGTACAGGTCAACTGTTCCATTTACTGAAACATCATACGACGCCGATGATTTAGCAAAAGTGGCGTATTTACCACTAGATTCCAGTGGGAGATTTTCCGAAATACTGTTCAAGGTTTTCACCGCACGACAGTGTCAGCTTTTAGTAATTCAAGGGGGTGCCCAGGCTTTGACAAGTATTGATCGTAGATTCATCAACTGTTTATTAATATATTGTGACTAAAAAATCGAGGAAGAAATAGGTTTTTCCACAAGCGCCTTAGAATCAGCTTAAAAAGAAAATTTGCGTTTTCTAGACCGTATTTATTTCGAATTTTTCAAAACGATAGTACCCTTAAAGTTGTTTACCCTTAAAACTCACGAAGTAATACGTTTTTTGCTAGAAAATATGACAATCAGTGATCCTAAATTATGGTTTGAGATGTGAGATTTACATACGTGGCAGTCGCAGCTCTTACTGTGTCTTGGGCATCATCCCAGACGTATTGCGGAGGTGGGGAGACCGTTGTTGGCTCCGGGTTGATGTTGTATCCGACCCTAAATAACTATTGTAAGGATTAATGGACACTTAAAATGTTTGCTCAAGAAATATAAAAATTGTGTCGATAAAAAATCTGTCTAAAATTCACGAAGGAGAAAGATTTTGACAAAACTAGTTAAATTCAATGTTTTTGGCGCTCAAGAAGCAATCTAGGAACAATATTTGAATAAACTCACACATCAATTTTCCAATGAAGGTAAGTAACTCTTAACCCCTAGGTAAAATTTAAACATACCTTCGTGCGAGCGACCACCAGGAACGCATATGGTCATCGCTGGAGTACATGCGACTCCACAGCACCATCTAGAAAAAACCGCTTGTTGTGAACCAGATGGTCTAGTGGTGTCGCTCCCTGTACGTTTGTGTATCTTGCATTGTGGTCCTGCCGTGATTGCCATTCTGTTGGCGACGGTTCAATTGCCAATCGTTGTCTAAAATTTAAAGACGATGGCTGTACACAAGTAATCTCAGCTTTCTGCTCCTCGATACGCTGCTCTCAAAGAGGTAGCGATACCCACATGGATTTCGCAAATTTCTTGGCGCTAACCATCGACAATTTGGCCTAGGGTATCTAACCCAGGGAATTCAAAAATTTTACTTGATATTCAAAATTGACCATAGGCTGTTTTTTACTTTGTAATGAGAAATTTGAAAATTTTCGCCGAAAATTTATAAATCAATATCTCATTTTTATCAAATTATGTTTTTTGGTTTGAAATAGCTGAAAAATCCAAATCGCCTATAAACTTACGCTTATAAAAACTTTTTTATTTGGAAAAACTGGGATATTGGGAAATGGGATACATCCTGAGGATGCATCCATTTTTGGAGATAGATGGCGGATAAAAAGAGATGAGATGCATCTCATCCCCAAATTTGGGGATAAATGGGGATGGAAAGATCAACTAGGGATGCATCCCTTAACAAGCTTGGTCTTGACTCATGACTCACATTTTCCGTTGTCATACCGTCGTCCCACTATCGCCACACTATCGTAAAATTATGGTCATACCACTTTTTTTCTAGTTTAATATTTTATTCAGTGATTTGTTGCACTGATGAACTTTAACTTTGTTGGATTTGAGCATATAAAAGAAATTTTAAGATTTGTTTTATCGTTATAAAAAGAAGAAAAGCTTGTTTAGTTGTTTAGAAGTTATAGGGAAATGTGTACAGTATAAGGGGGAAAATTATTACAGTTGAGACTGCCTGTAATAATTATCACATTTTTATCACACGATTGTCACACTGTTATTTTACTAGCATCACACTATTCTCACTTTTATGAAAGCTCCAAATTGACAAAATGACAAGAAAAATTTAAACCCGTTAGGAATTCTTATAATGTATTTGCAATAAATTTGTAATAAATTTCGTTAAATTGTTATGGTTTTTAAAATATATCAAACATAATATTGTGATCTTTTGGACTATCACATTTTGGTATTCAAGATCAAAGCAAACTTCAATGAACAACAAATTAAAGCCATTTAAATTCACAGATTTTGGGTTCGGTAATATCATTAGTTACATCACATTTTTATTCTACCGTTTAACTACTGAAAGCGTACAATACCAAGAAACCGCTTAAAAAAGCACTTCCGATCAAAAAAAATTTTCATTTTATTATAATCATATACAGTAATTATATACTTAAAAAATATTTGAAATTAATTCGATTTCCATCATGAACCCTTGATGAAAATGGTTGTGAACAAACTTCAAGAAGAAATGTTCAATTGTAATTTACCGCCTTTGATTTGATAACAAGTACTTTACAATTAAATTATTACAAAATGTCCAAAATAAATCAACATCGGTTTTGTTCAAAGGAGCACATATTTTGAACATTTTTTTATTGCTCCGACATTGTTCTTATGTCATTCAATTAAGAAAAATAAATCTGAAAAAATCTGATTTCCAGCGCGAATTACAGGTTTTTTTATGTTTCTAAATATGAAACAATATTGATTTTTGGTCCAGAATAGATTTATTACATTCAAATCTGATTAAAAACTCTATTTTTTTTCTTATTTGACCAACGATTATTTAAGAATATTTGATTGTTTCCTCCGCAACTCAACAAATCTCATACGAACGCTTGACAGACAAATTTATATCATCTAAAGTAGAGCTTTCCTTGTGTGCTTCACGCTCCCCCATCCTTCAAATTTTCAGGAACGGTTTTTTTCTTATTTGGTTTGCTCTACTTTTCTCTGACTTCTTTTTCGTTTGAAAAATTGAATATTCAGCTCTTTATCTCCGCATGTGGTAATAAAACTAGCAATCTATTCCTCTATAAGGTCATACGGTATTTTAACCAGTTTTAGTTTTGAACTTTTGTTTAGTGGATAAGAAATGTACCAGACGGTTCAGGCAAGTCTAATACTACCACGTTACTGTAAAATACTAAGTGAGCAATTCAATAATATCTTTGAAATTGTTCACACACTTTATTTATGATTTTAGCTCGGGGACACTACGAAACAGGTTAGTCTCTTTCAAGAGAAGATTGATCTCAGCATTTCTTTCCATCTTTCGAAAAGCTCGTTTGTGTCCCATTTGCTGTTTGAGGTCAGAAATAAGAGAAGACGAGCTTTCCTCTCCATTTGATTCTATGGACAAATCTTAAACAATCTCTTTAGCGCGTGTTCGAATCTCACTTTTGTTGTCTCGAGTATGGTTATAGACAATGTTGCTTGATATTGGGACCGCCAAAGTTGACAAGTGTGTAATCACTCAAGCAATCACTCAAGCAATCACTAAGACAATCAATAAGACAACATTAGTGGGATTCGAACACGCGCTATAAAGATAGTAAGCATTTTTAAGATTGACTCAGATTGGGAAAAAGATATTGGGTGCTCAGATTTAAACTGTTTTTTGAAGTCTTCAATAGACTTTCTTTCAAAACATATTTTATTTGCAATAAATTTATTCTCTTCCACTTTTTTTCCTTTCTGTATTTATTCTTTGAATATATAATTTACCACTTAAGACACCACCTGACCAAAAATAATGTTTATCGGTAGATAAGTTACATTTTTCAAATGCAAAAAGTGCCAAGATAACATTCCAACCAAATTTTTTCATGTTAACAAAGACATTGAAAACTGCCAAGTTTTTAATTTTGAGAGCAATTTTCAGAATGCATTGAACTCATGATTTTTTCAGTATCAATAATACAAGAGGCAGGGGTCAGGAGTCCTGACTCAGGACAGAACAGGACTGAAATTAAGAACATGTTGGCGTTCGAAATGACGTCATATGTCGAATTGTGCGCACCTGAGGCCCTTAATACATATGTCGAACAATTTTTTTTTTATAATGAGTTTAACAATAGGTTTGAATAAAATAAATCACTAAAATTCGTTAAGGGGAAACTTTTTGCTACTCAATTTTCGAATGAAATGTTTTTCAAACGTAAGTTGCCACTTTTGAGCTCACTATGTTTGATCTGATTTTTTCAGATCGATTATTTTACTTTTAAATCGTCTTTTGAAAAAACACTCAAAAACGCGCGTTGCTATCAAAGGTTGTAAATCACATTTTGTTTTTTTTTTTATTAACTAGAAGCTTAAAAAATGGTCAGGACCACCATCAAAAATTTATATTATTTAATTTTATATATTTCTACGTCAAAATCGAAAATTAAATTTCCGAAAAAAGACGAAAAAACGAATTTTAACACACGAAAAAAATATTTATTTTCATGAGTTTAATTAATTAAATTTTACGTGGGGATGGGTCGGCTTACCATTGAGCAGTCTCGGTGAAATAATTTGTTTAATTCTTGATTAAAAGGCTTACTAGATTTCGCGCAAACCGTATTTGCATTCAAAAAAGTATGATTTAGAGTATAAACAAGAGCGAAGAAACAAAACGAGGACATATTTGAATAAAATTAAAGAAGGCATTCTCAATATTTTCAGCTGATGATTCCAGAACAATAAGTTTGAAAATTTATAAACATAAAATGAGAAAAAATTTCAAAATTTTTCGAAAATTTTTTGACAAAACATGTCAAAAAGAGAGTATATAATTTTCCAAGGAGCGCTTGAAACATATATAGAGATATATGAAAAAGTACAAGTGGCCATTGAAAGTGTTTTTTGCATGAAATTTGGATTAAAGAAATTTTCATGTATCCAAAACAAAAATAGAAAAAAAGTATAAATTTAGCTTATTTAATTGTAAAATGCGCATTATTTTTCGAAAGCAACTTACACATTTTTGAACTGATGTTGCACAACATATTCTGTTTTTCTGTACTTAACCCACACTGCACAGCGTGTTTCAGAACACAGAGCCAAATATTTTGGGATTGTCATTTGGCTGCGAGATATCGGACGACCCCGATAGTTCCTTATTTTCAATTTCAAGAATTTTGGTGAGTTTAAGAATTTTCATTCAGACCAGAAATGCATAATTTGGATGCGAATTTTTTGTTAATTCAGTAAACAGTACTGGAACAAGATAATGATCTACAAGGTAGCAAATTTTATTGTGACAACGACCCTAATTTTGAAAAATCAAGTAAATAGAGTTTTGTATGCTCAAAATCGATGTCAGTGCTCTAAATGGGCGTTTTAAAAGTCAGTTTCTGACCACTAGATGGCCAAAAACTTTTTTTGCGCCCATTATCGTTTTTTTCTGGGTCAACAACCCCCGTGAGGTCAAAGAATTTGTATCAACTACTGTAGTTCTCTCGTTAGTTTTACCGGTGCGCTCCCTAACTATGTGTGTGTCCTCAAACACTCTTGTGCTGGTAGGGAGGAGGACATCTCGTGCAGGTGGGGGTTAAATTAACCCGGTCAATACATATGTCGAACAATTTTTTCAATTTTATAATGAGTTAAACAGTAGGTTTGAATAAAATAAATCACTAAAATTCGTTAAATGGAATACTCCAATTAACGCAATCGAATAAAACTTGATAAAACTGAATTTGAGAAACTTATTACTGAAAATGACGTCACTCATGAGTCATGACACCCACAAAGTAATTTGTAATATAAATCTCAAAAAAATATGGCGATATTGGGAATTTCTGGCGATTTGGCAAATTCTGCGATATTGGGCCAAGGATATCGGGTCCCCTGTATAAGTTTGGAAAATACCTGCTTAAACTAATGCGCGATAGCTAGATGAGTTTTGCTTCAGCCTTACTGAGGAATCCGTCTTATCTAAACTAGGTCCTTGAATATTTGACTTTTATTTTCGATGACAATGTCATGACATGATGCAAATTTTAAAGAATATTTAGGAAACTGCCTGAAACATTTGGCGATATCTTTTTAACACTTTTCCCTTAATCTAGGATGTGCGGGCTAAATGAGTCAATCTCAACACTCCTGAGACCCCTCCTATCCACTCATGAGGCCGCTTTTCAGCCCGCACATCCTAGATTAAGAAAGAGGTGTTAAAGAGATATGAGAACAAAAATTTTATTTTCATTCAAAAATGAAAATCGCGTGGGCGTTTGAAATGACGTCATAATTTGAAACGTTTCGAGTTCAATTTTATAAGGAGTTTAACAAGAGGTTTTTGCTAAGTAATATATCAAAATATGTTGAATTACGTACACCATCATGAAATCCGTAGAAAAAAACCGTAGAAATTTAATCTTGAACTATGACATCATTCATGACACACTTAAAGCAATTTATACAATTTATGTAATAAAAATATCAAACGCCCACGCCATTTCGACGATATTGGCTTTTTCGGCTTTATCGAAAATGATGCTTATGAGTGAAATTGTATGATGACATCAAAGTAAAAGACAGTCTAATCACATCACACGATTGTCGAGAATCATGTGATTTCATTGGTCACTTTCTCTTCTTGGGACGTCATGATAAAACTTCACGCACAGGTATCATTTTCGTAATGAACATAAGCAGGAATTTAGTTTCAAATCTTGAAATTGCGGAGGTTTTTTGTGGCGATATTGGCAAATTTGCCGATATGGGGTGAATTATTCAAAAATAGAAAATTAAAAAAAAATTAATTTTAAAACAAAATACAGCAGGGTCCGGCGGATAGGTGAAAGTTTTATCGCTCAAAACCCTCACCTATCCGCCAGATTTCAGCTATCTGCCGACTTTCACCTATCCGCCGGACGTCTGGGAAAATACGCTCTCATTGGTCAATTAATGGGAAGATATGCTTTGATTTGTCAATAAACCCTATCTTTTGCCTTTCACCTATGCGCCGGACGTCAGGGAGGAAATTTTTTATTTCAGATGCTTGGGCGATTGCGGAGGCTTACGTAGGTTTTTGCGTGGGTTTCACGTATCAGCCGGACCCTGTGATAAGTTTTTCAAGAAAAGAAAATCGAATTACTGATCGAGTAATCTGTTTTCTATGGTTTTGAGTGGACCAAAAAGATGACTCAACCAGTACTTTTTCTCAAGTGTATGCAATGCACGAGCAAAAAGTTTTAATTGATATATAATTCAATAATTTTCGCTTATCTGACACGTGAAATGTAACAAAACCCAGATTTTTAATTTTTTTAAAAATTAAGAACCTTATTCCATAATTATGAAAACATCAGAAAAAAATGATTTTCTTGTCTGAGAAATTTTTGAACTTACAAGGCTTATTGCAAGAAAATCCGAGGCAAAAATTGTAAATGCAACTTGCTTCCATTTTCTTAATTTTTTTACGTCAGCTTTTAAACAGAATGAATAAACTGCTTGAATTATCTCTACTAACTTTCCATGAATGCATATTTTTAATTATTTTCTGGGTAAATATTCTTTACAAAATGGTTAGCAACTGTGGTTTTGAGTTATTTCATCGAAAAAAAATAAAATAGATTGATAATAAATGAATATTTGTTTTTTGAAAGTGTCGAGTTCTAAGGATAATTGAAATGCCGTCAAGATATTATCAATTCTTTTTTCGTAATTATTATTTACAGATTAAAATGCTAATTTGAGACGGAAATTATAAGAAACTATAAATACGTAATTCGAACTTATATAAGAGCCTTTTTTCGATTTAATTTTTGTTTGAGTAGAAAGATAAGATCGAATGAAAATATGTGTGGAAGAGACTGCGACTGATACGCAACGCATTGGAATGCATTGTCTTGATATCTTGCCTCTAACTACCGAGATTTGAACCGTTATCACAAAAATCGATCTCTCCCTGACCATATTTCCATCAAGAATCAGTCTTGTATAAAGCCAAACGTTCTATTTTACAATATAATTATATTACATAAAATATTTGTCGTTTTAAATGCTCAATTCGGGACTGAAATTATTGAGAAACTATTCATAAAAAGAATAAAAATTAAGTATTCACTTTGAAATATTAGATAAGTGGGTTACTAACTGTACAGAACTTTTGAAATTCTTATTTCAAATCGTCTACAAAATACTTAAATGGTACATTTTTTGGGTGGCCAATGTGTACCTCACAGGTAAGCGTGTTTGACAATTACTATTTAAACTTCTGCTTATGTATATCTAGGCTCCGAGCAAAAAATCAGCTACTCGATATAAGGTTCTTTGAGTCTGATAATTTCGAAAAGTGTAGTTTTGACGGTTAAAATTTTAGCTAAAAATATTTTTTGTGCAATCACTTGTGGCGCTGTTTCTGGTGGTCAAGTTTATCTTTTTAAAAAAATATAATGTTTATTTTTTGCAATGCTGAATTTTACGCTCTACACAAAAAGTTAGTTAGCATTGCGAAAGAGATGAACATTTTGCTTTGTGTTGAAAAAAGAAAAAAACGATTTTTGACCGCCTTAAACAGCGCACCGAGTGTCGGATGCGAAAAAATGTACTAGAATTTCAAGCGTCAAAAACTGTCCTAGATCTAAAATTTTCAAACTCATAAGACCTTTTTACAGGGGCTGATTTTTTGCTCGGGAGCCTAGAATAGCCTATGTATATCCCTATTCACACTTTTTTTTCACCCTAATTAGGTAACGATAGTGTTTTTAAGTAGTAGGCGCGGGATATTCACAAAAGTGTGAATAGAGGATATGAAAGCCCGAAAGACGGGCATCACAAAAACAAATTCATAACAAACGTTTTACACGAAATCTTGATCCGACCATTTTTCAACTTTCGGTCCGTTGATTTGTAGTCCCGGCTGAGTAAAATTTCAATTCGATCCCGTCCTATTTCGATCCAAGATGCGGAATCTGAAATCGGATCCGATCCGCTTCAAACACTGAGCACCGTTAGATCATTTTTTCTCGTTAATTTGATAACCAAATGTCCCAAAGAAGTCTCAAGGCTGATAAACTTTATTGATTTACCAGGTAGGAGATCAGTAGATTCTTATCGCGTTGATTTGTCCGGTCAAGTCTGACATGAACTCTTAGTCAAATAAATATTCGAAATTTGCAATTTTTCTCAGTATTTTCAACGACTTAGGTCAACTTAAATGGTCATTGTCAACGCATATTTTTTCTTATATCACACTTATCATCAGTAATTTCTGACAGTTTTCATGGATTATGATCAGATTTTTTTTCAGTGATAACGTAATATCTACCAGATCTCCCACCGGTCCATAAGGATGTATTTATTTACGGTATGACCTAAGCTGGTACAACTCGGTTGTTAGCGTCGAGATTAGAATATCTTTTCTTAGAGGAAATTACGTCAAATTGCGTTTTATTAATATTAGAAACTTGAAAAAACATAAAAATTATATGAAATAATCTTATTAAATTCACAATCATTAAGGCGATTATTAAATATTTCAAACCTGGTTTTAGCAATCTAAGCAGAAAATAATCTTAAAATGAATCTCAATGTTTTCGAAAGTAATGAAGAAAAAATAGTCTTATCAGGACCAATTTTTTGCTTTAATTTTTGTGGTCCTTATAATCTTAGGTAGGCTAAAAACTGCAAAATCGACCAACTCAGGTTTAGTTTATTTTCGTAGCACTCATTACGAAAAATAGCGTCTTGATCTCATGAGCAATAAGCCCACTTTCTCAATAAGGAGATGCACGCTTTAAATATACTTTTTCTGATCAATTTCACACACAGAATTGATTTTATATCATATTTGAATATTTCTGTGATACGCAATTTTGATGAGAGTCCAAAAATAGACTTTAACGTCGAAATATTGATTTTTAAAGTCACAACAGATTAATGAGACCCGATTAACGCATAATGATATTATTTGTTAAATTTATCAAACAAACACTTTATATGTGCATGCAAATTGACATGTAGAACCCCTTAAGCGATTAAGTTTTTGTGCGAAGCAAGACTGCAATTTTTTCGTAATATTCCAAAATGATTAATTAATTTTTATGATTGTTTAAACTTCTTCATGTTTTATACGACTGAATTTTCAAACTGTTTAATAAGCAGATTGGAAGATCAACCTCATTAACGGTCATTTATTCAATTAGGTCATTAATAAATTTAAGTTCTGCAAACTACTTTGTAATGACAAAATATCACAATTTGGATTTTACGAAAAGTTAGTTTTTGTAAATGTTTCGATTAATTATCATTCGCAAAACGAACTTTAGAGAGCTTATTGGGCTTTTTTCACACATTTTCGGTGAAGTTTCTGAGAAACTGGCTTCAGAAATAATTAATTATTTTTTTCCAAATACTAGTACAACTCTTAAGGGGTGTGTTGAAGCAAATTAGATATTTTTGAATCGGTTTCCTGAACAAACTAAGAATGGGAAAATGTTCATTTTCGCGATAGATCGCAGGGAAAAGTTAAATTGGTCACTCTGAGATTAAGAAAACAAATTTTCAACCGCACAAACGAGCTCTACGGCACTCAAAAAGTTCCAAAATCAATTCTTAAAAAGTTATGTTGGCTTCGTATATTACCCATCTCATTTTTTTTTTCAATAGTCTTTTATTTTCATATCTTAAGACTCTCAAGGGCGAATTCGAAATTTCAGCTTAAACTCGAAATATGAATTTAAAGTCATTTTCGATGAAATTTCCGAAAAAAAAGTGCTTCAATCAAAATATATCGTCTGACGTAAGCCAACTTTTTCGCCTGTGTTCATTGGCTTTCTTTTGACCTAATTTTGAAAAAATTGAAGCACGGAAATTTTTTCGAAATGACCAAAAAAATAATATTTCGAGTTTTAGCTCAAATTTCAAATTCGCTCTTGAGAGTCTTAAGATAATGAAAATAAAAAAAATTTTGAAAAAAATCATAGAATCGTTAATAGACGAGACAAACATTCCTTTTTCAAAATTGATTTTAGCACTTTTTAGTGCTTTGAGCTCATTTTGCATCATTTTTTTAGTTTCCTTAGAATGCCCAATGAACTCTTTTCTCGAAATCATCACGAAATGAATTTTTCCCATTCTTCGTTGTTCAGGAGACCGATTCAAAAATATGTAATTTGCCTGGACACCCCTCTAGAAGTTTTTAGTACTATTCAGACCATCTGATACTTAACCTACGCTTAGAAAACAATTTATTAGTAGGCGTCCCTAAAAGTACTAAAGCCAACTCCTTATTCATTTCCATCATTTTTCTTGTTATTTGCAATTCAACTTTCAAATATAAATGCGCATCTCTAAGAAGTTCCCCTTTGGACAATTTGCCCCTAGTGGTCAAAAAAGCTTATTTGGGAGCTCACGCAAAAGCCTTACTCCTCCTTGAAAATCTATAGAAAATTTTAATTTGTGCTAAATTTATCCGCAAAGCTTTGAATTAAGGTTCGAACGTCACTTTTTCCGAACTTTTCCACCAAAGTCTCAGGAACGACTTGTGAATTTCTACTTTTGTTGAAATTCAACTATAAATTTTCTAAAACCTGCTTTTTTAAAAAAATTCAAACTACAGAAAAAATCTGCAAGTTGAAAACTCATGACTATTCTTACAAAATAGTGCAATAAAAAGTAATCTGAAAAATCTAATTATCGTCACTTTATGTAACCTGTAACAGTTTAATGTTATTTCAATTCCGAAAAACGACTTTCTTCGAAAAAGTCTTCAAACCCAAAAAAATCTTATGAGTGAAATATTGAAAGGAATTCTCTACAAAAAAGGTGTATGAAAGAGATATTACGTAACTGAGATATCGACGCCACACCCCTGAGGAGTGCGACGGCGCTAAATCTCGTGATTCAAATATCCCTTTATCACCTTTTGTAATTGCGTACACTACCCTTTAAAGTGTGTTTTTACGTTGTGGCCTACGCATCTACAAAAGGTGAAAGGATTACCAGAAAGCTAATTTCAGCTGCATTTCATTTAACATAGTTTCATTATAAAAATAAAAATTTTTTGATTTTGACAACAAATTTTTCAAATTTTGCATGATTTTGGTTTTTTCAAGTTATTTTAGGTTATTAGCTCATCGCATAAACTTGAGATTGATCTGATTAATTAAATAAGAGATTCCATTTTATATAGGTACGTTTTATAGTTTTATATTCGTCTTAAAGGGAAAAATATTTTTTGTAAATCTTAAAAATCAAATTAGCCCTAAAATTAACGTCGTTTAACCTTAATTTTTCCTCTAGAAGGCGTTTATGACAATAAGCTCTCAATATGATTTCGCGTCAAAACTTGTATGAATAGTTTAGTAAACAGTCCTTGTGATATAATCAATCTTTATATCATTATTATCCAGGTCACTTCAAAAACTTATTCCCTATTCTTTTTACAGCAAATAAGTTTTTAAGTGACTCGGGATAATAATGATATGTGTATAATAAACACATAATTGAACACGGTGAGCCACTTCTCAACGGTCGTGAAAGTATCTTAGCTTCCCAATCTCAGCCAACATACGTTTTAAATCATGCGGCATGTTCATGCCTAAATCACGCTAGAATCTTATCAAGAAAACAATCAAATATTATAAGTTTAATTAAATTAGTTATTCGACTTTTCCAAATAAAAATTAAAAACTTTTGAATTAGCA
The DNA here is from genome assembly GCA_004367855.1 of Oikopleura vanhoeffeni. Taxonomy (NCBI): domain Eukaryota; kingdom Metazoa; phylum Chordata; class Appendicularia; order Copelata; family Oikopleuridae; genus Oikopleura; species Oikopleura vanhoeffeni. The sequence continues at coordinate 41,847 of SCLH01001284.1, read as the reverse complement.
GGTAAAATAATATGGTTTCCTTTCAAACGTCAAATTAAAATGTAACAAAACATAATAATTTTAGCAAAAAAATAAACTTGAAAAATTACTGATACAATTTTTTGAAGATGACTTCATTTCATCAATTGTTAAACTCTTGCTAAAATTGAAAACAAAATTATTAAGACTCATTTATATGCCTACGCGTTACTCATTTTTGAACGAACAACTTCATTTGTGTCCTTAATATCGTAAAGTGCCAATATCGCCACAATTTAGGCAAAAACTTTGGCGATATTGAGCACACCCGTGTTTAACTTGAATCGTCTTAATTTATTAAGCTGGAATAAATTGGCAGAAAGCCTTGTGCGTAATAAAAATTTTGGCGACTCTTTGTGTTAAGTTGCGTTCATTCCAGAATTATCAGATAATAAATCGTAATGTTATGAAAAATGAGTTTTTTATTAAATCCAAACTGTGATATTTTGTCGATTAAAAAAATAAATTAATTCTCTGAAGACCTCAATTTAATATTCATTTTTATCTAATTGATAATTAACCGCATCATAAGGTCGATCTTTTAATTCATTTGGTTTATTTACAGGCTTTCAAAAGCAAGAAGCTCTTCATTGTTCAAATAATATATAAATAAAATATTATTGTAAAGCATGAATTGTTTTAAATGTCCAGAAAATAGGAAAAGTCAAAAAGTAACTAAAGTGCAAAATTTCCAAGAGAACTTTAACAGTCTCCGAAATTGCGCAATTATACTAATTTTACGATCAATTTACATCTGGCAAAGTATTTTACTTTCACCTTAAAATTTCAGCAAAAATTAGTCTTCGATTTCATAAATTAAAAGGTCTGGGAACAAAATTTCGTCGACAAATATTAGTATTTTGAATGCAATATTAACGCAAGAAACGTTGTATTACCTTTAACACTTTTGGGTGATTTGATAGATGTAGGCTGAAAAGAAGAGAAAGCGGCTCATGAGTGGCTAGAAGGGGTCTCAGGAGTGTTAAGATTGGCTCCCCCAACCTACATCTTTAATCACCCAAAGTGTTAAAGGGATATCGCATATTCTAGAAAAATTTAGCAATTCTCGACAAACGAGTAGACCTTGCGTTGACTTACTAATTCTACAGTTATGTACAAATTTAGTTTATTTAAAAATAAACCTGAAAAAAGATAGATTTTCGGTTTGTCTCAGGTCTACTGTCCGCTTGTGTACCTGGGAGTGTAATACTGCAAAAAATAGGACACTTGTTTTACGCAAGATTAAGCATGTTCTACCAACTGGCTAATCTGAATAATATCCTTGAAGCCCTGTTTGTCTAATATTTTATCGAGATTTTAAACTTAAAGATCAATTTTAATTGGTCGAAATTGAAACCAATAAGAATAAAAAATTTATATTCCATGACACTCAGTGTATTTTGTGATTTGTTATTAGTATATTTCAACGTTATAAAATATGTTTATTAAAGTGCTCTCGAAAAATGGAATTGATATTTGAACATTGTTTGATGCAAATATGTTAGACAATCTATGAGTGTAGAACTTAAAGCAAAGTTAAGTAGTTTCCATTTTAGAACTGTTCATTTTTGATTTATCAGATTTTTTCTGATTGTTTTATGTAAGAACGTTCTTAAAAATCCAAAGAACTTTCAAAAATCAAAAAAATCGAAAATCTTAAATAGACGGTTTTATCATAACAGAGAAGCACGAATACGTAATCGTTTATAGCTCGGCAGGATATCTTAAAAGTACTTTTTGACAATTTCGGATTATCGATAATGGCAAATTCTAATGCTTATTATACCTAGGGATAATTCGTAGATATATTCTCGCTTTATCAACCTAACCCTCTTCCAGTTACTGGCAATTTATCGGTTTTCGACCAACTTTGCCTGTTTTTGACCTGAATGACATATTTACAAAAAAATTTTGTTTTCAAATTCTCATATATCAAACTGAGTATTCGGGTAAGATTGTTTAATAATTAAAAAGCATCGTTATTAAGTTTCGATTTATTATCAAATCAAAGATGTAAGTTTTTCAACAAGTTTCAACTCTAAAACTAACAGAGACAATACTAAAATTTTTATATTTTTGTGATTTTTCAAAATTTCCGAAAAAATATATATTAGTAGGTTGGCATTTTTTCTGCTTATTTGGGTTTCAGAAAAGTTGAACGCTTTGTCAAACTGATCATTNTATTTTCTGGGGTAAATATTCTTCAAAATGGGGTTTTAGACAACAATGTGGTTTTGTAGTTATTTCACTCGAAAAAAAATAAAGATAGATTGAGTAATAAAATGAAATATTTGTTTTTTGAAAGTGGTCGAGTTCTAAGGGATAATTGAAATGCCGTCAAGATAAATTTACAAATTCTTTTTCGTAATTATTATTTACAGATTAAAATGCTCAATTTGAGACGGAAATTATTAAGAAACTATAAATACCGATAATTCGAACTTATATAACGAGCCTTTTTTCGATTTAATTTTTGTTTGAGTAGAAGATAAGATCGAATGAAAATATGTGTGGAAGAGACTGCAACTGATAACGCAACGCATTGGAATGCATTGTCTTGATATCTTGCTCCTCTAACTAACCGGAGATTTGAACCGTTATCACAAAATCTATCTCTCCTTGACCATATCTATTCCCATCACGAAATCAGTCTTGTATAAAGCCAAAACGTTCTATTTATACAATATAATTATATTACATAAAATATTTGTCGTTTTTAAATGCTCAATTCGGGACTGAAATTATTGAGAAACTATTCATAAAAAAATAAGAAAATAAAGTATTCACTTTGAAATATTAGATAAGTGGGTTACTAACTGGTACAGACTTTTGAAATTCCTTATTTCAAATCGTCTACAAAATACCTAAATGGTACATTTTTTGGGGTGGCCAATGTGTACCTCACAGGTAAGCGTGTTTGACAATTACTATTTTAACTTCTGCTTATGTATATCTAGGCCTCCCGAGCAAAAAATCAGCTACTCGATATAAAGCTACTTCAATATAAAGCTTTATAGATCATTTTTCTTCGTTAATTTGATAACCAAAATGTCCCAAAGAAGTCTCAAGGCTGATAAACTAGTTATTTGAACCAGGTAGGAGATCAGTAGATTCTTATCGCGTTGATTTGTCCGGTCAAGTCTGACATGAACTCTTAGTCAAATAAAATATTCGAAATTTGCAATTTTTCTCAGTATTTTCAACGACTTAGGTCAACTTAAATGGTCATTGTCAACGCATATTTTCTCCTTATTATCACACTTATCATCAGTAATTTTCTGACAGTTTTCATGGATTATGATCAGATTTGTTTCAGTGATAAAGTCAATATCTACCCGATCTCCCACCGGCTCCATAAGGATGTATTTTATCTTTCGGTTATGACCTAAGCTGGTACAACTCGGTTCTTAGCGGTCGAGAATTAGAATAACTTTTTTCTCGAGGAAATTACGTCAAATTGCGTTTTATTAATATTAGAAACTTGAAAAAACATAAAAATTATATGAAATAATCTTATCGAAATTTCACAAAATCATTTAACGGCGATTATTAAATATTTCAAACCTGGGTTTTTAGCCATCTAAGCAGAAAAATAATCTTAAAATGAATCTCAATGTTTTTCGAAAGTAATAAAGAAAAAATAGTCTTATCAGGACCAATTTTTTGCTTTAATTTTTGTGGTCCTTATAATCTTAGGTAGGCTAAAAACTGCAAAATCGACCAACTCAGGTTTAGTTTATTTTCGTAGCACTCATTACGAAAAATAGCGTCTTGATCGCATAGCAAATAAGCCCACTTTCCCTCAATAAGGAGATGCACGCTTTAAAATATACTTTTTCTGATCAATTTCACTAGCAGAATTGATTTTTATATCATATTTATGAATATTTCTGTGATACGCGAATTTTGGATGTAAGTCCAAAAATAGACTTTAACGTCGAAATATTGATTTTTTTAAGTCACAACAGATTTATGAGACCCGATTCACGCATAAATGATATTAAGTTTGTTAAATTTATCAAACAAAGACACTTTATATGTGCATGCAAATTGACATGTAGAACCCCCTTACGCGATTGAGTTTTTGTGCGCAAAGCAAGACTGCCAATTTTTTCGTAATATTCCAAAATGATTAATTAATTTTTATGATTGTTTAAACTTCTTCATGTTTTATACAACTGAATTTTCCAACTGTTTATTAAAGCAGATTGGAAGATCGACCTCATTAACGGGTCATTTATTCAATTAGGTCAATTAATAAATTTAAGTTCTGCAATACTACTTTTGTAATTGACAAAATATCACAATTTGGATTTTACGAAAAGTTAGTTTTTGTAAATGTTTCGATTAATAATCATTCGCAAAACGAACTTTAGAGAGCTTATTGGGCTTTTTTCACACATTTTCGAGTGAAGTTTCTGAGAAACCTGGCTTCAGAAATAATTAATTATTTTTTTCCAAATACGTAGTACAACTCTTAAGGGGGTGGTTGAAGCAAATTAGATATTTTTGAATCAGCTTTCCTGAACAAACTAAAAATGGGAAAATGTTCATTTTACGATAGATCGCAAGAAAAGAGTTAAATTAGTCACTATGAGATAACAAAACAAATTTTCAACCGCACAAACGAGCTCTACGGGCACTCAAAAAGTTCCAAAATCAATTCTTAAAAAGTTATGTTTGGCTTCGTCTATTATCCAATTCTCATGTTTTTTTTTCAATAATCTTTTATTTTCATTATCTTAAGACTCCCAAGGGCGAATTCGAAATTTTCAGCTTAAACTCGAAATATGAATTTAAAGGTCATTTTCGATAAAATTTCCGAAAAAAAAGTGCTTCAATCGAAATATATCGTCTTGACGTAAGCCAACTTTCTCGTCTGTGTTTCATTTGCTTTCTTTTGAGCCTAATTTTGAAAAAATTAAAGCACGGAAATTTTTTCGAAAATGACCAAAAAAAAATAATATTTCGAGTTTTAGCTCGAAATTTCAAATTCGCTCTTGAGAGTCTTAAGATAATGAAAATAAAAAAATTTTGAAAAAAATCATGAGAATCGGTTAATAGACGAAGACAAACATCACTTCTTCAAAATTGATTTTGGCACTTTTTTAGTGCCTTTAGAGCTCATTTTGCGATCGATTTTTTTTTAGTTTCCTTAGAATGACCCACTGAACTCTTTTCTCGAAATCAATCACGAAATGAACTTTTTCCCATTCTCCGGTTGTTCAAGAGTGCCTATTCAAAAATATGTAATTTGCCTGGACCACCCCCTTAAGGAAGTTCTTAGTACTATTCAGACCATCTGATACTTTAACCTACGCTTAGAAAACAATTTTTAGTAGGCGTCCCTAAAAGTACTAAAAGCCAACTCCTTATTCATTTCTCATCATTTTTTCTTGTTATTTGCAATTCAACTTTCAAATATAAATGCGCATCTCTAAGAGGTTCCCCTTTTCGAAAATTTGCCCCTAGTGGTCAAAAAAGCTTATTTGGGAGCCTCACGCAAAAGCCTACTCCTCCTTGAAAATCTATAGAAAATTTTCAATTTGTGCATCAAATTTACCGCAAAGCTTGAATTAAGGTTCTAACGGTCGCTTTTTCCCGACTTTTGTCACCAAAGTCTCAGGAACGACTTGTGAATTTCTACCTTTTGTTGAAATTCTGAACTATAAATTTTCTAAAACCTGCTTTATTTAAAAAAAATTCAAAATACAGAAAAAATCCTGCAAGTTAGAAAACTCAGTGACAAGTTCTTTACAAAATAGGGCAAAAAAGTAATCTGAAAAATCTAAGATTATCGTCACCTAATGTAACTGTAACAGTACATTTTTCTTCTCGAAAAAGTCTCAAAACCCAAAAAAATCTTATGAGTGAAATACTTGAAGGAAATTCTCTACAAAAAAGGTGTGAGATCTCGTGATTCAAATATACCAGAAAGCTAATTTCAGCTGCATTTTCATTTTTAACATAGGTTTCATTATAAAAATAACAAATTTTTCAAATTTTGCATGATTTTTGGTTTTTTCAAGTTATTTTTCAGGTTATTAGCCTCATCGCATAAACTTGAGATGTGACAATCTTGAATGCTTGAGATCTTGAAAATCTGATTAATTTCAATAAAGAGATTCCATTTATATACAGGTAGATACGTTTTATAGTTTTATTATTTGTCTAAAGGGAAGAAATATTTTTTTTTGTAAAATCTTAAAAATCAAATTAGCCCTCAAATTAACGTCGTTTAACCTTAATTTTTCGCTCTAGAAGGGTTTATGACAATAAGCTCTCAATATGATTTCGCGTCAAAAATTGTATGAATAGTTTAGTAAACAGTCCTTGTGATATAATCAATCTTTATATCCATTATTATCCCCAGGTCACTTCAAAAACTTATTCACTATTCTTTTTACAGGCAAATTAGTTTTTAAAGTGACTCGGGGATAATAATGGATATGCTGTATAATAAACACAGTATTTAACACGGTGAGCCAACTTCTCAACGGTCGTGAAAATATCTTAGCTTCCCAATCTCAGCCAACATACGTTTTAAATCATGCGGCATGGTTCATGCCTAAAATCACGCCTAAAAGTCTTATCAAGAAAACAAATCAAATGATATTAGGAATATGATATAACAAATGATATAAGTGAAATTAAATTAGTTATTTCGAACTTTTCCAAAATAAAAATAAAAATTTAAAAACCTTTTGAATTAGCAGGTAAAATACATAAATTGGTTTCCTTTCAAACGTCAAATTAAAAATGTAAACAAAACATAATAAATTCTTAGCAAAAAAATAAATCTTGAAAAAATTTACTGATACAATTTTTTCAAGATGACTTCATTTCATCCAATTGATGAACTCTTGATAAAATTGAAAACAAAATTATTATGACGTCATTTATATCGCCTACGCGTTACTCATTTTTGAACGAACAACTTCATTTGTGTCTTTATATCGGTAAAGTGCCAATATCGCCACAATTTTAGGGCAAAAACTTTTGGCGATATTGAGCACCCCCCGTGTTTAACTTGAATCGTCTTATTTATTAAGCTGGCAATAAATTGGCAGAAAGCCTTGTGCGTACAAAAATTTTCGCGACTCTTTGTGTTAAGTTGCGTTCATTTCCAGAATTATCAGATAATAAATCGTAATGTTTATGAAAAATGAGTTTTTTATTAAATCCAAACTGTGATATTTTGTCGATTAAAAAAATAAATTAATTCTCTGAAGAACCCAATTTAATATTCATTCTTTGATCTAATTGAATAATTAACCCGCATCATAAGGTCGATCTTTTAATTCGATTTGGTTTATTTAACAGGCTTTCAAAACAAGAAGCTCTTCATTGTTCAAATAATCATATAAATAAAATATTATTGGTAAAGCATGAATTGTTTTATTAAATGTCCCAGAAAAATAAGAAAAAAAGGTCAAAAAGTAACTAAAGTGCAAAATTTTCCAAGAGAACTTTAACAGTCTCCGAAATTGCGCATTATACATAATTTTAACGATCAATTTACATCTAGCAAAGTATTTTGCACTTTCACCTTGACGATTTCACCTTAAAATTTCAGCAAAAATTGTCTTCGATTTCATAAATTAAAATGGTTCTGGGAACAAAATTTCGTCAACAAATATCTAGTATTTTGAATGCAATATTTAACGCAAGAAACGGTGGTATATCGCATATTCTAGAGAAATTTTAGCAATTATCGACAAAACGAGTTAGACCTTGCGTTTGACTTACTAATTCTACAGGTTATGTACAAATTTAGGTTTATTTAAAAATTAAACCTGAAAGAAGATAGATTTTCGGTTTTGTCTCAGGTCTACCTGTCTCGCTTGTGTGCCTGGGAGTGTATACATGCAAGAAATAGACACTTGTTTTACGCAAGATTAAGGCATGTTCTACCAACTGGCTAATCTGAATAATATCCTTGAAGCCCTGTTTGTCTAATATTTCATCGAGAATTTTAAACTTAAAGATCAATTTTAATTGGTCGAAATTTGAACCAATAAGAATCAAAAATTTCTATGTCCCATGACACTCAGTGTATTTTTGTGATTTGTTAATTAGTATATTTCAACGTTATAAAATATGTTTAATTAAAGTGCTCTCGAAAAATGGATTGATATTTGAACATTGTTTTGATTGCAAAATATGTTAGACAATCTATGAGTGTTAAAACTTAAAGCAAAGTTAAGTAGTTTCCATTTTAGAACTGTTCATTTTGAATTTTTATCAGATTTTTTCTGATTGTTTTATGTCAAGAACGTTCTTAAAATCCAAAGAACTTTCAAAAATCAAAAAAATCGGAAAATCTTAAATAGACGGGTTTTATCATAACAGAGGAAGCACGAATACGTAATCGTTTATAGCTCGGCAGGAGATCTTAAAAAGTACTTTTTTGACAATTTCCGGATTAATTCGATAATGGCCAACTTCTAATGCTTATTATACCTAGGGATAATTCGTAGATATATTCTCGGCTTTATCAACCTAACCCTCTTCCAGTTACTGGCAATTTATCGGTTTTCGACCAACATTTGCCCGTTTTTGACCTGAATGACATATTTTACAAAAACAATTTTGTTTTTAAATTCTCATAATATCAAACTGAGTATTCGGGTAAGATTGTTTAATTATTAAAAAGCATCGTTATCTAACGTTTCGATTTATTATCGATATCAAAGATGTAAGTTTTTCGACAAGTTTCAACTCTAAAACTAACAGAGACAATACTAAAATTTTATATTTTTGTGTAATTTTTTCAAAATTTCCGAAAAAAATATATATGAGTAGGTTGGCATTTTTTCTGCTTATTTTGGGTTTCAGAAAAGTTTGAACGCTTTGTGGTCAAACTGATCATTAATAGAAGGTAGTTTAGTACTTATCATGAAAGCTTCAATTCTTTCACGGTCTTTTTTGAACCTGAATCCTTTCTTGGATAATTTTGAACTTATTGAAATTTTGGCTTTACCGGGACTCAGTTAATATAGTAAAGAGATTTTAATATAATATTATGTCTTGCTTCAACTTTGAAATAACCAAAAACGTTAAATGCTCTTTGTCGCCACCAGGAGGATGAAATTTTTTTCTGAGTAATAATTCTTATTTTAGGGGTAGGTGGTCGTAATTGGTCTGGGTTACCTTCAATCACGCTCAGACAAATCTAGGGCAGTGTGTGGAAATTCTGAGGATACTTGTTTGAAGATCGAGCCTTCGTCTAACGATAACACATCTCAAAGTCAATCTTGTTACATCACACTACCAGGTGGTGAGTCTATTCTCAGAACACTAAACAGTTTTTTAAAATCGATCTTCTTTTAGACCCCACATCACAAGCGTCTGAAAATTACACAGAGTACGGGAAGAGTGAGGTTTACAATTATGTGGGAGCCATTTTGTTAATTCTTCTCTGATTTTCTAGAATCACTTTTAAACGCGATTTTACAATTTTTCGCCTTCAAAAGTGATACTTCTCCTAGACGGAATAAGACCGTTTTTCGACTGTAGATAATAATATGTCGTCAATGTTTGCTCGGATTTTTGATCTTAACCCTAGAATTCTAGAAATATGGACTATAAGGTAAACGGAATGAAAAGTTCGAAAAAAAAGTTCGTTCTGATCGCGAACAAAAGTACCACCAAATTGAAGCTGAGCTTTCACTGATCAAAAGTTGGCTTACAGCTTATCAAAATTTCAACCAATCAGCGTCAAATTCGATAATTAGGTTTAACATTTTGGTTTATAAATAATTGAATTCGAAGAATTCGATTAAGAACGATTTCGATAATTTTAATTATCCATGCATCGTTTTCGGTGGGTCAATATTCACAATAAAAAATGTATTCATATCTGGTGAAATACCGGTTTTATTGCGGCGTTTAAAAAAACAAATATTCGAATTTTGAAATTCTAGATTTTGTTCTGGATTGTTTTTGCAAAAAAATAATTGCCACCACGAGATTCCTTGGGTCAACTTTAGTCATAACCGATATTAAACTTTATCATAAATTAATTCTATAAGTAGGCTCAAAAAATTACGACACCTACCCCCTTAAGGATCAACTCAACAAACGCTAAAAATAACACCCAATTATTTTCATCACCGTGTGAGTTTCAATTGACCAAAAATTGTATTATTTATCACAACTATTTTAAAATAATTATGTAATTAGGTAATAAGGACAAAAGTTATTTGGCATTTAATTTCCTCGATATTGGGCACTTTCGATGATATTGGCACTTTCGGCGATATGGTGACAATAATGTGTTTTCGTTCAGTGAGTATCTCACCGAACGCTATCGAATACAATTCGAAAAAGTATAGTTGGGTATTTTAATTTTGATAATGACGCACTCAAAGCAATTCATAATAAAACCACAAATCCCGACGCAATTTCGCGATATTGGCAGTTTTGGAGATGTTGGCACTGGAGGGATTCAAGATAATAATCTCGAAATTGCGTAGGTTTTTTTGGAGATATTGGCAAATTTAGGTATATCCGGCCTCTCCATTATAAAGTCTGGCAACCTTCATATGTTGAGTCAGTAATGAACCTCTCGGCAGGAAATCTCATGGTCAATAGTTCTGTCAATTTCCGGATTAATTTTCTGATAACGGACCTCCATTGACAATTCTTAATCACCTCAAATAACCACATGCACATTAGAGTTAAATCGTCATTTACCTTATTAACCGCATGAGTAACCGATTTAAAAATAAAAAGGCTGATCAATAAATATGTAAAAATTTAGTTATTGGGTAGCTTCAGCAGATTGGAGTTCAGATAAGCTTTTTGTCATCCAGGGGGGATTATTCTAAAAAAATTTTATAGGCTAAAAATTATAGCTCAGAATAAAACAAACCAGTTATAATAATTTTGAAAAAAACTTATATGAAGATCCTGACCTGACCTGAAACTAAAATCGATGAGTATCCCGTTAAAGGGCTGCTCGTCGCAAAACTCGGAGTTTTTCAATGGCCAATTGTCGCAAAAGTTCAAATAGTTGGACCAAATATAACCTCTCTCTGATATATTTTAGAAAAAATCTTGCCTCCTTGAAAAAATCGAAATTGACGGATGTCTCAGTCAAATCAGAAACGTGTTTACAAAACTGACCGAATTATCTTTTCAAAATGTATCTCCTCTCTTTGTTTTCAAGGTAAGACAATGATTGTTAACCAAAATTAACCGGACAAAACGTTGGGAGGTCATTTAGTAGCGTTTTAAAAGAATTCTTGGATTTGGCTTCAGAATTACCAATTAACAGTTTTTTGACCCAATTTCAGGGGTCTCAATCAAAATGTACTCCCCCCCCTGGATTTAAAATTCACACATTCGAAACCTACATGGATGTGCAGCTGAAAAGTTCGCTCAGATCTGTGAGAAGTGATTTGTTCAAATTTTTTCTAAGTATTTTATAAAGCGTGCTTTGATTTTCCAAAATTTGATTAATTTCAACTTATTTTATACAATATATTTTTGAAATATTCAAAAAGTGCCATGTTACATCGTCGCTAAATAAGGCCCAAGAAAATAAAATCCCGAATTTTATTGGATTAGCTTTTTTATTAAAATATAGACAATTACAACCATTTTGGTATTCGTTTATTAATACATGGCCCATGTAAATGGTCATGTAGCAGTAAAAACGGAAACCAAAATGGTTGTCATTGTCTATATTTAATAAAAACTAATCCATAAGAATTCGGGATCTGTAGTATTCTTGGGCCTTATTTAGCGACGGATCCAACTGTCTTTAAGAGAGTAATCGTCATTGAAAACGACGATTTGTATTTCTTGAACAAAAATATCATGAGCCCACCACATTGAAGACCCTTGTTAAAATAATGTAAATATGTGAACAAAAATCTCACATTCCCACTGTTGCTCGAACAAATCAGAAAACAGCTATCGAATAGAGTGAATTTGTCTAAAAGCTTCTTCCCTGTAAATTTCGAAGCACCATAAATGTTTACTTGAACTTGTCCTATAGAAAATGGAAAGATATATTGTAAAGAACATAAATATAACCTTAAATTGCATTAGATAGGTCATATCCCAAGGTAGCTTAGAAGTTCAATTTTGTTTGCTCAAGGGTGCCATAAACCAAGCAGACTGGATTTTTTTGACTTGAGTGCATTATTCTATGACTTTTTGTTACGTTATAACTCACGCAAATAAAGTCAGAATATTTTTTATGCTATTAAACAGTAGTTAGCTGAACGATATTAATAGGTTAACAGCTTGAAAATTATTCTATTCATTTAGTGAAGATTTGAGTTCGAGTTTCCATTTGAAATCGTAACAAATAAAAAAAAATTAAACTATATGAAATTCCGCATTTTTGTACAAAATTTTTGTTTCTTTAAATCTGTGGGTAAAACCAGATAAATGCCACTTTTACTTTTTTCATGATTCCTACATATTTTCTGCCGCTGTGTGAAAAATCATAAATTATTTTACATATTTTACGACGTTTTTTAGAAAATATTAAAAATATTCCGCAAATCAGTCCAAATTTTTTAATTTGTGGTTTTTCGAATTTCAATAAAAAACAGGTAAGATCATTGATTTTTTTGTATCTATCAACCCTTGTGAGCACAAAGCCACAATTGTGGCTCAAGCAACCTAAATCATCCAAAAAATGCAAAAACCGGATCCTAGAATTTTTTTCTTTCAAACACATTATAAAGATTTTGATTGTCCCAATAAAATTTTATCGGTTCCGAAAAATAATTAATTTTTTTCGAATGTTTGGTTCGGTAACGGGGAGTTGATTTATTAGATTTTTCGCCTATGTTTCATTTCCGGAAAATTGTTTCGGAACAAGACATAAAATACAAATTTGCAGATCACCTTGTTTAGGAAAAATTTTCGACTTCAAAGTATCCAATGAAAAATGTTTATTAAAAAGTGAATTAAAGCGACCATAAATGTCACAGTTGTACTTCATACCATATTTACTGGAAAATAAATAATAAAAAGTAATAATTTCGCTTTTATAGGGATAAATAACATTTTTTATCAAAATCATGATTTTCCATCAAAATTTTGACTCTATTTGAATTACTCGATTGATAATATAATTACGCGACTTCCCGTCGTTATTTGTAGATTTGCCAAAATTTAAATAATCGGCTTGAAACAACTCATCCGATTTTATATTAGATAGCTCAAACTGAGCACAAATATCTTGTTAATAATAACAAAAAAAATTGTCTATCGGACCAATTTATTTATCTTTTTCTGAGATCTAATTATTTGCATTAGTTTTTCTTAAAAAAACTGAAGCAATGGTCGGATTTGACAATTTTGTATTTAATTATTTCAAAGATATTTGAGCTCAGTCTGAGCTATTAAGAATGTATTCGGATGATGTTTTCAAAGCCGAATATTAAAATTTGGCCAAAATCAGCAAATAACGACCAGGAAGTCGCGTAATCGATATCAAGCGGAAAAAACTTTGACATAGCAAATCCTTGTGCATGCGTTTCGACAAAAGTGACTTGTGACATATCACGTTGATAGGTATACTGCTTCTCACTATTATTGTAGAACTAAAAAAAAATTCTAGAAGTAAAATGTCGGATTCAAAAATTTACCTTTCACTTTCTTATTGCAAAAAATTGATATTCAACTGAAAACAACATTCAAAGTAGAGCCACAATTGTGGCTCTGGTGCCTTGGCGGAACTTTTTTATATGATCAGTGAGCATTGCTCACAGGTTCAATCTCCGTGTGTCAAACTAATGAGTTGGTCGCGCATTATATTCGTAAACTATCGAGAATTTTAAATCATTGGGTTTTTTTTTCTGTTACACTCGATAAAGCTATTTGCACTAAATTTTTAAAAAATATTTGTGCGAGCAAAAATTCCCGATGAAATTGCGGGGTATAGGCGCATTTACTTTAAGTATAAGAACATTATATTCAAAACGCCCAATTAAGGTCAATTAATTGCTAAAAAAGAAGTTTTTCTCTCTTAGGGCCATTTTTGACCATTTTCATTGAAAAAAAAATCATATCAAGAGAAATTACACTTGCAGAATTAAAACAAGATTGAAAGCGCTACACCCGGAAATGTCTGAAGTTATTAATATCGCTCAAAGACAACCTGTAGTCAGATAAGTTGGAAAATGGATTACAGTACGTAGTTTTAAATATTTTTCAAGAATGAACACTTTATTGATGTAACAAAAATCACCATCTTTTTGCTTCATATACGCCGAAAAAGGTACAATCTTCAGGACACAGCATCCCAAAGTAGATGAAAGGTTATTTTTGCATCGAATTTAAATCTGGAATTTGATTTAAATTCTACGAAAAATACTGAAAAGATGCAAATCAATCACGGAACACATCTACAGGCGCAACCATTCATTTATTTCGATCGACGGCGAAAGTAACTGGCTGACTCAGCGTTGTCCAATTGATCTTTATACCACAATCAAAGTTATTTCAAAAGGGTCTAAATTTCATGAAAAAATCACGATTTTTCATTAAAATTGTAATTCTTACATATCGTTTTATCACACGTTGTAAATATCCCGCCCTCATTAGCAAACGCAGTGTTTTTAAGTAAGTAGGGCGAGATATTTACAAAACTGATATAGCTATATCATATAGGGATATAAAAGCGGATATTGCACTTCTTATATTATTCAAGGTCGTTAGATTTAGAGACTTAATGCCCATACCGCCATTAACAAATCGAAAATTAAGTCACCGATTTCGAATCAGTTTTGTCAACATTAAGTCCAAAAATTTCTAATGGTATCATATTGTTTGAATTTTCGAAAAGATGTTAAAGTGTTTTGTATGACTGAACGGCCGGTATACCGGTCAAAAATCCAGAATCCTAATTTTCAAAATAGCTGCATCTGGCTCCTGGATATCAGAATTTCTCTTTTACGTAAATTTACTTAAATTTTTAGTTCAACAGACTCGCAGAGATTTAACATATTCAGTAAATTGAACGAAATTCCCAAAATAAATAGGTGTTTTTCGCATATTGGGCTCAAAACGATGCATCTAGTTCACCGACACCAGATTTGTATCTAAAACAAAAGCCACTTTTCAAAAGTGTACAATACAAGACCTGCGAGCCGTTTTCAAATAAACTTATAGTTTTGCTTTTATACGCAGTCAAAGTCTCGTGACCTTTACCACTATTTAAGCTAAATTGAAATATCAATTTTTTCGAAATTTAAAAATTGTTATTTTCATTTTCAAAATCTTATTCTAGTAAACTAAGCAACAGAAATTAGAGCAAATAATTAAACTTAAAAAGATAAGAGAAATATAAATTAGAAAATAGAAAATTTTGAAATTTTTAAATATCGAAATTTTTATTATTATTATTTGGAACCAAACCAGCCACGAAAAAGAGAAGCAGCTTAAAATTAGCGTTTATCACTTCTGAAGTCCCGAGAAACAGCCCTCGTCGGATACCCCAAATTTCTGGATCTAAAGAAAAAATGAAATTTTCCTTTCCTTATTTATTTATTTTCATTTTAAAGATCTATTCATAGTGAACTGATGCACTAAAAATAAAGGAAAAATTATTACTTAAAAGATACAGTGCATTAAACGGTAATGTAACTTGGAAATAGAGAAAAAATTGAAAATTTTCAGAACAAAATTTTTGTTTCTTAATTTTTGGAAGCAACCGGCAACAAAAATGAGAATGCAGCTAAAATTTAGCGTTCTATCACTCTGAGTCTGAGAAACAGCCTTTGTCGATCCCCCTTAACTGTGAACACTCAACCAAAGTGACTCACTTAACTAAATACATAAACCGTCACTATTTTGTTTTTGGAAACGACTCATCGATGATTTATTTGATATCTAAAAATGACCTGACATATTCGAGGAAAAAAAAGTTCAAAATAAGGTCAGTTTGGCTAAAAAAAAAATCAGACTCAATATTTATTTTAAGTTTTAAAGAGATATTTTTTTTTCATTTTTAGCTATATAGAACCAATCAGTTGAGTAAAGCAATTTTACTGTAAAATTATACAATGAATCATACGTGCTCATTTGTTCAGAGCCAACCAATTTGCAGCATCAATTATTAAATTCGATTAGAGCCCGA
Organism: Oikopleura vanhoeffeni; assembly: GCA_004367855.1. NCBI lineage: Eukaryota > Metazoa > Chordata > Appendicularia > Copelata > Oikopleuridae > Oikopleura > Oikopleura vanhoeffeni. The sequence continues at coordinate 25,721 of SCLH01001284.1, read as the reverse complement.
TCATTTTTTTAAATTTTTAAGCAAAATTGTATCAATCCAATTTTTGCAAACGACTCATCCAATTGAACTAGATAGCTAAAACAGAGCACAAATACTGGTAAATAATTTTATTACAAAAATTGGTCCGAATTCCGACGATTGTTACCAACTTTTAACGAAACAATTGTATAACAATTTCAGTAATCTTAGAAAAAAAGAAGAAAATAAAGGTCCGATGAACATTTTTATTTATTCTCACATGATATTTGTGCTCAGTTTCAGCTATCTCAGAATGTGATCGAAATTGTTTTTCAAAGCGAATTAGATTCAATTTGGCTTTAAAAACTTGGTAAAATGACCAGAAGCCCCCAGAATCGTATTTCAAATTTATGAAAAAATAACAAGTTAAAACCTTATAATGAAATTTAAGTATGAACTTATAAAAATCCTTATCGAATTTTTAGTCTAAGAGGAATTTTCATGAATTTGAAGAGGTCCACGACCAAGTTTTCTTTGGGGGAAGACCTACTTTCCACGAAACGCTAAGTTTTAGCTTGGATATTTTTGAAGCATATTTTTTAACGTCTTCAACTGTGTTGTATACAGTATGGTCAAATTAACTTGAAAATTATTCTTAGCCAATTAAAAAGATCCGGAGTTCAAGTCTTATTACATGAAAGAATTGGAGTAAGATGAGGACACACTGATACAGTAACTATAAAAAAATCTAGGCGGTTCTTAGAGTTCCTTTCAACACAAATAATATAAAGAACTCTTTAGAAATAAAATAGACGATCAAGAAAGTAACGGAAGGCATTTTTTACAAAATTAATTCATTTTATTAACTCGTGACTCGCATTACACAAAGCAACCGCCTTCTCAACAAGTGTCAATCGGCACTACAATTTTGAAAATTTTGGTTACCTTACATGCCACAAATTTTGATTTGATCAGTTTAAAGCCCAATCATTGTGTAAGATCATTACTTCTGTTGCTCAGTCATACAATGGGCCATTGAATAAATGAATTTTTCTTCCAACCGTTCTGTTGAACTGTGGATTTCACTAAATCACGTGAACCAACCCCATAATTTTTGATTTGGGTATCAAATAAGAAGACAAAAAACGATTCTGAATAGAAGATCACGTCGAAACTTTGATATATGGTATAAGACGTTTAAAATAAGCAGCGCACAAAATTGGATTTTTTCAAAAATTTCACCATAATTTGAACATCGGACTTTGCCTGCAATTAGTCATTGTGATAAATATTACCAACTTGGACCGCTGGTGTCCTGACACTTTTGACAGCAGATGTATCGAAAAAAGGACTGAGTTCCTACATCGGCCTTAATTTGACATTATGAGAATTTTCAAATGTTAACTTTGGTTAAACCTTAATATTGACTTCGTTATTGCGGAAATGTGTTTGCGATATTTTTCGTCCTAAACTGCGTCCTAAAAAACTGTTTTTAGTATTCTGATATATCTACCTTGACACCCTTAGCCTAAACAATGGGTTGGACCAAGGCAACGCAACAATGGCAACAGTGAGACAATGCCAACACTTTTTCGCGAAATTCGATCTTTTGAGACAAATGAGGCAACCACCTGAAATATAACCATAAATATTCCAAATTACCCATAATCTTGATAAATTTGAAATAATAGATATTATATGTGAATTCACATATATTGTTAATTTATAATCAAACAAACTGTCGAACAAAAACGTGTTTAACCCTTGGAAGCATATAAAAAAAATTCGCTCAAGGCACCAGACCACAATGTGGCTCTACTTGAATGTTTTCACAGAAACCTTACAGCATTTGAATTTTGTATTTTGCTTGCATAAAGAATTGAAAGGCATATTTGCATTGACATTCATTGTCAGAATTTAATTTAGTCTCAGAAAACAGTGAGACAAGCCAAGGTTACCATCATACGTGTATACAACGGTCACAGTTGTCCTCTAGCATATTTATTCTGTCAAAACAAATGCACAAATCTGGCCTACGTCAAGTTTGTCGCTTTGATTATACTCACTAAAATCAAAGAGTAATATAACATAGAGTCAACAATTTTGATTTAAAATCATGATTTGATGAAAAATGTTTATTTCCCTATAAAAGCAGATAAGAGCATTTTTCTATTAATTTCGAAGTAAATAGTAATGAAGTAACAACTGTTGGACATTATTTGATAATTGGTTGAATTCACTCTTCTAAATAACCTTAAATTTTCCCATGGATACTGAAGAAAATGTTAGAGAATTATCGACATCCTAGAAAATAAGTCTCCACATAGACCAATATAATATTTAATTTCATACTTAGCTGCACAAAACACTTTCTAAAAACTGCTAATCCACAATTTGATTTGTTATTGCCAGATTCCAAAATATTTTTTACCGAGTGAAACATAGGCTTCAAAATCTGATAATATCAACTCCCGTAATCCGGAACCAAACATTCGAAAAACAATCAATTATTTCTGGAACCGAATCTAAATTCTGTATGAATGTATTTGAAAACAAAAACGATGTCCTCGATCCAGTTTTTGTCTTTTTTCTGATGATTTTAGGTTGCTGGAGCACAATGTGGCTCTGTGCTCACAAGGGTTAAGTTTTCAGAAAATACACGTATGAATTAAAAAAACGGACTAGTGGAACCAAAGGGCCAACACGTAGGTGGAAGACTAATGAACAAAAGTGAGACCATGGGCAACCACTTTTCGAAAAGCAGTTGTCCCATGGCTCTACCCATTGCTATAAAAAAACAAATTTGTAAGTCAAAACGCCGCACGAACAGATAACATCGTCACAGACTAACATTCCAATATGTGTATAGAAGTTTCAATTTTATCTTTCGAAAACATTGTTTAAATATTCAAACGATTTACCCGTTCAACAATTAATTTCCCTTTATGTGCAAGAATCTGCAGAAAGATAGAAATATTTTGCGGAAGCGCATTTCAGGACATGTGTGGAGATCTCTTTGATATAAGTTTATTTGTTCTGCAGTCCATACCTATTTTTCACGAGTGATTTTATGAACTCACCAAAGACATATTATATTTTCCTATATTATTTGAAACATGCCCTGGAATAGCGTTCATGGGTTCTACGTATTATTTTATACTCTCTGTTCATCGCGTGGATAACAGGTGAGCGCAAGGGCGATTGTCAAGAAAAGTTAAGTATACGGGTTAATTTCATCCAAATTGATAGATGTATCGTGGTGATCATTATTGTCGTCGTTATAAAAACAGAATGTGCCGTAATGTTTTTGCTCCGAGGAAAAAAATCAAAGCCGACATGAACGAGGGACACACTTGTCCAGTGGCGACAATTGGAGTCGGTCGATCGGTAACGATGTTTGAGGCGACCGATCCGATCCGATCCGATCCAAACAAATTCGAGTGCCGCCCCTGCATTAAGCCACATAT
>SCLH01001284.1:6928-22275 GCA_004367855.1 Oikopleura vanhoeffeni | reverse complement strand
CAACTTCTTTAAAGAGGTAATCGTCATGAAAAACGACGATTTTGTATTTCTTGAAGCCAAATATCATGAAGACCACACATTGTAGAACCCTCTTGTTAAATATAATGTAATATGTGAACAAAAATCTCACATCCTCACTGGTTGCTCGACAAATCAGAAACGAGCTTCGAAATAGAGTGATATTTTGTCTAAAAAGCTTTCTTCTCCTTAAATTTTGAAGCACCATAATTGTTTACTTGAACTTGTCCTATAGAAATGGAAAGATATATTGATTAAATGAACATAAATATAATTAAATTGCATTAGATTTAGTCGATATCCCAAGGTAGTTGAAGTTTCAATTTTGTTTGCTCAAGGGGGTGCCATAAACCCAGCAGACTGGATTTTTTTTTGACTTGAGTTGCATTTATTTGATGACTTTTTGTTACGTTATAACTTACGAAATAATAAGNAAAAAGTAGTTAGCTGAACCGATATTAATATGTTACAGCTTGATAAAATTATTTCTATTCATTTTAGGAAAGATTTGAGTTCGAGTTTTCATTTTTGAAATCGTAAAAATTTAAAAAAAAATTTAAACTATTATGAAAATTTTCCGCATTTTTGTCCAAAATTTTTTTGTTTCTTTAAATCTGTGGGTGAAAACCAGATAAATAGCCACTTTTACTTTTTTCATGGATTCCTACATATTTTCTGCCCGCTGTGTGAAAAATCATAAAATTTTTATTTTACATATTTTATCGACGTTTTTAGAAATATTATGAAAATTTTCCGCAAATCAAGTCCAAAATTTTTAATTTGTGGTTTTTCGAATTATCAATAAAAAAAACAGGTAAGATCATTTATTTATTTTATTTGTATCTATCAACCCTTGTGAGCACAAAGCCACAATTGTGGCTCAAGCATACCTAAAATCATCCAAAAAATGCAAAAAACGGGATCCTAGAATTTTTTTCTTTCAAACACATTATAAAGAATTTTGATTGTCCCAATAAAATTTTGATTCGGTTCCGAAAAAATAATTAATTTTTTTTTCGAATGTTTGGTTCCGGTATTACGGGGAGTTGATTTTATTAGATTTTTCGCCTATGTTTCACTTCCGGAAAATTTTGGAACAAGACATAAAATACAAATTTGCAGATCACCTTGTTTAGGAAAAATTTTCGACTTCAAAGTATCCAATGAAAAATTTAATTTTTATTAAAAAGTGAATTAAAGCGACCATTAATTGTCACAGTTGTACTTCATAACCATATTTACTGAAAATAATAAAAAAATGTAATAATTTGCCTTTTATAGGGATAATAAACATTTTTATTCAAAATCATGATTTTCCATCAAAATTTTTGACTTATTTTTTAATTATTTCGATTTATAAGATATATTACGCGACTTCCTGTCGTTATTTGTAGATTTTTGCCAATTTTTAAATAAATTCGGCTTTTGAAACAACTCATCCGATTTTAATTAGATAGCTCAAACTGAGCACAAATATCTTGTTAATAATAACAAAAAAATATGTCTATTCGGACCAATTATATTTATCTTTTTCTGAGATTCGAATTTTTACTTTATTAGTTTTTCTTAAAAAAAATCTGAAGCAATGGTCGGATTTGACAATTTTGTATTTAATTATTTCAAAGATATTTGAGCTCAGTCTGAGCTATTAAGAATGTATTCGGATGAGTTGTTTTCAAAGCCGATTATTTAAAATTTGGCCAAAATCTAGCAAATAACGACCAGGAAGTCGCGTAATCGATATCAAAGCGGAAAAAAACTTTGACATAGGCAAAATCCTTGTGCATCGTTTCCGACAAAAATGTGACTTGTGACATATCACGTGATATGGTATACCTTGCTTTTCTCACTATATTTTGTAGAACTAAAAAAAAATTCTAGAATATAAAATGTCGGATGCAAAAATATTACCTTTCAACTTTCTTATGCAAAAAAATTGATATTCAAACTGAAAACAACATTCAAAGTAGAGCCACAATTGTGGCTCTGGTGCCTTGGCGGAACTTTTTTTATATGATCAGTGAGCACAAGGGTTCAATCTCCGTGTGTAAACTAATGAGTTGGTTGCGCGATTATCATTTCTAAACTATCGATGAAATTTTAAAATCTTGGCTGTACACTCGATAAAGGCTATTTGGCACTAGATTTATAAAAAAAATTTGTGCTAGCAAAAATTCCCGATGAAATGGCGGGTGTATAGGCGCTATTTATTTTAAGTAATAAGAACATTTTTATATCAAAACGCAATTAAAGGTCAATTTTTATCGTAAAAAAGTTGTTTTTCTCTTCTTTTGGCCATTTTTGACCATTTTTCATTGAAAAAAAATTTGATATCAAGGAAATTTTTAACTTTGCAGAATTAAAACAAGACTTTAAAGCGCTTTACACCCGGAAATGTCTGAAGTTTATTAATATCGTCTTCAAAGACAATTCTGTAGTCAGATTAAGTTGGAAATGGATGTACAGTGAAAAGTGGTTTTTAAATATTCTCAAGAATGAACACTTTTATTGATGATAACAAAGAAAATCACCATTTTTTTCTTTCATATATCGCTCTGAAAAAATTTACCAATCTTCAGGACTCATGGCACCCCCTCAAAGTAGATGAAAGGTTATATTTTTGCATCCGACATTTTAAATCCTGGAATTTTGATTTTAAGTTCTAGAAAATTAACTGAGAAAGACAAGGCAAATCATATCACGTGACACATGCTCACAGTGGTGCTCACCATTCATTTTAATTTCGGATTCGATGCGAAAGTATCTGGCTTACGTCAGCGTTGTCCGATTTGATCTATATATCATCAATCAAAAGTTATTTTCGAAAGGGTCTAAAATTTTCATGAAAAAATCACGATTTTTTATTAAAAATTGGTAATTTTTACATATCGTTTTATCACACTGTTGTAAATATCCCGGCCCTCATTAGCAAACGCAGTGTTTTTTAAGTAGTAGGGCCGAGATATTTACAAAACTGTGATATAGCCTATATCATATAGGGATATAAAAGCGGATAATTGCACTTCTTATATTATTTCAAGGTCGTTAGATTTTTAAGCTTATTATGCCCATACCGCCAGTTTAACAAATTCTGAAAATTAAGTTCTTGATTTCGAGTCTCAGTTTTTGTCAACTATTCAGTCCAAAAATTTCTAAATGGTTTCATATTTGTTTGAAATTTTCGAAAAATGATGTTAAAAGTGTTTTGTATGACTGAACCGGCCGGTATACCGGTCCAAAAATCCAGAATTCCTAATTTTCAAAATAGCTGCATCTGGCTCCTGGATATCAGAATTTTCTCTTTTTACGTAAATTTACTTAAATTTTTTTAGTTCAACAGACTCGCAAGAGTTTTTAACATTATTCAGTAAATTGAACGAAATTCCAAAAATAAATAGGTGTTTTCGCATATGGTCGCTCAAAACGATGCATCTAGTTCACCGACACCAGATTTTTATCTAAACAAAAGCACTTTTTCAAAAGTGTACAAATACAAGACCTGCGAGCCGTTTTTCAAATATAACTTATAGTTTTGCTTTTATACGCAGTCAAAGTCTCGTGACCTTTAACCACTATTTAAGCTAAATTTGAAATAATCAGAATTTTTTTCGAAATTATAAAAATTTGTTATTTTCATTTTCAAATCTTATTTCTAGTAAACTAATGCAACAGAAATTAGAGCAAATATTATAAACTTAAAAAGATAAGGAAATATAAATTAGAAAAATAGAAAATTTTGAAATATTTCTTAATATCGAAATTTTTATTATTTTTATTTTTGGAACCAAACCAGCCACGAAAATGAGAATGCAGCTAAAATTAGCGTTCTATCACTTCTGAGTCCCGAGTAACAGCCCTCGTCGGATACCCCAAATTTCTGGATCTAAGAAAAAAATTAAATTTTCCTTTCTTATTTTATTTATTTTCATTTTAAAGATCTAATTCATAGTGAACTGATGCACTAAAAATAAAGGACAATAATTATTACTTGAAAAAATACAGTGCATTAAAACAGTGCATTTAAACGGTAATGTAAACGGTAATGTAAACGGTAATGTATAAACGGTAATGCATTAATACAGTGCATTTAAACGGTAATGTAACTTGGAAAATAGAGAAAATATTGAATTTTTTTAGATATCAAAATTTTTTGTTTCTTATATTTTTGGAAGCAAACCGGCAACAAAAATAAGAATGCAGCTAAAATTAGCGTTCTATCACTTCTGAGTCTTGAGAAACAGCCTTTGTCGGATCCCCCTTAACTGTGAACACTCAACCAAAGTGACTCACTTAACTAAATATGCATAAACCGTCACTATTATTGCTTTTGGAAACGACTCATCCGATTGATTTATTTGATATCTAAAAATGACCTGACATATTTCGAGGAAAAAAATAGTTCAAAATAAGGTCAGTTTGGCTAAAGAAAAATTCGGATTCTCAATTATTTATTTTAAGTTTTAAAGAGATATTTTTGTTCATTTTGAGCTATCTAAGAACCCAATCAGTTGAGTAAAAGCAAATTGTACTGTATAAGTTATACAATGAATTATACGTGCTCATTTGTTCAGAGCCAACCAAATTTGCAGCATCAATTTATTATCATATCGATTATGGGAGCTCCTGATCATTTTTTAAAAAATTTTTAGCCAAAAATTGTATTCAATCCAATTTTTGCAAACGACTCATCCAATTAAATTCTAAGATAGCTAAAACAGAGCACAAATATCTGGTAAATAATTTAATTACAAAAATTGGTCCGAATCCGACGATTGTTACCAATTCTTTCCCGAAACAATTGTAATTTAACAATTTCAGTAATCTCAGAAAAAAAGATAAAATAAATTGGTCCGATGAACCAATTTTTTTATTTTATTTCTCACAAGATATTTGTGCTCAGTTTCAGCTATCTCAGAATGTTATCGGATGAATTGTTTTTCAAAGCCGAATTAGATTCAAAATTTGGCTTAAAAACTAGTTAAAAATGACCAAAAGCCCCCGTAATTCGTATTTCAAAATTTATGAAAAAATTAACAAGTTTAAAAACCTTATACTATGAAATTTTAAGTATGAACTTATAAAAATCCTTATCGAATTTTTAGTCTAAGAGAAATTTTCATGAATTTTTGAAGAGGTCCACGACAAGTTTTTCTTTGGGGGGGAAGACCTAACTTCCGACGAAAACCGCTAAAGTTTTATCTTGGATATTTTTGAAGCACATTTTTAACGTGCTTCAACTGTGTGTGTTGTATACAGTATGGTCAAATTATACTTGAAAATTATTCTTAGCCAATTAAAAAAGATCCGGAGTTTCAAGTTCTTACATGAAAGAATTGGAGTAAAGATGAGGACAACTGATTATCAGTAACTGATAAGAAAAATCTAGGGCAGGTTCTTAGAGTTCCTTTCAACACAAATAATTATAAAGAACTCTTTAGAAATAAATTAGACGATCAAGAAGTATACGGAAGGCATTTTTTACAATTTAATTAATTCATTTTATTAACTCGTGTTTTCGGCATTTCAAAGCAACCGCCTTCTCAAACAAGTGTCAATCGGCACTTACAAATTTGAAAAATTATTTTGGATTCCCTTTACATGCCACGAAATTTTGATTTGACTCAGTTTAAAGCCCAAACAATTTTGTGTAAGATTCATTAACTTCTGTTGCTCAATTTAAATGGGCCAGTTGATATTTAAATTGAAATTTTTCTTCTTCAACGTTCTTGTGAATATGTGAATTTTCTCTAAAACATCGTTCTGAAGCCAAACCATAAGTTTTTTGATTTTGGGTATCAATATAAGAAAGACAAAATAATCGATTCTGAATCAGAAGATATCAGTCGAAACTTTTTTAGAGTATTTATGAGTAAAGACTGTTTGAAAATATAGAGCGCAGCAAAATTGGATTTTTTTTCAATAATTTCACAATAATGTGAAATTGACTTTGCCCTGCAAATTGCTATTGTGACTAAATATTACCACTTGTGACCGCTGGTGGTCGACACTTTTGACAGGCAGATTATCGATAAAAAGACTGGTTCTACATCGGCCTTAATTTTGACATTTGATGAATTTCTAAATTGTTTAACTTTGGTTAAACCTTAATTATTGATTCGTTATGGCGGAAATGTGTTTTGCGATATATTTGTCGTCCTTAACTGTCGTCCTTAAAACTCGGTTTATAGTTATTATCATTTATTTTTACTTGACTCCTCACACCCTTAGCCTATACAATGGGTGAGACCAATGGGCAACAGCAACCAATGGCAACAGTGAGACCAATGGGCAACACTTTTTCGCAAATTTGATTTTTTGAGACCAATGAGGCAACACCCTGAAATTTACCCATAATTTTACCATAAATATTACCCATAATTTTGATAAATTTGAAATTAAATTAATATTTATATTTGTGAAATTTCACAATATATTTGTGTAATTTTAAATCTAAAACAAACAATCGAAAAAAACTGTGTTTAAGTTTTCAGAAATACACGTATGAATTAAAAAATCGGACTAGTGAGACAAAAGGGCAACACGTTGGTGTGGAGACTAATGGACAAAAGTGAGACCATGGGCAACACTTTTTGAAAGCACGTGTTGTTGCCCATTGGTCTCACCCATTGTATATAAGAAAACTATTTTTTAGTCAAAACGGGCGCAGAAATAACATCGTCACAGACCTTACAATTCCAATATGTTATAAAGTTTTCAATTTTATTTTCGAAAAAAGTGTTTAAAATTTCAAACGATTAGCCGTTCAAAAAATATTTTTCCCATTTTTGTGCAAGAATCTTGCAGCAAGATAGCAAAATTTTGCGGAAGCCAGTTTTCAGGAGAGTTTTTGAGGATTCTTTTGATATAAGTTTATTTGTTCTGCAGTTCCAATCCTATTTTTTTCACGAGTGATTTTTATGAAACTCAAAAAGACAGATACTTATTTTTCATACTTATTTTTGAAACATTGCCCTGGAAATCGCGCTCATGGGTCTACTGATTTATTTGTATACTCTCTGTTCATCGCGTGAGTTAACAGAGTGAGCGCAGGGCGATGTTCCAAAGAAAGTATAGTATACGGGGTAAATTCATCCAAATTGACTAGATGTAATCGTGGGTGATCAAATTTTGTGTTCGTTATAAAATAAACAGAATGTGCCGTAATGTGTTTGCTCGAGAAAAAATTCAAAGCTCTCGACATTGAAATCGAGGGACACTATTTGGTCCAGTGGTCGGCACAATTGGATCGGAATCGGATCGGTAGATCGATTGGTTTGAGGCGACCGAATTTGAGGCGACCGATCCGATCCCGATCCGATCCAAAACAAATTTCTGATGTGCCGACCCCTGATTTAGCCAACATTATTGGTGAAATTTTTTTTTGGGCGCTCATTGGCTACCCATGAAATCAATTTCAAGATCCTTACTTGTCTTTTCTAGAAGCTTAATTACTGTTTATTTTTTATTTTTATCATAGAATACTTATTGTGAGGAGTTTTTGAGAGGGCGACGACGTAGGTTAAAGTTATTGAATAAAAAAAAAATAGGTCTTTCAGACCGTGCGGAACACTCTCCACGATTAGTAATGTACACTGTATGAGGATGCCATAGAAATTTCGAAATTAATACGGGACAAAAGTCTAAGAGGTACATGTTCCGTTTAGATTGGCTGAAATATAAAATCAAAAGATCTTGGCGTAACCTGCGGTTTTCTTCTAAAACTTTACTGGTTGCAAAATTTAAGAAACGTTGTCATTTGAGTAAGTCGTCTGAAAAAATGTCTAAATTTTAAAAATTGGGATAATCATTTTTCATACAATCACATAACATGTTGAGCTTTCCCGTCATCAAATCTCCAAATCCCCCGCTGAGCTAAAATACATTTTTCCGAAAATTGAAACAAAATATTTAAAGATAATTAGTCAAATCGGAATAATCTATAATCGAAATATACTTTTTGGTGAAGTCATTTTTCGTACTAAATTTCGCCCCCGAAAACCATCGGTAATAATCCAGTTTTCACCAAGTTTTTTTTTAGTCTATATTTATTGTTTTTGGCGGAGGCATAAAAACGGCATTTAAACTTTTGACTGAAATGTGTTCGAAGATGACAGGATATCACCTTTCATAACCCTTAGTGTGATAAAAAGAGTTTAAGGGGGTTGTATAGGCTCGAAAGGCTTTTCCAAAATCTTTTTATTCCTTCATGGCAATCTGATAAAAACTTCAGGAATAAAAGTTCTTAATCTCTGGAACATATTTTATTTCCAACTTTGGTTGGGGGTATACGACTCTGATTTGACATTTTCTCGGTGAAATATACTGAAAACTAACAGTTCATGATTCATGAAATCATGAATCATGAGAAAAACCGAAAATGATAATTTGTAGATCTATCCCTAATCTTGCGAAAAAGTACATCTGAAATTATTTTTGACCATCACACCAATATGTACAGTATCGTAACAAGGTGACATTTTCCAAACTGCTAAATCTATCTCCTCCAAGACCGTATATCAAATTGAGCTCAAATTTTCACAAATCACGTAACGGTAGTATGTCGATCTTTAATCACAAGCTTTTTTTGTATCCGGTGACTGAACAATTCTAGAACGCCAAATAACCGACAAAAGACCCGTATAAATTTCTTGAAATCACCGCAATCAAGCAAATAAAAATATGGATAGTTTTCAAAATACTTCCTTAATGAGATTTTTTTGTCCTCAATGATTCAAAAGTGCGCAATCAACCGATTTTTTCGCAAAACTTTTATGTCGGAAAAGATAATTTTAAATTTTTTGTCTTCTCGTTTTCATAATATCATTCCACCATTTAAAATTTTCAGGCACACATTATAAAAACTGTCTGAAGTAAATAGGGTCACCCTATTAGGGTTTCCAAATCTTTGACTTCTGCTTAAGAAACGACTTATCGGATTAAATTTTCAAAAAGCTCAAAATGACCACACATATTTAAAAATAAACTAAACAGAAAAAATTGTCCTGCTCAGACAATGATTCAGAATAAATTCAAAACTTATATCAAGAAAACGTGATTTTCATACAAACAATTTTAAAAAATGTTGGAATTAAAAAAAACATGATAATTTGAGCCGTTCTTCAGAACAAATTTAACTGAAATTGAATGTGTCTCTGAGTGGCAAAACTTTGAAAAGCATTTTGGATTATTTGCTTATAATACGGCAAGCAGCTTAACTCCAAGCTCCAACACACGAACTTGTGGAAAAAATAAAAAAAATCCAAAGAACAATTGCAAATTGCAATGGTTATTTCGATACAAATTTTTTTAGATACAATCCTAATCATGGAAGTGGTTCAGAGCAACGCGTAGGTTAGAGCACATAAAATGGCCTTATTATGATGAATGTCAATTGATTCTGCAACCTACGCATAGCTCGGAACCACTTCCATGATTAGTATTGTATCACATTTATCAAATTCAAAAACTACTTTATGCCAGTATTTATTTCTACCTCAAAACCCGAATAAAAAGTTAATTTTTGTTATTTGAACTGAAAATATAGTAATGTAAAAATATATTTTATTTGTTTATAATTAAAGTTACCTTTCCGTAAGTAATCAAATCTAAATCTTTAAAATGTTAAAAATTCANCGTTAATGTGAATCAAACGAGCTGAAAAGCGCTTATTTTGATTAATTTGTAAATTTTGTTTATAAAATTTGTTGGATTGTTTAGATGAAGAAAACGGGTTGAACCATCTGTAATTTCATTTTAATTTATGGTCAGATATTTAATCGCAATATTTTTCTCAAAACCTTACTTTAAAACCCTGTGTTTAACCTGAGTCACTGGTGAAAATTGTTGGAAACGTTGAATGAACAGTGGTTAACCGCGGTTTGTTAACTAGAAATCTGGTTTTACCGTTCCTATTATTGTGCGACGTAAGACATTATCCAGAATAAAGCAAGATTTTTTAATGTTATAAAATTTTTTATTGTATACAAAATTCGTGGCTTTTCGTGACCACTGGTGTAGCAGATGAATCAAAAAACATTGAAGGAGATTTGTCATCTACAAAAAATTTCAACTTATGTAACCTTTGGAGGCACAGAGCTGTTTGAGACTCATGCAAAAATTATGCATACTGGATACAGCGAGAGGGCCAATATCGTCAAATTTCCCGAAATTACCGGAAAAAACCTACATAATTTCTCGAACTTCAGCTAAAATATTTCCGGTGCCAATATCGTCGAATTTGCGAATATCGCCAAATTTGCCAATATCGCCGTTTTTTTTGAGATTTATGTCTCAAATTACTTTCTTAGCGTCATGAATGACGTCAATTTCCAGATTGATTCTCCAAAATTTAAAACTTTAATTTGCCTTCGGTGGAGTATTTAAAACTGTTCAAAATATGACGTCATTTTGAACACCTACGCGTTTTTCATTTTTTGTTCCCATATCGCGGTATTTGGCAATATCGCCGAATTTTCCAATATCGCCAAAATTTTTTGCCAAAAAACTTTCGGGGATATTGCCTCCCCCTGTAATAACTGACTTCATTTTAATATATCTGAGGAACACTCAAAAAGTATTAGTTTGTAATTATTTTCAAATCAATTTGCTTTATTATGCGAAGAATTTGGTCGTCAAAATGAATTTATCTTTCATATGTTGTAATAGTTAGATAGCTTGAGAAAGTGACTTGTCTTTATGGTAATTTAGAAATGTTTTAGAATTAATAAAATCTACTGATGTAATCGTCTTAAATTAATTATAAATGCAAAAATTTCAACAAAATCCTCGGTTTTTCTCAGTGTATTATCTCACGCACCGCGCAAAAGCATTTATTACGACGTCATGGTTGAAAATTATTTTCAACGATATCCCCTATTCACACTTTTGTGAATATTCCGGCCCTGATTAGGAAACGTAGTGTGTTTTTGAGTAGTACGGCCGGGATATTCACAAAAGTGTGAATAGAGAATATAAGCCTTCATAATTTAGATGAAACCTTTATCCGTCTAGTAACTTTTCATGTGATTTAAAAAAATTACTAAAAAAAGTTCAAAATTTTGTTGATCATTCGATTTTTGTTTATTCAAGGAAACTCATATTTTAACTGCGCTAGGGTGTTACAGGTAGTTGGCCATTTGAGTTATGTGATAGTTATGAATAAACGGAAACGTACATTTTGAAAAAAAATTTTCAAAGACCATATTTTTGTTTGTTTTTTCAAAATTTTTGAAAAAAACAACGTTTCTCATTGGTCGGAAAATCGACCACACCGAAAATGAGGAAATTTTTTGGACTTTATTTAACTGCCCACGCAAAATCTTGTTTTTGAAGATTTGAAAGTGGTAATTAAGCAGCAGATAATCTTGCCTCGTACGTTCTGCCCAACTTATAATTACCTTATAATACGACCAAAACTAGAAAAATTTTGATATTTTGTTGGGAAATAAGAGAATGTCATTTCTATTTTACTTATTTCAGATTTGAAAAATAGGACATTTAAGGGCAGGCTTTCAAAAGGGATGGCTTTCATCCCCTTTTCTATCCCTTTTCATAACAAAAGATAGGGAAAATTTGGGGATAGGGATGGAAAATTGACAAAGGGATGGCTTATTTGGAAGCCTGATTAAGGGTTCTTGGTGCTAGCTTGCATGCAAACATGAATTTTCTTCTCTCATTATTGAAGCAAACAAAACATTTTCCGGGTTAATCAGGCTTCAAAATCAATTTCCGCTAATCAAAAAGCGGCATCACAACGCCAAAGTTTTTTTTTCGATTTTTTCCAAGGTAACTTTTTGGGTGTTCTTAAAAAAAAGTATTTTTTTCTCAAAATTATGTTCAAAAATAACTGCTGCACTGAACAAGATGCAATTTAAAAATTATGGAATAAAAAAAATTATATCATATAAACGATAATTTGTAATTATTTAACATGAAGTTTCTTCTCAATTAAGTTTCACATTATTTTCTAAGAGATTTTAATATTTTTTATAGAAACTCCGCGGGTTTTTAGCTGCTGGAGAAAAAAGCCGTTACAAGGTTGCTAAAAATTAAGAAATATTTTTACACACTTCAAAGTTATTAATTGGTTCTAGTAGGTTTTAATAGGTAATAGTTTTATTACATCGTAAAATCGTGTATATCGTGTATATCGTAAAATAGGGTTCACGGAACAATATTTTTCTTCATTTTTAAGGGGGTTCTATATGTAAATTGTTGTAATCGCTGGGTAAATATCACTACTTTTTAACAGTCTCTTATTTTTGTTTGGAATGTTCAAACGTTGAAAGGAACATAAATTATTGTTCTTTGAACGCTGTTTATGCTTACTGTATCCCTTTAACACCTTTTGCTTAATCTGAGAGATGTGGGATGAGGGAGCCAATCCTCACACTCCTGAGACCCCTCCTAGCCACTCATGAGGCCGCTTTTCAGCCCACATCTCTCAGATTAAGCAAAAGGTGTTATAGGGATATATTATTATTTTTAACTCAAAACATAACTCGTGACGCATGTTACGAAAATGATCAAACACACTCTCAATTGTTGCCCAGCAGTAAATAACTTTCGGAAGTGATATCCCTTTATCACCTTATTATTAATCTAATAGATGTGGGTTGAGGGAGCCAATCCTTACACTCCTAAGACCCCTTCTAGCCACTCATGAGGCCGCTTTCTCTTCTTTTCAGCCCTCATCTATTAGATTAATCAAAAGGTGATAAAGAGATATATATTATCCAAATTAAACAGCAAAAGAAGTGATGAAATTTTGTCAATATGTTCACGTAGAATAATTTTAAATTTACATTTAAGTTTTTGTAAAACCGAAAAAACGCTTTTCGTGAACATTAAATAAGTCTTTAAATATATTTGGACAAAAAAAATTTAGATTATAAAAAGATTAAACGCAATAAATGCAACAAAGTTCACGTAGAAAATTTTCCGTTTAAGATCCTAATCTCTCTCAATAACAGATGCGGCGGAGAGCGCCTTTCAACTAAAATAGGTGTGTTTATCGATGTTACAACTTACAAGTCATAGAAGCCTTTATTTCTCTCAATTAAAAGATATTTGTTTTAAAACGTATTTTTATCGGTTTTTCCAGGAGAATTCTCATTTTTGTCATTTTCTTACATTTTTATGTGCGATTTTTGTTATCGCAAGTTTTGGTCAGTCAAAAATACATTCAAACGTCGGAAATAGCGACCCAACAGACCCAATTTATTTCCAAAAATAATGTTGTGCAAAATTTATCAAACAAAGGCACTTCATTTTGGCATGCCAATTCACATGTAGAACCTCCCTTTAAGTTTGATTAATTCTAAACAATGTTATAGAATCTTCTAAAGTAGTTGAAAATTACGCAGGCGAATCTTTGTTAGCACAAAAACCCTCTTAATATATATTTGAAATCAAATTAAAAAATCTTGATAAAGAAAATGTATTTTTTATTGATTTTTTTTTGTTCAAAAATAGTTCATGAAAAATAATTGAACAATTAATCAAAATTATGAAAATTTTTTTATTTTCAGAAGTTGTGATTGTATTGTTGAAAATATTATTGAATTCATAAAGATTTTTGATTTTTTGAGATTTGAAAAACTTGAAATTTTTTAAGAGTCAAGTTTTCTTAATTTTGTTTCGAAAATATATAAAAAACGTTTTCCGTGATTTTTCGATGTTTTTTAATTTTAGAAATTTGTCTGTATTTTAAATGATTATTCAAATATATTCGAATTTTAAATTTTAAACTATAATAAATTAATATTCACTTCCCACTGTGAAGGGTCCTCATTTGTGTCCATCTCAGGTTCGTACCAAGTTAACCATTATAAAAATAAAGTAACATTTAAAAGAAAAACGTTAGCTAAATTCTTATAAATCAAGCCCTCGGTCTAATTCACGATAAGAATCTGCTTACCTTTTAAAAAAAGTAATAAAATTGTATAAATTTTGATATTTTGATGAAAATAGGATCGTTAAATCTGGACATGCGTAATAAGTGTGAAAACGTTAATGAACCACTGACATAACGCCCGTAACCCCCTTAACTTCAGCCTCGGACGTTTTGATTCGATTGAACAAAAAGTGGAAACAATCGGTCTGAAATACAAATGTAATTTGGCCGAGGAAAGGGCTTAGACCTTCTATTAACTCTTATTTCCGGTTTCTTGGCCCAATTCCATAGATTTAATTAAAAGCAATAAAAAGCCAATTTATCAAGAGAAAATTGGACAGAATTACTTATGAACCGTAAGGTGGTTCTTAAAGGGCGGATGAAATCAATGTGAATTACTTAATTTTATGATATTTTGAGGGCATGTAGAAAGCTGTGGTCAGATTTCGACTGCCAAAATCACTGTTTTAAGAATAATTTGGAATTTCAAATCGTAAATCTTGTCATTTTTTAAACGCTAGAAAATGGAAAGAGCGATTGTTGCAAATAAAGTTAATCTAATCAACAAAAAATTTACAAAACAAGTTACAAATTTGGTCAAATGAACAGCAATTTTCCAATTTAAGTTATTTATTTTACATATTTTTTTTTAAAATTGAACTTAATTTTTTTAATGAAATTGTCTTATTGAGATTTAAAAATGGAAATTTTACACCTCTTTTGGAAATGATATCAAAACGTTAAAATCTGTAGTTTATTCCGATTCTTGACGGTCTTATGAAGCTAATGTTTACGTGATAATTTGACCCAGATTTATATTTTTCAGCAAAGAGTTTTTGCTATTTTCAGCTATTTTGGCTTCACAAAGTGTCATGTAAAATTTTTCTAGTCACAGTTTTTTGGGGGGCTTCAGATTTTTGTAAAAAATAAGGTTATCTGCAGGAATCTAAAGTTAAAAACAAGTAGCCTCATTTAAAGATTAAATTAAATTGATATGACTATTATTTCAGCTCAAGCGCCGTCTATGGTTGAAATTGACCAATCGTTTACTACTTTTAACTACGAGTCAAAATCCTATGTTAAATTTAACTTCACTGGACCATTTAACTGATTCGTGTATAAAATAGTGCTCAGAACAATTCTCACTCCTGATTGGCTAGCCAATAGAAAATTTTCATTCAATGGTCAAAAAAGGGATAGTTTATAATTTGAGTTCATCTAGAAAACAAAACCGAAAATTTTTCATAGCTACAAATAATGAACTTGTTAACGTTATTTGTCTCACGTTTTTTCACACACTATAATTAACATTTACAAAAATACTTCATGAAAATGGAAAGAATTCATGTTCTAATTTGTAAAGCTTTTGGGAAGATCAGCTTGGATTCTCGCTGGTGTAAAAAATATTTTCGGGTAAACAAAATTACATATTTTT
>SCLH01001283.1:122210-152741 GCA_004367855.1 Oikopleura vanhoeffeni | reverse complement strand
CAAATGACAATCCGTTTTTGAAAGTGCCAATCATAAAGTTGTTAATTTTTGAAAATACTCAAACTCTGAGCTTGAGTTCTCTTGCTCCGCATGTGGTCATTTTTGAAATTTTTGGTTGAATTTTCGGATTCTCCGGTGTTGACTGACCCTAGTTTCACATTTTTTTGAAAAGTTGATCACTTTCCGAAAAGATCAAATTTGAGTATGAGCTCTTTAGCTCCACCTGTGGTCGTTTTTCTGTCAATAGTTTATCCACCATTACACTAACTTACCATTAATCGAAACCCACTTTGGCGAAAAAAAATGGTTTGCATAAATGGTAATGGGTTTCCATTAAAGGGTGATGTGTTTTCATTACAAGGTAGTAAGTTTCCATAACAGAGTAATTTTTGGCAAAATTTGAAAAGATATTTTTTTTCAAACTATATGTGCAGGGAAAAGTTATAAACAGTCGAAACCAACATTTTTTTTTGAGGATATTTTTGAGCAAATTCAAATCAGAGTTTTTTTTCTTAAACATGCGTTGTTTTTCAAAAATTGTTTCCAAAAATTATAATACTTGTTTTACAAAAATGATTTTCATAAATGGAAGCGGGTTTCCATTGAAGGGTGGTGGGTTTCCATAACATGGTAATTGGTCTCATTACAAGGAGTTTTCACTAATGGTGAGTTAGTGTATAACTTATATAAGTAACTTATACAGTATAAGCGATAAATATATATACTCGGTGGATAGTTATAAACCTTTTTACATGATTCATATCTGAAAATGCAGCTCTTATTTGTTGATTTTGGCTAAAGATCGAATGCTGGGAATACTAGTTATACACCATTAAAATTCCTACCCGTTGAACTAGGGGGTGAAACTCAATTATCATTTAGGTGGCATCTTGGATATTCAAAAACTTACCCAAATGTGGTGTTCCGGTTCTCATATTGACTTTACTCGGGGAACTTTCGTTCAAATTGTATCTTCCATTCATCAAATTATATCTACTTGGTGCACATCTTGACGATCCTGAATGAGCATCTAAAAATCTGACGCCTCCTTCTGCCAATTTGTCGATATTCGGAGTTAAAATTTTTCCATTTTTATTGTAAACCGACAAATCTCCAATTCCCATATCATCTGTAATGAGGATGATAACATTTGGTTTCTCTTTAGCGAACAAATTTGTCACTAAAAAAGGTAGAATTTTCATTTTTCACAGTTTTTATTTCTATTCGATTAATTTTCAGAAAATATGTTTCTAGTTGATTACCATTCGTTTTATTATTTTGATCATAACAACCTTTCTATTATTTTGTATACAAGTCTGCGTCACTCGTACGCCCATATAAAATTCGACTCGGTTAAAAAATGTTCAATTATTTCTAAATATTAACTAAGTCAAGCTAAAAGCTATAACCAGTAAGCTTGGGTCATTTTGAATTTTTTGACGAAACCGTGATTAAGACCCAATTTTTTTAAATCTTAGCATTTGAATTTGAAAACGCTTGCAAATTTGATAAAATTCGCTGATTTTTCAATTTCAAATTATTTTAGCGATTTTTAACTTGTGTTTACAAATCGCCGGGCACTTGCACTAGGGGCAGCGGTGCGAGTCGTGCGACGCCGCGGCCATATTTTGGGAGGATCACCGCAGCTTGACAAATATTGTTAATAGCCGACAAGTGGGCACACGGTTTTATATCAAATATTACTACATGATTTACATAGTTTAATATCAAAGCAGCTGAACATAATGAGCTGAATGTGATTACCAGATGTCCGACCACGGCAGGGGGTTTTTTAACCAAAAATTTTTGTAACAAAAATTTTTTTAACAAAACATTTTTCAACAAAAACAGCATTTTTTTACATAAAAAATGCATTTTCTTACAAAAAAAACATTTAATAACAAAAAAATCATTTTTTCACAAAAAATCATTTTTTCACAAAAAATCATTTTTTAACAAAAATATCATATTTTAACAAAAAAATCATTTTTTGACAAAAACATATCTTCCCATAATAAAATTTAGGACTTTTGAGACGTTTTTTAAAACGCTTTAATTGCATTGAGGCCATTTATACCCATTTTATAGTTTGGACCGCAAGCAAAACGACGAAAACCTAAAATGCAGAATTCTTCATTTAACTGAAAAGCGAAATGTAGAAAATAGCAAAATATTATTGAGCATTTATATAGAAAAATAACTGTTATAGTGTACACTCGTGGCATGGCAAAACTTTTCTCGGAAAAGTCTATGGTTATTGTTAAAAAATATGGTCGTTTGTTCCTGCGGAACACGACCCTATTTTTTAACCCTAACCCTAGCCTTTTCCAAGAAACAGCTATGCGTCGTTTTATACCGTGTACACTGGTCACGAGTTAACCTGACCCTAATTCTAATACTTTTAAGATATGATGATATCAGTGTACACATAAACTTATAGTGTACACTCGGGGCATGGCAAAACTTTTTATCAACAAAAAACTAAGGTTGGTGCAAGAAGACAAGGGTTCCTACGGAACCCTAATCTTCTCACCCCAACCCTTTTTTTTTCTGACAAAGAAGTTTTGCACGGGTTTATCCCGTGTATACTGGGCAGGATTTTTCACATTTTGTAAAAAAAATGATTTCTCATTCGTTACTTTATTAATGATGCATAATTATAAATTCTTCTTCAAACACTAATAGATGCAACCGAGATATATTTTGTGTGAGAATTTTTACCGTCCAACAAATGTGTGAACTTTTGATGAGTATAAAACTCAATTTCGATCAAACAGATATCAATTCACTCTTAAAAAACGCAAGTTTTATATTGTCCTCATTTTGCTATCTAGCGGCTCCTGTGGTCAATGCAATTTGATCAATTTTGAATTATAGTCAACACCGTGTGGATTTGAACAAATGTCAAAATTTTTGTTTTTTAGAAATTTCCTTTGTTAATTGTTTAAAAAGGGTTTAAATAATAAGTAAGGTTTTTCAAGTCATTAAATCAGAAAAAACAATTGAATCTGGAAATTATTTTAGGCGGGTTTCCAAATGAGATTTTAAATTTCGAAAGGAAGGTGGGGTTTACAATAAAATGGTTTTTCTATTTTTGTTGAGAAAATATCATGAATTAATTTAACTGTTAGCGGTTTTCCGTTATCGGAAGGCTGGAAATATAGATTTGGGCTATTTTTTATAAAAGTTTTAGAATATAACATAAAATAAGGTTAAATTTTTCTTAACCCTTGGAAGCTCCAAATTGTTTTATTCGCCAGAGGCTCCTGCACCACTAAAGTGGGGCAACTTTAAGCCTTCATTACGGATTAACTACATTTTATAAAAAGCCTGAACGATCTTTATTTTGTAAGGATAGTCTCACTTAGCGAGGTAATCAATTGGATTTTAAAATTTTATCTAAATCGACCGAAACAAAGCTGCAAAGATTGGGCTTTGATCACTTACTTGTCATTGAAAACAGGAATATTTTCAAAACATTTCTTCATATATTCGCACTTATTAAGACCTTGACTTCAAATTTTTTTGGATTTTTAAATCTATCTTCCGTTCTCTCATAAATAGACGATAACAGCGCGAGTGATCAAAATAAAGTTATAAAACAACGTTTGTTAAATTAACCGCTAAGACTTCGAAATATTATCTCGGCGTAAGCCAATTTTCTGATCAGTGTTGCCGTAGCTTTCAATTTGAACCTACTATCGAAAAAATCGAAGCATATTTTTTCGAATTTTTCTCAAAATTGAAAAATCACTCACAAAATAAAAAGAGTTCCGATGGTGAAATTTTTTTTTTGAAAGATACTCACAAGACTTTCCTAAAAACTCAGTTCCTCAGATTTTATCTATCGTTTTAAATGTTTGATCAGCACGCATTTAGAGTTTTTGAGAGAAATCTCTCAAAAAAGTAAGATAAAATAATTTTTGAACGAGAAGTCCTAGAAATTTTAACTGCCATTTTTTGAATTCCTCGTGGCAAACTCTATGTTGAGTTTGATCAACAAGTTTCCACGACTTTATTTTCATCCGATTTCAGCGGATTCAAAATTTTCAGCAGCCAACTAAAGTGGTGCTGAGCTTCCAAGGGTTAATGGAACAAAGACTTACCCATGGTATTCTATGCAATAAACAATTTAATCCAGATACCATGTTAACATTTATAAGCCGACCTTGCTGCTGGCGGTTGATTACTGAAAAATACAATGCCTAAAAAAATCATTTTCAAGATTGCTTGAATTGGTTGGCTGACCTATGATAAGGTTCAATAACCTGTAAATTCTCGAGCCGAAATCGGTCAAAATATGACCAGGAAATTTGACGTAGTTAACTTAATTTAGCACCAGTCACTTGAAGCATCTTTTTACATCCTGGCATGAACATGTCACGAAATTGTACCTGCATAAGTTTAAAATACGTGTTACGGCCCATAATAACTTAGAGGTTAGCTAATTTTTCAGGAAGCTTACGAGGTTATGTCGGCTGATTTTTTTGTTATTTTTTTTTCATAATTGCTCATAATTAGTTATCTTACAACAAATTAATAAAGACATAACAAGATAAAGATGTTTGAATCTCAAGGACAATTTTCTCGAATTTTTTGATTTCATGTTCAGTCAACCAGTAAATAGGGTTAAATAAGGAGAAAAACATTTTAACTTCTTAGACACTTCAAACCAACTAGTTGGCGAACTCCGTTTACATTTTTTTATTAAACTCTCATTCCAGAATTTTTTATTTTAAGCTACTTTATGAGTCAGAGCGAATTTTTCTGCAAAAATTTAAAAAAAAATTACATTTTTTGCAATTATTGCAACGAAAACTTGTTTTTTCTCATGTCACATGCAATTTCATTTTCACGTCTTCTCCGATGAACAAATTTAATCTTGAAAAGTATGATGGTTTATGCAAATCAATTAATAAAATTGATACTTTTGGGAAATCATTAAAAAATTTAGATTTAATTTTTCTCGGTTATCGAGACCTCGTAGACCTCATAAAAGTATCTTAAAAATGTCAAAACACCGTAAGTATGAAAATTAATAAAATATCCAAGCAAGTTATAATCAGTCATACATTATCCCTCACAGTCTTCTCTTCATGTTGAATAATCATTTATTCGAACTGTTTTCAAAAACTAAAACTAGTATGATTTTTTTAGTTCACCTTGTTTTTCGAAAACATACTGCGAAAATAATGATTTTTTTCTAATTCCAGAATTTGTTATGATGCATACAGTATGACGAATACTGTTTGAACGTTGCAATTCATCTGATAGTCAATAAACGGATGTAAAACATGATGTACTAATCAATATTTTACATCCGTTTATAGACTTTCAGGTCCATTGCAACGTTCATACTTATCATAAAAAATGCTGGAATACAACAATTAAATCTAGAGAATTCATATTATCATCATAACAATGTCGTCAAAATTGGCATCAAGTACTGACCAACAATTTGAAGGTCTAAACATAATAATAAACATTTTCAATTATAATTTTTCAATAATAAAGATTGTACGAAAGTGAACACAAGCTTCAAATAAATTTCAAAACCGGGCATAAATGACATTTGAGGGAGGGTGTCGCAAACCCAGCTCAAATTATAAAAGCCAATAAAAATTTATAAGAATTGTTTTGATTTACTCGTTGAATTTTAGAAAATCGAAATTAAGTTAACCCTTGGAAGAATAAAAAAATAAAGTTCTGCGGAGGCACCTGAGCAATTCAAAAGGCTTTTTTTCTTTGTGTTAGCAGAAAAGTCTTTTGAGATCACCGTAAATCTTTTCTTTATGATCAAGTTAAAGAGTAAATTTTCGAATAATAACGTTTGAAAATCAAGTTTGATTGATTCACATGATACTACCCCATGAAAATATTTCCACTTTTATAACTGGGCAGTTGTCTGTTTTACTCGAAGCTTTCCTCCGATTGCGTATATCTGTTGCGTTCCAAAAGATATTTTGAAATAAGTTAAAAATATTCATGGAATAATCACGTTTTTTTTTTTAAATTGGTAGTTTTCTCGATTTAATGAAATAACTTGATGGTGCTAACAATATTTTAGTAAATAACGTATGAAAGTAACACTCTGGTAAGATTTTCACAAACCAAATATTTTTTAAATACATATAATTTTTCTACATACAAATATCTAAATAAGATTTTTGAAATTTCACTTATAATGAAATATTTTAACTCCTGAACTTCCCAGATTGTAATTTGTTATCGGAATTGAAATTCCCATGGTAAAGGCGAAAATTATTTCACAAGAAGTAGGACTGAGGCTAAAAATGGCCTTTCTATCATCTCGTCAGAAAATTCGAACTTACTGTATCAGCGAAAAAACATATATTTTTGACCTGAATCACCGATATTCATTATGCATTAGAAAGAAAAGTGTCTTCAAACATTTTTCCACCATTTTTGAATTATTCAACGTGACTTGAGCCTTTCTTGAGCCCTCCAAAATCTGCTTTTTGAAAAAAAATTGGTTTTTTCTTCAGAAATAAAGAGAAAGACGTCGAAAATGACCAAAAAATTATATTTCAAGTTTTAGCTGTAAATTGAAAAAAAGCTCGTGAGAATCTTTTACATATCCTTTTATCACACTTTCGTAAATATCCCGGCCCTACTTCTTGAAAACACACTTCGTTGGGCCGGAATATTCACAAAAATGTGATAAAAGGATATGTTCTGAGGAATATTTGATGAAAATTTGAGTCATTTCGCAAATATATATCCTTGGAGGAGATAGATTTTGAAGTCTGAAATTGTGAAGAATTGTCAGTTATTTGGCGTTATAGAAGAATTATAGGAAATTATTTAGTTTCGAGTTAGCGGTTTTTTCAGTTAAACTTTGGTATCAGGAAAATACACATAAATTTTGATATTGGACGTAGTTTCTCAGGAACAAGAATCATCTTGAGCCTGATATGTCTTGGGGGAACTTTAATTCATGTGACTTTTTTCTGCTCTATCTGCATCAGTCAAGATCAGATACACAGGATTCGTTCAAGCGAAATACAGATATTGGGAGGTCTCTGCAAAAATGATGAAGGAAGAATCGGGAGCGTGCAGCACCAGGCGTATTGGAGATTGGATCTGAAGAAATACTCATTATAAAAGATGTATTTATTAAATATATAAAAAAGAACTGCTTTTTTCCACTGTAAATCTGTAAAAATTTTTTAACTGTATGAACCGCTTTTACCGAACGAAAAACTTAGAGATGGATCTGATAGGTGGCTGGTGAATGTGTCCAAAAATGTAATATATTACCTAGCCATCTAGTTTTAGGATCCTGACAAGTTACTCGAGTTTTGATGATTCACTAAAATTATGTAGAAAATAATATTTTTCTGAAATAAATTCATTAGTGACAATTACTCTTACTAATAGAGTAAATGCATCGAAACTCGGCTTTCTGGAAAAACATTCAAAGTCATAAAAATAAATGCAATTATAATAAAAAAAAAAAAAAGAATTGTTCAGTCGCCGGATCAAAAAAGCTCGTGAGAAAAGATTGACATATTACCGTTTCGTGATATGTGTAAATTCTAAGTGAAAAATCTATCTCCTCCCAGACGGTATATCAAATTGAGCTCAAATTTTTACATATCACGAAACGGTAATCATGAGTCATGAGCTCTCAATTTTCAAGATATTTCACCGAGAAAATGTCAAATCAGAGTCGCATAATTAAAGATCACTTATTGCTCGACCAATCAGGAAAAAGCTTCAAAATAGAGCTCGACCAATAATTTTTTGTCGCGAAAAGCCTACTTCTCCGTGAGTTTTCAAGGTAGGAAAAATTTTTGTAGCTTTTATTAACCCCGAAATACGTACGCAGGTCTGTTACTATCGTTTTCAAAAATTTTAATTAAATTCGCTCAAGAATAGCCAAAAAACGTTTTTTTTTGAGCTGTTTTTGAGGGTCTCGCGCAAAAGCCTATTTCTCCCTTGATTTTTTAGAAGCACATTTTAAACCCTTTTAAATCAAAAGCTGGTGAGCTCGTGAAGAGCTGTTACTATCGAAACCTAAATTTCGATGGTTTTTTCTTTTCCAAAACTGTACTTCAAATTCTTGAAAATCAATAAATTTTGATTTAAATGCTTAAACTCAAGAGAAAATATTTTCAAAATGATTAAAAAGTACTTTCCTAACGCTGTATTGGGTTAAAAATACCACCAGCTTATTCTAAATTATCCATATTTTCAGAAAAGAACTAGAAGACTAAAATTCGGAAATGTTTTTGTTTGAGCTTCAATTCAGAATGGGCCTCAGTTGGCCCCAAAACTGAGTTGGCCCCAATGTTGAGTTGGCCCCAAAACTGAGATGGCCCAACGGTTGAGATGGCCCCATGGTTAAGTTGGCTCCCATAGGTGAGTTGGCCCCAAAACTTAGATGGCCCCAAAACTGAGATGACCCCATGGTTGAGATGGCCTCATGAGGTCTGAGAATGGCCCCATAGGTGAGTTGGCCCCAATTTTCAGTTGGCCCCAAAACTGAGAATGGCCCCATGGTTGAGATGGCCCATGGGTGAGTTGGCCACAGAAACTTAGATGGCCCAAAACTGAGATGACCCATGGTTGAGATGGCCCCGTCAGAAACCCCCATAAGACACTCTCGGTCTTATTTTTTTATCGTTGTTATCTGTTTTTTGTATCCTCGATTTGGTTTATTCATATCAACAAACGCAGCAGCCATCTTTTTTTGATCAAAATTATTTCCAAATATATAAAAAAAATTGATCAATTTAATTAAGTGCAAAACGTAAGAAAAATCAAGATTTAACGCGTATTATATTTACCAAATATTTCTGTTTTCTTACGCGTCAACCTGAAACTCTGCGAACATAATTCATTTCTCGTATAAAATCAGAAACTTTCTCTTAAAAGCAGGTTTGAAATCTGACATTTATTATAATTAATATTTGTTCTTAACCCATGTGAGCACAGAAAAAAAAGTTCCGCCAAGGCACCAAAGCCTTTAATAAAGGCTTTTTTCAAGCGCGTATTACAGAAAGCCCAAGGTAGTTGGAGTTTCAATTTTTGTTGCATAAGGAAGTTTAAACGATATATTTTTGCATCCAAACATTTGATATTCTAGAATTTTGATTTTTAGTTCTAGAAAATATAATGATAAGAGCAAGGTACATCATATCACGTGATACAAGCTCACAGTGGTGTTCACAAATTATTTTGCTATCGAAATCGATGCACAAGGATCTGACCTATGTAATCATTTTTTGATTTAGTCATATAATAATCAATCAAAAATTATTTTTTAATAGGTCAAAAATTTGATGAAAAAATCACAATTTTTCATAAAAAATTGTTATTTTTCCCTATAAAAGCAGATTAGTACACTTCTGATATTATTTCTGGGTCGATATACTAATCAAGTGACTCGCGGACAATATTTAATTGCTCGAATTAATTTTTTGATAATTAAATATTTTAGTGAAATACTCAAAATTGAAAATTTTGAAATATCACTTCTGAAAAAAAAATATCTGTTCCTGTATACCAATTAATTTTGTTTGAGTGTCAACCATGGACAAAACACTTCTTAAAAACTGGATATTTTCAAAGTTTAATTGACGCAATAGGTCGCATTTAATTTTTTTAGAAGTAAAAGATTGAAAAAAAATCTCAAAAAATCAACCCTCCGTAATATTTGAACAAAATTTCCGAAAAAAAATAAGTTATTTTTTGACATCCTTGCAAAATTCTTTATATTGTATTCGAACGAGACAATTCTACAATGTTTTTTTTGCATTTTTAGATGAATTTAAATATGCAGAAGCCTTTATAAAGGCTTTGTGCTCACACGGGTTAAGCTTCAAAACAAAGTTTCATCGTTTTGGAAATAAATTCGTGAAAATTCGTGTTAAATACATCATACTACTTATGAAAATATAATTGTCTCAACAGCACATTCGCGATATGAAGGCATTTGGCAAAATGAGGACAAAAATTGAATTTTCTTTTCAAAAATGAAAATTCAGTTATGGGGCCAAGTCAACCTCGGGCCATCTCAGTTTTGGGCCAACTGAAAATGGGGCCATCTCAGTTTTGGGGCCAACTGAAAATGGGGCCAACTCACCAATGGGGGCCAACTCAACCATGGGGCCATCTCAACCGTGGGGCCATCTCAGTTTTGGGGCCAACTCAACATTGGGGCCAAGTCAGTTTTGGGGCCAACTGAGGCCCACTCTCAATTCATACCCCCTTAAATTAAAGCTCATTTTATGAAAAGTTCAACAATTTGTTTTCTGCGCAAATATATTTGTATCTTATGGTTATCAACTAATTAGGCACCAAAATTTCTCACATGAACACAAGTTGTGTTACACAACCCTACGTTATATATTGTTGATAAAAACACAAAAATAATAAATTGTTTGTTTCATAAACTATGACTTTTACTTATTTTATCAGTGAAAGAGAAATCCATAAAAGTCAAACATTTAATTTTGGTAAAGAAATCAATACCCAACCCAACTTGCACCGTTGTGTGTTTCAAACACAGGCAGCGATTTTGTGAGAAAATTGTTGTTAAGCGAAATACCGTTATAGAGCCCATAAAGTTCAATCAATTTTTGTTAAATTATCTGATATTGAGTGTATTTTCCTGATGAACTTGGGTAATGAAAAGAATGTTATCTATTTTGGTCCATTTGTTTACTTTCTAGACACCAGGCAATTGATAATACATGATGTTCAATTTAAAGATATTGTTATAATAAAAATATTTTATACGAATATCGAAAAAAATTGATAATAAAATAGCGATTCTACCACGCTCAAGTTCAAGTTGTATTTAATATTGAAATTCACCATTAACAGTTTGGTGAAATTAACAAAGTCTCATCTTCTTCCAGCAGCAAAAGTCATACTAAATTCAATCAATCACAAAAAAATAGCTTTTTCTTGCGTTATCGTTAGGCAGATCTGATGCCAAAGCACGAGTAAGTCAAACAAAAAAGCGCGTAAAACAACAGCCATATTATCGGTGCAATAAATGTCAAAACGTACATTCTTTATCTTCGTTTTGAATGTCGAATTAGTTTCTAAGCATGTGATCATCAAAAAAAATTTAACAAACATTCTTTACTCGAAATATAAGAAATTGTGATATTTTTCTTAAATTTATCCAAAATTTTTTTAAAAAACTTTTGATAAGCAAGTTGCAATAAGCAACTACAGTAGCAACTAAACCATAAGAGCTAGAAAATAAATTTATAATCATGTTCACTGATCGTGATAGAAATTCAATGAAGAAAAAAAGAAATCATGAAAACAAATTAATAATTATTTTTGACCTTTTTCAATATTTTCAAAAATTGACCAATCAGAGCTGTCGCGGGAAAATCTTGAATTTCCAAATGTGCAAATGACTTTCAAACATGACTTAAGGGGGTCGGTGCATTTTGACAGATACGGATATGAGCTCTTGATGAAAAACTTTTTACTGGGTTTATATATTCTTCTCAATATACCACCAAAGTAATGTTTCATACTCCAGGCAACTTTTGTAACTACAGCATTTTCGAATTACTGCTTTTTTAAAAAAAATTTGAATTCGAATTAAACTTTTTGAATTCGACTAATTATGAGAAATTTTTGAAAACACCTCCAAACATTATAAAAAAACGCCTCATTTTATCTTCCAATTTTTTCTACAGTATTGTTTTAAATCAACGAAAAAAATTCTTCAAAATGGCCAATTTAACTTTTCGCGTAGGTGACCACATACTTTTATATGCTATTTGAAAAATCATATGACATTTTTTGGGATTTTCGGTCGAAACTATTTGGAAATATTTTAAAATTGTCCCCATTTCTCGTTCAAAATTTTTCAAACTAATTTTTCTGGAATCCTTAGCAGAAAATATTGGGAAGGGCTACTCTCACTGTATTAAAATATGTCTTGGTTTTGTTTCTTTGCTCTTGTTTATACTCTGAATCGTACCTTTTGAAGTGTGAATTTAAGAAAATTTATCATACTCAAACATGCCAAATTGGTGAACCAACCCATCCATCGTTAAAAAGTTATTTCATTGAACTCATAAAAAAACATATTTCTTCGGATGTGGTAAAATTCCGGTTTTTTCCATCTTTTTTCAACAATTTAAATTTTCGATTTTAACGTAAAAATTGTATAAATCGAAATCAAATAAATTTTCAGTAGTAAATAACAGTAGTCAAGACTATTTTTTAGAGTTTCTAATTAATAAAAAAAAGGAAATTAATTTACTGTAATTTAGACACTTTCGATAGCAAACGCGTGTTTTTTGAGTGTTATTTCAAAAGACGATTTATAAAGTAAAAATAATCGATCTGAGAAAAATCAGATTAAACAAAATTAGCCCAGAAGTTTTAAATAACGGTCTAAAACGTTTTTTTCCACAATGTTTGAAGTGAATAAAAGTTTCCTATCAAGCGAAAAAAAATGAAAAAGTGCAAATCTGCCAAAATGCACCGACCTCCGTAAAAAAGTTGGTTCATTTTAACAAAAACGGATATACGGTCTCTTCATAAAAAACTTTTAACTTGGTTTCAAACATCGGGTTTAAATCTGGGTTTCAAAAATCGCCGAATTAAAAAAAAATCAGGCTGTATACTTCTCAATATACCATCAAAGTAATGTTTCATAATCCAGGCAACTTATGTGAGTACATAATTTTTGAATAATTGCATTTTAAGAAAATTCCGAGTTTTAATTAAACTTTTCGAATTCGACAAATAAGGAGAAATTTTTGAAAAAAAGTTCCGAACATTATAAAATGTCTTATTTTTCGTTCAATTTTCACTTTCAATATTTTTGTCAAATCAACGAAAAACACTTTTCAAAATGACAACTTTACCTTTTTCGCGTAGGATACCACATATTTTTTCAATGTTATTTGAAAAATCCTATGACATGATTTTTTGATTTTTTGTCAAAATAATTGTAAATATTTTGAAAATTTCCTCATTTCTTGTTCAAAAATTTTCAAACTTATTTTTCTGAAATCATTAGCTGAAAATAATTAGAATGCCTTCAATTTTATTCAAATATGTTCTCTTTTCGCTCTTGTTTATACTCTGAATCATAATTTTTGCAACAAAACTATGGTTTGGGAGATATCTATCGAAGCCCTCTTTTATCCTGAATTTAAAAAATATTTATCACCAAAACTTGCCTAATTGATAAGTCGGCCCATCCACCACGTTAAATTTAATTTTTCGATGTGCAAAATTTCCGGATTTTTTGTCTTTTTTCGAAAATTAAAATTTTTGGTTTTGACGTAGAAATCGTATGACAACAAATAAATAAAATTTTTATTGGTGCTCGAAACCATTTTTCACGTCTTTTGATTAATAAGAAATGAAAATAAATGTAATTTTAATTTAGACACCTTCGATAGCAAACGCGCGTTTTGAAGTGTTTTTTCGAGAGACGAATTATAAAGTAAAAATAATCGATTTGAAAAAAATCAGATCAAACGAAGTAAGCTTAAAAGTGGCAACTTTTGTTCGGGAATGTTTATATCCGAAAATTTTGAAGTGGCAAAAAGTTTCCCGTCAAGAGAAAAAAAATAAAGAGAGTGCAAATCTGTCATAATGCACCGTATCCCGGGTCGGTGCATTTTTAGAGATACGGATATGAGCTCTTGATAAAAAACTTTTTACGGAGTCTAAATATTCTTCTCAATATACCATCAATGTAATGTTTCATAATCCAGGCAACTTTTGTCACCACAGAATTCTCGAATTATTGCTTTTTTAGAAATTTTTGATTTCGAATTAAACTTTTCGAATTCGACAAATAAGAAGAAATTTTTGAAAAAAAGTTCCAAACATTATAAAATGTCTTATTTTTCGTTCAATTTTTACTCTCATTATTTCTTTCAAATCAACGAAAAACACTCTTCAAAATGGCCACATTAACTTTTCGCGTAGGTGATCAAATGTTTTTTCTAGGCTATTTGAAAAATCATATGACACTTTTTTTTGGTCGAAACTATTTGGGAATATTTTGAAAATTTTCCTTATTTCTGGTTTAAACTTTTTTAAACTTATTTTTTTGGAATAATTGGCTGAAAATATTGGGTATGCCACCTTTTATTTTGTTTAAATATGTATTGGTTTCGTTTCTTTGCTGTTGTAGATACTCTGAATCATAATTTTTTAAACGAAACTACGGTTTGGCAGAAATCCATCAAAGCCCTTTTTATCAAGAATTTAAGAAATTTATCACACCAAAACTTGCCAAATTGATAACCCGACGCGACCACCACGTAAAATTTATTAAATTAAACTCATGAAAAAAAATATTTTTTTCGATTTGCTAAAATTTCGGTTTTTTCGCCTTTTTTTTAAATTTAAGTTTAAGATTTTGACGTAATCGGATTCTGAAAAAATGTATATGTTAGAAGACCATCTTCCAAATTTGGGACAGTCATGAGCAGTCTTATGGGCCATAAGTATTAGCATCATTTTTAATTGTCAAAAGGGGTTGTTGGTGGTGAATGGTGTAAATATGCAAGCAATTCAGAGTAAAATTAAATTTTGTGAACCTGAAGCTGGTTCACGGATGAATTGAATAAAAATCAGTAGTTGAATTATTAACCGTTAATTTGATTTGGTGCTTGTTTATGCGTGCTTGTTTTTTTACTCGTCTATAAGAAGCTTTTACATGCTGCATACAAATATTATGCAATTTTAAGGAGCTGAACTTCAGTTGACCGCCAAGTATATCGCGTTTACATATTTTCAAATTTTGGCCAAAATCTTTCAAACTTGATGAAAATAGAAATTCAACATTATTGTTAAAACTATTTCAAATTTCTAGCCGATTGAAGTGAAAAATAAATAATTTGAAAGCCTCATTCAATTATTGCGTGGTTTTTGCAAAATTCTAGATTTTTTAACTATCTTGAAAAAATCGATTATTATGAAGCATTGAAGACTAAAAAAAAGATGAATTCAGCATATTTGAAAGTTGCTCTCTTGTCATGAAATTTGCAATCAACTGTAATTTAACTACCAGCTATCCTGAAGGTTCAACTTCACATATCCCTTTACCACCTTTCTGTTGATCTAGGATGTGCGGGCTGAAAAGCGGCTTCTTGAGTAGCTAGGAGAGTTTTTAGGAGTGTTCGGATTGGCTTCCTCAGCCCGCACATCCTAGATTAATCAAAAAGTGTTAAGGGATATGCATATATTCAAATGTATTTGCTCCCGCAATAAAAAAATTGAAGACATTTCAAATTGCTTGCAGTAAACAAGATTTGACACTCACAATACCCAAGTTATTGATTATATTTTCAAATCCGTCTGAATATCCCTTTTAAAAATCCCTTAATTATGATATTTTTAGAGCATATTTATCGTACATATTAACCCTACGAATATTGACAGTGAAAGCATTAGTTAAACAATGCTTTTTGCTAAAGGCATCAAGCAACGGAGAAAAAATTGTTCGCGCTCATGCTGACAACATGCTACAAAATTATTTCTTAATTATTTTAGTTGTTTTTCCGATTTAACATAAATTATAATTGCTACAAAAAGTTTTGATCAGCTTTTAGGTAAATAACTCTTGTATCTACAGGAATGACTTGCCAAAATATTTTTTTTTGAGTGAAACATCGAATGTTTGATAAACCGTACAAAACGATTTTGTTGCTGGACGGAATTCTACAGAAATAACCATCAGTTTAATGAGCGTTAAAGGGCCTAAACTTTTTAAGTATTTTCGATTTGTTTGAAATGGATCAGTAGAAATATATCCCATTCAAGGGGGTAGGTGTCGCTTTTTGGAACATTTCAATCACGCCTCAGAATAAATCTAGGGCAGTTGTGAAAATCTGAGGATACACGTTTGTAAATCC
Organism: Oikopleura vanhoeffeni; assembly: GCA_004367855.1. NCBI lineage: Eukaryota > Metazoa > Chordata > Appendicularia > Copelata > Oikopleuridae > Oikopleura > Oikopleura vanhoeffeni. Next base: position 136,854 of record SCLH01001283.1, on the reverse strand, counting down.
ATCTTTCGGCTAATGATTACACATCTCAAACTCAACATTTTAGCATCACATCATCAGGTGGTGAGTCTATTCTAAAACACTTAACGGTGTTTTACAAAATCTATCTTCTTTTAGACCCCACATACAAAGCATCTTAAAATTTACACATAGTAGCGGATAATTGGGTACAAAAATATGATGATTTAGACTTTTTTCAAATTTCGACATTTTATTTTTTTAGAATTTCACTTTAACGCCGATTTTCCAATTTTTCGACTTTGAACCTTATCTTCTTTTAGACGAATAATCAAAATAAAGCCGTTTTTTCGACTTAGGTAGATAAATATAATGTCGTCAAAATAATGAGCCTTAATTTTTGATTGATATTTTATAATTCTAAAAAATTGATTTTAAGGGGGTGGTGTGAGTGATTAATGACATTTTGGAGGCTTGGTACGGCTAAACTGATGACGGTAGAACATTTCTCATCAATACATATGCAAGATCTACCCTTGATCTCGCGATTCCATCAGAAAATTCAGTACCAGTCCCACCAACCATCTGGTTAACCGCGAGTCCCTCAGCTTTTTTCAAAGAAACAAGGATCCTAGAGCTTATATGAAAGTTTGGGATTTGGTGAGAATCCAGAAAATTGTCTGAATTTTAGTGGATGAGAGCTATTTTTTCGTTTTTTGCCTCAGGGGTCAGCAATCTGGTTGAATATGCGGAAAAATGGTGTTTTTTCGACGTTTTGATACAAGGCTTTTTCTGTGGCCAGAAACGTCATTTTCGGAATATAACAAGCACAAGGGTTGGTGAACATCGAATGGGAAGTACTTTTTTGAATTTCGGCCTGATTGATTGTAAATCGACAAAAAAGTGCGCAAAATCGAAAATTTTGAACATAAAAGTGAGAATTAAAGAAATTAAATGCCACCAAAAGATTCCTTGTATACAATTTGCTGAGAACAATATAAGCAACTATGGTTTCATTTTCACCACAGCGGATTTTAGTAAAAAAAATTGGGTTTTTTCATAAATATTTTGTTTATCGCTCTAGCACTATTTGTGTTGAAAATGAGACCATAGTTGATAATATGGTTTCAAGAACATCGTATACAAGGAATCTTTTGGTGGCATTTAGGTTTTCTAATTTTCACTTTTATGTTCAAAATTGTCGATTTCGCGCACTTTTTTGTCGATTTACAACCAATCAGGCCGAAATTCAAAAAATAACTCCCCATTCGATGTTCATCAACCCTTGGGCTTGTTTTATTCCGAAAATTACGTTCCTGACATTTCCACAGAAAAATCCTTGCACCAAAACGTCGAAAAACACCATTTTCAGCATATTCAACCAGATCTGGATGGAAGCCTACTGCACTCAGTTCCTCAACTTGAGAAATAAGTCTTCAAGATAAATTAAGCACTATTTGTAATATGATACAATCTAACCTACGCCCCACAGGATTGTTCAGTGAGCCTCCCAAAAAACCACTCAAGAGCTATCTCCCACTACAATGTTTGTTTGTTGGCGAAATATATTATATGCATTTTTCATAGTAAAACTACATTTAAACTCCATTATATAGTACATGTATAAGCTTTCGATTTATTTCAAATCATCGTCAGATATTTTTTTGGACTGCGAACTTTTTGAACAATATTTTCGCAGGTTAGCATCGTAATAATTTTGCAATCAATTTATAGTTGGCCTCGAATTGATTGGCAAATTGTAGAATATGTAGATTGAGCAAATATCCCAATGTTAAACTTACATTGACGCCCGTAAATCGGCCATCGGTATCGATCCGAGGGATACAAATTGTAGAAACTTTTTACTAGAACACTTTAAATGTTTAAATCTAATTAACGCAACTGGTACAAAAGAACTTGTTACGAAGGTTTATGTTTAATTTATACAGTATAAAACAGCTTCAACCTACACTAAATTAAAAAAAAACAAATCTCCTGTGTACTTGACAAGTACTACTTGTATCACTTAAATTACTGATTATACTTCCTTAGAATGAAAATAGTGGACCTTTAATTTGCCAATCAATTCGAGGCCCACTATAAATTGATTGCCAAATTATTACGATGCTAACGTGCGAAATAAATTTCTCAAAAAGTTCGCAGTCAAAAAAAATATCTGACGATCATTTAAAATAAATCGAAAGCTTACATAAATCCTACCACAATGTTCATCAATTTTTTATGTTAGGCTCCGGAGCAGCAGTACAAAAAATACATAAGATATTTAATATAAAATTTTGCTTGTAACGAAAAAATCGCGAAAAACCCGAAAAATTTCTACAAAAATTAAACGAAAAAAAATTGGTCGTCAAAAACAAAATTTTATTCTCTGGAGCCTGGCATAAAAAATTGAAAGAAATTGATGTAAATTCTAGGCGATGAAAGCTTTTTAGTGTTCTCCTTGAAGGCTTAGGCGCTATTTTTGAGTAAGTCTAACCACTTTACGCCTCGGTGGATCATTTTAGCTGGAAATATCTTGAATAAAATATTATCTATGAATAACTGACCAGTGCATGCCGTCGTCCCTTTTTTCGATTTTAACCGCTATAACCATTTATTAAAGACCCAGTGAGAAAATAAAATGACGATTTCGGAAATATGGTGAAATGGAGAAAATTTATTTTTGGGCAGTATGTTCGAAATTGCGTTTCAATAAAATTTCGGAGTCAAGTTTCAAAAAATTTCACCCCAATGAGATCATATTACAAAATACATGCTGCAATCGATCGCAAATTTGATTGCGATCTCGAATCTGGAAAAAAATATGAAATTTGACCACGTAAGGGCCAAAATCCAGTCATTTCACAAAAAATAAGGTTTCAGGTCACATGACCAAGCATTCGAAAGCATATTTTGTTGTGAATTCAAATTGAAAAAATTTGAAAAAAAATGAAATTTGAGCATGTGAAGGCTAAAAAACGCTTTTTTGAGAATTTGTTATCTGTTTTTTACGTAAGTCCGACCACTTCTTGGCTTGGATGATAATTTTAGCTAACTACAATATATACAAAAAACAATCTCTCAACAAATGTCTAGTGCATGCCGTCGTTTTTTTATCTGATTTCCGCTGCGGTAACTGGTAATGGCCAATCAAAGTTTCAGTTAGATTGAAAAATTATGAGTTGAAAAATATGGAATATAAATTATATATTATATAATGGGCTCGAATTTTAAGAAAAAGAACTTTGCCAGCAATAGACATACTTATCGATTTAGAAAATTTGAAAAAAATTTTGGTCAATTCTTTTTGAAAAAAATGTAATTTCAACTCCTGAGGGTCATAAAATGCCCATTTTCACTTTTTTTGCGTTTGTCCAACCATTTCACGTCCAGGGTGATTATTTTAGGTGGAAACAATATGTAAGAATAATAATTTGCAAATCAGTGGTCAGTGCATGTCGTCGTTTTTTCTTCTCAAATTCAACCGTGGTAACTAGTTTTAACCGGTTCAATATTTGGTTTAAACGCAAAAACGTGATTTTTGAAATAAAGCGATTTATCGAGTATGGTGGACTGTAATTGAGTCATTTTTCAGCTATATGTTTTCAAATTTTGCATCATAAAAATTTCGGGTTCATTTTTGATAAAATATGATCCCAATGAAGTCATATTACATAATACGTACTCCAAATTGATTGAAATCATAATTTGGATACACCAAAAGATGCGTAATTAGCATTTTTTTCGTGAAAATATTATAAACTAATGGTCTGGAATGACCACATGTGGCGCTAGAGTCCAATTGGTGGTGCGGCCCCAAAACTGAATGGGATCGAAAACCAAATTGATTGAATTCATAATTTGGACACACCAAAAGATGCGCAATTTTTCAATCTAACTGAAACTTTGACTGGCCATTACCAGTTACCGCAGCGGAAATCAGATAAAACAACGATGGCATGCACTAGCCATTAAGCGAAGGATTGTTTTTTGTATAAACAGCGGGGTGCGGCGTATAGTTAAAAAGTTTGTCGCCAAAAAAACCTGACTATACGCGTCATTCTAACTATACGCGTAGTTTCTAACTATACGCGTACTTTTGGGAAAATGTGCTCTGATGGGTCAATTTGGACAATATCTAGAGTTTAAAATTGCGTTAAAATATGATCAGAGTAAGAATTTTTGGTGATTTTAAAGTTAATTTTTTGTTACAAATCTTCTAGGATGTATAAATTTGATTTGATTTAAAAAATGAAATAAAGTTAATTTTAAATAAACATGAGTTCGAAAAAGATTTATCCGAAAAACGTTGAAAACAATGAAAATTATGGAAAAAAATATGCTCACAGTGAATCACTCTCAGAAAACCAGAAAAACTAAATATTTTTATCTGAATAACTATTGGCCTATTTTCAAGCTAGCCGACATTGTCTGCGAGACTTGAAACCATGTTTTTAAACTCCTTGAAATACCGACACTTCATTGGTCAATCTGAACATGTTTTTAAAAAAGTGTATTTTTCATTGTCGCGCCGACCGGAGAATCTTGGTCTGAAAATCTGGTTTAAAACGCCTATCTTTTGCCTAGAAACGTTTGAAAAAAAGCCCTATCTTTTGCCTGTAACTATACGCCGCACGCCAGGAACGAATAAATACATTTTTTAAATGCGTAGGTTTTTGCGGACGCTTACGTAGGTTTTTGCGTGGAATCTAACTATACGCCGCTTCCCGCTGTATTGTAGTTAGCATAAATTATCATCTAAGCAAAGAAGTGGTCGGACTTACGAAAAAAACAGATAATAAATTCTCAAAAAAACGTTTTTTAGCCTTCACATGCTGGAATTTCATTTTTTTTTCAAATTTTGTCATGTGACCTAAAACCTTATTTTTTGTGAAATGACTGAATTATTTAACCGGTAATTACTGATTACACCGTTTGAAATCGAAAAAAAGGACGAAGGCATGCACTGGTCAGTTATTCATTGATAATATTTTATATTTATACTGTAGTATAATATATACTGTATACATACTGTATATGATGTTTCCAGCTTAAATGATCCACCGAGGCGTAAAAAAATAGCGCCTTATTCAAGGTTCCTGAGTGAGCGTAGGTTGCATTGTATCAGATAACAATAAGTGCTGAAATGATCTTGGAGACTGGTTCCTCAAGTTGAGCTCATTTTTGCGACACAACTTCTGCCAGTTTACCGAGAAACCGCGTCAAAAACAGCCTAGTCAGCAACACCCGCGCCCACGAGTTGTACTACATATCCTTTTCGGAACGGAACTCCATCTCAAAAACGGCTTACTATCTCTTTAGCGCGTGTTCGAATCCCACTAATGTTGTCCTAGTGATCATATTGAATATGATTATAGGCAACGGTCTTGATAATGGAACCGCTAAATTGTATCGGTGTGTAATCACTCAAGCAATCACTAAGACAATCTCTTAGACATTATCAGTGGGATTCGAACACGCGCTGTAGAGATAGTTAAGCGTTTTTGAGATGGAGTTCCGTTCCGAAAAGGATATTAAAAAAAATTTAAATAATTTCCTTTTCCAGGTTTCTCAGAAACCGCCCTTGAAAACAAGCAAAAAATAGCCCAATTATCGTCACCTACTCCTTTAACCCTTGTGAGCACAAAGCCACAATTGTGGCTCAAGCATACCTAAAATAATTCAAAAAAGGCAAAAAACGGGATCGAAGAATTTTTTCTTTCAAACACATTATAAGGAATTTTGATTCGGTTCCCAAAAAATAATTGAAATTTTTTTCGAATGTAAAGTTCCTGTATTACAGGGTGTTGATTTATTAAGATTTTTCGCCTATGTTTCACTTCCTGAAAAATTATTTCGGAACTATACATAAAATACAAATGTCAGATTGGCCAGTTTTAAGGAAAGTGTTTTGTGCATGCTTAACAGTTGAATAAAGAATTAATTGGTATCTAGGGGCAAATATTTTTCATCGGAAGTGAAATTTCTAAATTTGAAGTATCCCATGAAATAATATAATTATTATAAAAGTGAATTTAAGCAATCAAAAATTATCCACAGTTGTATTTCATAAACATATTAACTTGAAAATAATAAAAAAAGTGTAATAATCTGCTTTCATAGGAAAAAATAAACATTTTTTATCACAAATCATGATTTTTCCATCACTTTTGACTTTTTTTCAAATTACTTTTGATTTATGCGATAAAAATCAAAGCGGACAAAACTATGACGTAGGTTAGATACTTGTGCATCGTTTCCAACAGAAATGTAACTTGTAAAGACAACTGTGGCTGTGTATCACGTGATATAGTATACGGTATACTGTATACCTTGCTTTTCTCACTATATTTTCTAAAACTAAAAATTAAAATTCTAGAATACAAAATGTCGGATGCAAAAAAATTACCTTTCAACTTTCTAACGCAGAAAAAATTGAAATACCAACTGCCTTAAGGGGTGGGTGTCGTAATCTGGTACCTTTCAAACCCGCCTCATAATAATTCTAGGGCAGTTATGAAAAATCTGAGGATACTCGTTTGTACCGCGTGAGTTTCAAGTGGCGTCGAGATTCGAGCCAGATAGAAGACAATACTCGCGCTGTTATCAAACAAACCTAATCGGGCGTGAACTGATGACTCATCAATAAATGAAAGAGCCAACGGCGAGCTCGAGAATTGTCAAATGTAATAATTTTACACATTAAAATGCAAAAAATCGCGTCAAAATAAATTTTCAAAATTCATGCTGTTTAAAATTAAATTTCATGGAAAATAAGCTATGAAACATCTCAAACTCAAAATTGTAACATCAGACCACCAGGTGCTGAGTCAATTCTAGAACACCCACGCGTTTTTTCAAAGTTATACAACTATTAGGCCCAACATACAAAGCGTCTGAAAATTTACACAGAGTACGGGATGAGTGAGGTTACTAATATGTAAGGCCCATTTTTTTATAATTTCCCTCTTGTATTTTATAGAATCACTCTTGAACGCCGATGTTTACAATTTTTCGTCTTCAAAGTGATACTTCTCCTAGACGGATGTACAGAATGAGACCGTTTTTTCGACTTAGGTAGATAAATATAGTGTCGTCAAGATTTTTAGCTTGGATTTTTCAATTGCATCCTAGAATTCTAGAAATATGACTATAAGTGAACCGGAAATAAAAGGTTCGAAAAAAAAGTTTGTCTGATCGGAAGAAAAGTACCACCGAATTGAAGCTGAGAGTTCACTAATCAAACAATTTGCTTACGGCTAATCGAAATTTCGAACCAATCAGCGTCAAATTCAATAATTAGGTTTAACATTTTTGCTTAAAAATAATTGAAATTTCTAGAATTCGATTAAGACATTTTCGATAATTTTAATGTGATGCATCGTTTTAGGCGGGTCATATTCACCAATAAAAAATGTTCATATCATGGTAGAATACCGATTTTATCAGGTTAGAGCTAAAAAATATTCGAATTGTGAAAATTCTAGAATTTTTTCCAGTTTGTTTTGAGAAAAGTGATTGCCACCATGAGATTCCTTGGGTCCACTTTAGTCATAATCGATGCTAATGTATCATAAATTAATTCTATAAAGGCCTCAAAAAATTACGACACCCACCCCCTTAAGCTTTCTGTTAACAACATTCAAAGTAGAGCCACAATTGTGGCTCTGGTGCCTTGGCGGAACTTTTTTTTATATGCTCACAAGGGTCAAGCTTCAATTTATTATCATTCTCAATAAACGCAAATAATTTAACATCTTGAAGTTCCAAAAAAATTTGGACTCATTTTTTTTTAACTTTGATAAAGATTTTCCATACATGTATAACGTTTTTTTGATCATTTTCAGAAAACATGCATAACTTAATTTTGGTTAATTAAAAAGTATTACTGCTGCAGTATCCTAAACGTGATCCACTTGATTATTCCAGGAGATTTTTGATAAACAAGTCTTTTTATAATGTAAAAATTTCTAACAGTTGTTGAACAACTGTTGTTCACACTGGATTAGTTTGATTATCACTTCAACTTTCTAGAATCACGATGTTAATATTTTTGAAATCATGCGAAATTGGAATTATTTTTCAAACCACCGAAAAGAAATTTTTCGCGTCAGAAATAATTACAAATTTCTAGAATCCTAGTTTAATGTTTTGGAATGATTCTCAAAGAAATTAAATGATTTTAACAGTTAATGAATTTTAACAGTTTAATGAATTTCAACAGAGAAACGCGAAGAGAACCCGAAAGTATCTCACCAGACGCTGGCGACGAAAGATAGTATAAAAAATGAAGACTTCAAAAAACGTAAGATTTGACTTTTTGTAATTTAATTACGGATTAGTTATCTGGATCGAAGATCGTATTTCCCGAGTCGAAAATGTGAAGTGTCAATGAGTGCAGGGATGGGCGCCCGAGCTTAAATATCTGCTCGGAAATACCGAGCAGGTCCGAGCAATCCGATCAGATCGGTCTTTTTTCCGATCCGATCACGTTTTTTTCAAATCTGGTCCGAAATGTGCTTCCGACAGATCCGAATCCGATCACAAAATTCCGATCTGGATCGGATACTTTTTGCGCACCGTGAAGCTAATAAGTCAAAATTACCTCTTTAAAAGCGTGTTTTTGTGGCTATTTTTTTCGTTGTTATTCACAAATTTCAGAAAAAAAAATATGATATTAATTATTTTGTTTAATAAATAATATCTCTTATCCTGCTTAATTGAAATTTCAACCAATCAAAAATCAGCTTGATTTTATTTTTATAAACAATTATCTAATTTTCTTTTATCTCCACAGAATTTAGCGTTTAATGAATAGTCTCAAAATCAATCATCTTCAAGTTTGCACTTTATTTGTCCGACTGTAGGGAAGACCGGCGAACTCGCTTTATTTATTCAGAAAGAACCAAAAAAATGACGAAAATATTTAAGATTAATCTTAAATATTTTCATCAATTTTTATTTCGTATTATTCACTAGATATTTGTGCACAGTTTGAGCTATCTAAGTACCTAATCGGCTTAGTCGTTTTTGAAAACCCCGTTGTTTTCTCACCCCGTGTTTTTGAGGGACCAAATCTTTAGGTGATGGCAATAAAGGGATATATGGATTACCGGACCTCAGAGTACCAATCTTTAATATTTTAATGATACAAACAACCCAAGATATTAGCACCCAATCAAAACCGTTGATTGCGGAATAGGCCGATTTCATTGGTCAGGTTGAGAAAGGATCAACCAATCAAATGCTCAGATTTTGCATTTTTCAAATATTTAGGATTTGTACTCTNAGGTCCGGTAATCCATATAACTATAAAAAATAAATTGAATTCGATGACCGTTTTTCCGGTTTCTTATTAATAAAAATAAAATAATTTTTTAAAAGACGTTTTTATCGAGAAGCTGATTTTTTGATCATTTTTGTGCAAATGCGAATTTTTTCGTTTTCATTCACAGACTTAGTTAAAAAAGATCATCTTTAGTTTTTGTCTCAATTCTTTTAACCCTTGGAAGCTCCAAATCGAATAAATCGGTAATAACTCGGTGGAGGCTCCAAAGCCATTTTTCGGGTCCGACTTTGAGCGCTTATATTGTGATAACTACACGATCCGAATAATTTCATTAGACTCACAGTTAAAGCCGAAGGCCCAAAATGTTGTAATAATTTAGAGATTTAGAAAATTTGATTCTTACAAAGTGAGGAAATTTGGAGCGCCAAAAAGACGTTTTTTATTAATGGTTACCGATGCAAACAATTAGAAATATTTCCAAAAATAGTTTTTAACCTGAACTAACTAATTCAGAACCTTGACTTTCTAGTCCTGGCTCCCAACTTTAAATATCTCTCCCGTTTTCTCTCAGCCTCAACTTTTCAACACCTTGATAGCGGGCTGAATGTATTGAACAAATATTATTTTTGAGTATGTGAAAAAAATATTTTCAAAAAAACCTGGTAAACAAACACACGCGGTGCGGGATAGATTACTTCGGACGGGATATCTAGATAGTCGAGCGTCTGCCCATACGCAGCTGAATCATTTTTTATGCTTAAATACAATAGGTGGCGTTAATTCAAATGTATTATGATTTGATTCTTTGGATATTTTAAAAACACATTAGAAAACACAAGAATTAAAATTATGAACAAATGGCCTAATTTTTAACAGAGCTGATCTGATGGATTTTGTTTTTATCAAGATAATGAAAACAGAGAGTTACAATTCTGACTCGGACTCAAACCAAGCCTACTGGATTCATACTTTCGAAACGTCTACATTTTGCTATACTGATAAAACTTGAAAATTAATTCCTGTCAGAAAATATTGGCTGGTAATTTTCCTCTGTTCAGGGCGGTTATTTATAGCATCGATCGGTAATTTGGACTTTTGTCGATTTATGACGCCACGGAGTTAAAATTTTCAACGCCATAAGCCATTTCTGCCTAAATTAATAAGGAACACGATACTGGTACTTAAAATTCCTAATTTAAACTTTTGTTTCTGCCAATAAATCTTGAAACTTGACAGCCTATGGTCACCTACTGTTATATTTGCGTTGTCAAACCCTACTTAATTATTCCTTAATCTAATTGTGGCCACCTCAAAAGTTTTTGTCACTTGAATATATAATGAAATGAGATATTATTTTTCAATCAAAAAAGTTCTCTTTGCTTAAAAGTGTAGAATTTTCTATATATTTTCAGTTTTTCGAGATATCATCACAAAAAAATAAAGAGGGGATTCGATGAACAGTAGAGTGATTATGTTTCATTAAAGATTCCAGAAAACACTTTCCTAAAAACTGATATCCTCAAAAATTTTGAAACAGTTGAACAGGATTAAAGGATTAGCGATGTAAACACTTTGTTGCGAAAATTGAGAAAAAAAGTAAGTTATGAAAAATTTAAAAACAATCGTCGGAAAAAAATTTTAAGTTCATTTTTGCGAATTCCTTGGCAAAACTCTATGTAGGTTGGCTGCATTATTTGTTTACAGCGTGTTTCTCCTATTTTTGACAGAGTTTTAAAAATTCAAAGCCGAATTAAGAGCTTCCAAGGGTTAATAAATATTTTTCAGTGAGGAATTTTCGGAATTATTGTGTTTAATTTCCACAAAGAACCCAACCGCGGGAAGCTGTTTAAAACATAAAAAATTAAATTAAATAAATATATTATCAACTGATTTTCCGAAATAGCGAGTACTCCAAACATGTTTTTTAACTTTTTTCTAGAACATCATAAGACCAATCGTTTGTTAAGAGATAAATATTCGCACAAAAATTTCACAGATATAGAGAAAAATTTTAATATATATTGAGTGAGAGAAACTCCTTTGGAATAGGTATTTCTGAAAATAGGCTGTTTTTAGGTCCAATTTCTAGATCAAACTTTGGACGGCCTACATTAAAATGAGGAAATTTTGACTTCCGAATAGAGGCACCCTCAAAGTTGGCGGCGAGATGATTATTTGTCATAACCCCGTTTAACTCCAAATTAAAAGTTCGAAATTGTCTAAGAACAAAATTACGTAATGGTAGAAGAAAAAGCCAATCAACGACCGAGAAAACACTTTGTTTGATTTCGAATAACCCTCAAAAAGTGAGTAATGAAGGGCGCCGCCATGGTTGTACCACGACCAATAAAGTTTATTCGTATAATTCAAGGATCCTTGTCAATCTTGCTTCAATTTTCACCAAGAAAAAACATTACATACTGTATGTACAAAAAACTGTATATAGCTAAGTTTCAACAAGGCGGTCAATTTGATGATAAAATATTTTTGTCCAATCAACGGGCATCCCTTTCTTAACTTTTACGTTTTCATCTGCGAAAAGTCGAGGTTTGGGAGCCAAAATATAATTTTTATGAAATAATTTTTTTTTATACAAAAAGTATGTCAATTTCATTCATAAGTGTGCGTGACCAAAAAACTAATAATTCAGCATTTTTCAACATTTTTTTTAATTTTTCTTTATAATTATTAAGAGGTCGGTGCATATTTGACAATACGGATATGGGCTCTTGAGCATAACTTTCCACTGGTTTAATATGATATCTCAATATACCATGAAAGTGTTGATATCCAGTAACTTTTGTAACTACAGGATTTTTTGGAAATTATTGTTTTTTTAGAAAATTTTGAGTTAGATAAACTTTTCGAATTCGACAAATTTTTGAAAAAAGTTCCGAACATTTATGAAAAAATGCTTATTTTTTTGTTCAATTTCTATTTTCATTATTTGTTCAAGATCAACGACAAAAAATTTTTCAATGGTCTCTTTAAACTTTTGGCTCAGGTTTTTTTTAAGGAGGTCACCCTTCTCAATGACTTATTTCACGGGAAAACCATAGCTGATATCAGAAATGTTCTTTTGCATTCAACTGCTACTAAAAAGCTCAATGTAGAAATTTTATGAAGTTGATTTCGACATCGGATTCAACCGGATAAACCGGGAAAGTAATTTAGTGGGTAGGTTCGAGTCTCGGTGGGGCCCAGGAATTTTGTTTTATTAAACTCAGCCGGAAGTTGATTTCTAATGTTTTTGTTCTATATATCACGATTATCTACACTATTAACTGCTTGAACTATAATTTGTTGAATTTCCCGGAAAGAAAAACGAGATTCGATTTTTTTTTCTCAAAATTTATACCGAAAATTGTTCTTAAATAGATCTCCTGTACCGGGTGAACCGGTTGTCCGAAAAAAAGGAAAAAATTTTCCATTGAGATTGTTAGTTGGACAGTTGAATTTCAAAAAAAACATTTTCTCGATATCTTCTATGGTTTCTCCGTAATCGTCATGAGAAGGTTGGCCTCCTTTAAACAAAACTAACCTTAGGTGACCACAATTTTTTTATATGCTATTTAAAAATCATCTGAAAATTTTTTGGGATTTCCCGGTCGAAATTTGGAAATATTTTTGAAAATTTACCTCCCATTCTTGTTCAAAATTTCACAAACTAATTTTTATAGAATCCTTAACTGCAAAATATCTGAATGGCTACTTACTATAATTCAAATTGTCTTTGTTTTTGTTTCTTCGGCTCTGTTGATACTCTGATCATATCATTTTAAACGAAACTACGGTATCGGCAAAATACTCCAAGGAGCCCTCATTATCCGGAATTTAAAAAAAATTATCACAAGCCGACCCATCCAGCCGCTATCAATTGTTTATTTCACTCAATGCAGAAAATATTTCTTTCGAGTGGTAAAATCTTGTGTTTTTTTCCGGCGTCTTTTTTCACAAATTTAAATTCCGAATTTTGACGTAAAATCTATAAAATAAAATTTATAAATCCGTCGTGTGGTCGAAAGCGTATTTTTAGGGTTTCTAAGTAAGAAATAAAAGAAATAATTTTTACTGTTATTAGACACGATGGAAGCAAACGCGCGTTTTTTGAGTGTTTTTGAAAAAAACGATTTATAAGGTAAAAATAATCAATCTGAAGAAATTAGAATTATACAAAGTAAGCTGAAAAATGGCAACTTGTGTTCGAAAAAAGTTTTTATTCGAAAATTTTGAAGTGCAAAAGTTTCCCATCAGACAAAAAAAAATGAAAAAGTGCAAATCTGTCAAAAGTGCACCGACCCCCTGTAACCCCGAGAAGTTTCAGAAGAATACCACCCATTATTTCTATAAGTCTATATTATGTGGAAAATCCTACGGATGTGCTTGTTATGAGGGGGAGCTAACCCTGACTCTTGTTCGGACGTCAATATATCATTTATTTTTTGACACAATAACTATAATCACAAGGGGAATCGATTGTCTTTCTAAAAAATTGCGAGATTAAATTTTGGTCAAAAAATAAATGTTATATCATAAAANTCTCGATATCTTCTATGGTTCTCCCGTAATCGTCATGAGAAGGGTGGCCTCCTTTAAAAAAAACTACCTTAGGTGACCACATATTTTTTATATGCTATTTAAAAATCATCTGAAATTTTTTTGGGATTTCCGGTCGAAACTATTTGGAAATATTTTGAAAATTTACCTCATTTCTTGTTCAAAATTTCACAAACTAATTTTTATAGAATCCTTAGCTGAAAATATCTGAAATGGCTACTTTAACTATATTCAAATATGTCTTTGTTTTGTTTCTTCGCTCTGTTGATACTCTGAATCATACATTTTAAACGAAACTACGGATCGGCAAAAATACTCCAAGGCCCTCATTATCCGGAATTTAAAAAAAATTATCACAAGCCGACCCATCCACCGCTATCAATTTAGTTTATTTCACTCATGCAGAAAAATATTTCTTTCGATGTGGTAAAATTTGTTTTTTTCCGTCTTTTTTCACAAATTTAAATTTTCGATTTTGACGTAGAAATCTTATAAAATAAAATTTAATAAATCCGAGTCGGTGGTCGAAAGCGTATTTTAGGGTTTCTAAGTAAGAAATAAAAAATAATAAATTTTACTGTTATTTAGACACGATGGAAGCAAACGCGCGTTTTTTGAGTGTTTTTTAAAAAAACGATTTATAAGGTAAAAATAATCAATCTGAAGAAATTCAGATTATACAAAGTAAGCTGAAAAATGGCAACTTGTGTTCGAAAAAGTTTTTATTCGAAAATTTTGAAGTGGCAAAAAGTTTCCCATCAAGACAAAAAAAAATGAAAAAGTGCAAATCTGTCAAAATGCACCGACCCCCTTAAACCTCCGAGAAGTTTCAGAAGAATCCAC
>SCLH01001283.1:99196-122202 GCA_004367855.1 Oikopleura vanhoeffeni | reverse complement strand
CATTATTTCTATAAGTCTATATTAATGGTGGAAATCCTACGGATTGTGCTTGTTATTGAGGGAGGAGCTAACCCTGACTCTTGTTCGACCGTCAATTAATCATTTATTTTTTGACACATAACTAATAATCACAAGGGGAATCGATTGTCTTTCTAAAAAATTGCCGAGATTAAATTTTGGTCAAAAAAATAAAATGTTATTCATAAAATATAAATTGTGGTCCAAAAATCGAAAATCTGTTCGAAAAATTAAAATTTTGTCCAATTAATTGGTATTTTGATTGAATTTTTTTTATTTTTCGAACAAAATATTGTTTTCTGAACAAAATTTCAATTTTTGAACAAAATTTTAATTTTTGAACAAAATTTTAATTTTTAAACAAAATTTTAATTTTTAAACAAAATTCAAACTTTTGAACAAAATTCAAATTTTTAAACAGAATTTTCAAGTTTTAAACAGAATTTCCAATTTTGAAACATCATTTTTAATTTTTCTAGAAAATTTTCAATTTTTGGACAAAATTTACATTATCGAACATAATTTTGATTTTTCTATAAAAATTTTCCCTTTTAAATGTAAAGTTTTCGAAATTTTCACGTTTTATAAAATTCACGTTTTGTGAAATTTTGCGAGTCAGAAAGTCGACATCTATTCCAGGTCGGGTCGGTGCCAAAAATTCCGACCTGGCGACCCGGAAAATCCGCTCTCTGATGATATCTATATATTTTAGAAATATTTACAAATAAATAATAATAAAATGATTGATTTATAGTCTAAACTACATAAAAATTTTGTTTTTTCTGAAAAATTTTTGCGGGTCGGAAGGTCGGCGACTTTTCAAGGTCGGGTCGGCACCGACCCGACCTGCGTTCCGGGTAGAAATTTCCGACCCGGTAAAATCCGATCCCTGGGAAGCAGTGGCTCAAGATCACATATTATTAAGGAGGGAACCGGCTCAGAATCTGAAATATTTTTAGGGGGAAACCGGCTCTGAGTCTGAAATATTTTAAGGGGGAACCTGAGTCTGAATTATTTGAAGGGGGGAACCGGCTCTGAGTCCGAAATATTTTAAGGGGGGAAGAACGGCTATAGTTTGGAAGATTTTTGATTCAGCCTCATAATATTTACAAATTATTTTCAAACCCAAAAATTAGGTTTGAAGAAAAACTTGAAATTTTTATTTGGAATTCTCTGAACCTAATCTTTTTGAAAGAATTATTGAACCAGTTGACTACAGTAGTTTTCGTTTATAAGGCAGCTGAGATTTTTCTATGTTATCCTTAGGTTTTCGTGTCATATTGTTCTTATTTAAAAAAAAATGCTCAAAAATTTTTCTGAGGCCAATTATGGCAAAATTATGGGCCGTTGTACAATTAGGGGCCGTTGTACAATAGGGGCCGTTGTAAAATAAGGGCCGTTGTACAATAAGGGCCGTTGTACAATAGGGGGCCTTTGTACAATAGGGGGTCGTTATACAATAGGGGGCCGTTGTACAATAGGGGNAAGAGAGAGATCCATGGCTTTATATATTTATCTCAAATAACCATGAAAGTCAGGTGCTAATGCCAGTATACTTTTGTGAACTACATAAAGTAATATTTTAATTATCTTTTTTGAGAAAATTTGAGTTAGATTAAACTTTTCGAATTCGACAAATTTTGAAAAAGTTCGAACATTAAAAAAATGCTATGTTTGTTCAATTCTATTTTCATTATTGTTCCAAATCAACGACAAAAAATTTTCAAATGGTCTCTTAAACTTTGGCTCAGGTTTTTTTTAACGGAGGTCAACCCTTCTCATGGACTATCACGGGGAAAACCATAGCTGATAATCAAGAATGTTTTTTTGGCATTCAACTGCTAACTAAAAAAGCCAATTAGAAATTTTATGAAGTTGATTCGACATCCGGTTCACCGGATTAAACCAGGAAAGTAATTTATTGGTAAGGTTCGAGTCTGGTGGCCCAGAATTTTTTTTATTAAATCAGCCGGAAAGTTGAATTTTCTATGCTTTTTTGTTCTTATATCACGATTATCTACACCATTAAACTGCTTGATACTAAATTTGAATGAATTCCCGGAAGAAAAAACGAGAATTCGAATTTTTTTTTCTCAAAATTTAATCACCGAAAATGTCTATAAGTAGATCTCCGTTACCGTGAATCCGGTGTCGATAGAAAAATGGAAAAATTTCTCTGCATTTGAGATTGTTAGTTGAACAGTTGAATGCAAAAAACATTTTCTCGATATCCTTCTATGGCTTCTCCCTATCGGCATGAGAAAGGGTGGCCTCCTTTAAAAAAATACTACCTTAGTACCACATAATTTTTATATAGCTATTTAAAAAATCACTGAAATTTTTGGGATTTTCCGGTCCGAAACTATTTGAATATTTTGAAAATTTACCTCATTCTTGTTCAAAATTTCACAAAGCTAAATTTTTAATAGAATACTTACTGAAAATATCTGAAATGGCTACTTTAAATATATTAAAATAATGTCTTTGTTTTGTTTCTTCGCTCTGTTGATACCTGAATCACTTACATTTTTAAACGAAACTACGGTCGGCAAAAATACATCCAAGGGCCTCATATCCGGAATTTAAAAAAAAATTATGCACAAGCCGACCCATCCACCGCTATCAATTTAGTTTATTTCACCTCATGCAGAAAAAATATTTGCTTTCGATGTGGTAAATTTGTTTTTCCGTCTTTTTCACAAATTTAAAATTTTCGATTTTGACGTAGAAAGAATTATATAAATTAAACTATTTAAATATATCCCATCGGTGTCGTAGTTTTTAAGCCTTCCTATATAAAAAATAAAAAATAATAAAATTTTATGTTATTTAGACACTTGATAGCAAACGCGCGTTTTTTGAGTTTTTTGTTAAAGACGATTTATAAGGTGAAAATAATCGATCTGAAAAAACCAGATCAACAAGTAGCTAAAGTGGCAACTTTGTTCGATAAAGTTTTTATTTTGAAAATTTCGAAGTGGCAAAAAGTTTCCCATCAAGAGAACAAAAAATGAAAAAGGCAAATCTGTCAAATGCACCGACCCCTTAAACCTCCGGAAGTTCAGAAGAAATCCACCCATTATTTCTATAAGTCTATATTAATGGTGGAAATCCTACGATTGTGCTTGTATTGAAGAGGAGCTACCATGACTCTTTTCGAGACCGTCAATTAATCATTTATTTTTTTGTACACATTTTTTAACTATAATCACAGGGGAATCGCTTGTCTTCTAAAACAAATTTTATTGCCGAGATAAATTTTGGGTCAAAAAATAAAATGTTATCATAAGCATATAATGTGTCCAAAAATCGAAAATCTGTTCGAAAAATAGAAATTTGTCCATTAAGTTGGTAATTCTTGAGTTTGAATTTTTTATTTTTCTGAACAAAATATTATTTCTGAACAAAAATTTCAATTTTTGGAAACAAAATTTTTAATTTTTGAAGACAAAATTTAATTTTAAACAAATTTTTAATTTAAAACAAAATTCAAACTTTTGAACAAAATTCAAATTTAAGCAGAATTTCAAGTTTTAAACAGAATTTCCCACATATTTGAAACATCATTTTTAATTTTTCTAGAATATTTTCAATTTTTGGACAAAATTTACAATGTATCGAAGCAAATTTTGATTTTTCTATAACAATTTTTCCTTTTAAAGTGTAAAGTTTTCGAATTTTTCTACGTTTTATAAAATCCGTTTTTGAAATTTTGCGAGTCAGAAAGTGACATCTATTCCAGGTCCGGGTCGGTGCCAAAAATTCCGACCTGGGCGACCCGGAAAATCCGCTCTTCCTGTATGATATCTATCATATTTGAAATTTTACAAATAAATAATCAAAAATGATTCGATTTATAGTCTAAACTACATAAAAATTTTGTTTTTTCTGAAAATTTGCGGGTAAGGAACCAGGTCGAGCGACTTTTCAAGGTCGGGTGGCGACCGACACCGACTGCCTCCCGGGAATAAAAAAAAAAAATTTCCCCCGAATAAAAAAACCCCCGGGGTTAAAATCGATCCCTGGAAGCAGTGGCTCAAGTATCAACATATTATTAGGAGGGAAACTCGGCCAGAATCTGAATATTTAGGGGAAACGGCTCTGAGTCACTGAAATATTTTTAAGGGGGAACTGAGTCCTGAATTTATTGAAGGGGGGAACCGGCCCTCTGAGTCCGAAATATTTTAAGGGGGAAGAACGGCTATAGTTGGAAGATTTTTGATTGCAGCCTCATAATATTTACAAAATTATTTTCAAACCCAAAAATTAGGTTGAAGAAAAACTTGAAAATTTTGATTTGGAATTCTCTGAACCTAATCTTTTTTGAAAGAATATTGAATCAGTTGACTACAGTAGTTTTTGTTTATAAGGCAACTGAGAGTTTTCTATGTTATCTCTTAGGTTTCGTGTCATATTGTCTTAATTTAAAAAAAAATGCTCAAAAAATTTTCTGAGGCCCAATTATGGCAAAATTATGGCCGTTGTACAATTAGGGGCCGTTGTACAAATAGGGGCCGTTGTAAAATAAGGGCCTGTTGTACAATAAGGCCTTGTACAATAGGGGGCCTTTTGTACAATAGGGGGTCGTTATACATAGGGGGCCGTTGTACAATAGGGGCGTTGTACATAGGGGCCGTTGTTCAGGGGCCGTGTAAGCAATAAGGCCGTTGTTCAGGGGGCCGTTGTACAATAGGGGCCGTTTGTAACAATAGTGGCCGTTTGTACAATAGGGTGCCGTTGTCCAGGGGCCGTTGTAACAATAGGGGCCGTGGGACAATAAAGGCCGTGTACAATAGGGGCTGTTGTACAGGGGCCGTTGTTAAAACAGTGGCGATTAACAATATTGGTGCAGCCGTTGTAGAATATAAGGCGTTGTACAACCTTGGCCGTTTAAATAATAAGGCCGTTGTAGCCACCTTGGCCGTGTAAATATAAGGCCGTTTGTACAACCTTGGCCCGTGTAACGTTTGGGCCGTTGTACGGCCTACCCATTTACCTACTAAAAACTCCTATAAAATTAAAAAAACGGCATGATGACGTCTTTCAAAACTCTAGCTCCTCCCAGAGCCGTCGCATACGATTTCACTCAAACTTGGGTAATGAACCTACGAAAACACTTATGGTTGTAAATGACGAAGGTTTTTTAATGTTCCACTAGTTTTTTTCTAAGAACTGCGAAACAAACGCCTAATTTCAACGATTCGCTATTCAAAAATCTATCTCTCCTAGGTACATTCAGAAATGCAGTATAATTTGGAAAAGATGAAGAAATATCTTTTGTATTAATGTCGGAGCAGAATTTGAAAATGTCTGTTGAATTCTAGAGAATCGCATTTAGTAACCGGAAGTGAAAACTCGAAAAAATAAAAGTCGCTGTCGGAATTAGTCGAAAGTACCATCCAAATTGAAGCTTGGGTGATGCGAGAAGAAAATCGCTTAGGAAAATCTGCTTACAGCTTTTTGATATTTTGAGTTTCTTGTCGAAAAGTGGGTTTCAATGTTTTCCAAAATAAAATACTCAGAAAAATTTTGTAAAAAATGAAAATTTCGAACTTTTTTCGGATTTTTTTCTGTTTTTTTTAAAAGTTTATGCTTTCTGAGTGTTTCAAGCAATTTCGTACTATTTTTACACCCCAAAGTACCCTAAAAAGATTGCGACCGCTACCCCCTTAAATGACCTTAAGTCAACGCAGAATTATTCAACTGGATTTTCAGTATATATTTCAACAAAGTAAAAATCCGAGCAGGTCCGATCCGATCACGTCCGAGCACCGATCCGATCCGATATTGACTTTTCAAATGGGGCTTCCGATCCGATCACATTTTTTCAAACTCGGGTCCGATCCGATCCTATATTGAAAAATTTCGAGGCCCGAAATTTCCGAACCGATCCGATCTTGAAAATCAGCTCGGATGCCCTTCCCTGAATGAGTGTGTCATATTTTGAGCATTTTTTTTACAATTTAATCAAAATTAATTACTCTACCAAACGAAATCTAAGAAAAATTCGAAAGAGTCAAATTAGGAAAATAAGGTTTTAAATATGACGTCATTTCTGAAGCACTCAAAGTTATTTATAATAAAAACATGAAATGTCCAAGCGAATCCGGTGATATTCGCGATTTGGGCACTGAAAAATGTTACTTAAATTTAAATTGGAATAAGAAAGCAAAAACGTGACATACTGTAAATATCCTGAAACTGCGTGGGTTTTTTCGGCGATATCAGGCCTGTTATCTTGCTTCCCTGTAGAACGCAAAGTCTAGATTCGTAATCGAACTTTTTGTATTTCATCTCAAACTTCATGAACTTTTGAGTCGTCCACAATAAATTTGTTTTGCCCATGACTTTGGAGCAACGTTCGCGGCAAATAACTTAGTTCGGCTATGCCACAATAATTTGTAGAGTATGAATTAACCATCAAATTCGTAGTTTAATTTTTTGACCTTTACAAGCCATTATTTGTTATTAATAAATTAATTTAATAAATTGTTTTTTTTTAAATATTAACGCTTTGTTTATTCATTCCTTGAAAACTTTATTTGTTGGTTATAGAACGTGGTGATTTTGAGTTTACTTATTCAATCAAACAGTATAAATATACTACCATTTGTTCATTTGGAATAACTTACGCGTCCGTCTCATCACAAATTTGATTGCTTATTAACACTCAACAAGTTTGTGGCATATCAAAACTCTGGTATTTACAGAATACGATGATTCGAAGTCATTGGCCAAACATATTTATTGTTAACGATTTTATAATCGTGGAAGTTTATTAACGATCAAATACATTAGTTTTAAATACGACTACAGGCAGAGTACTGTGATGTCTAAACATTTTTATGGTTTTTCGAATAAAATAGTTATCAAGAAAGCTACTACCAAAAGATTGTTCTTGTCCACGAGCTACCAAATGTGGGCTTAATTATTGTAGGTTAAATTATTTTTGACCAATGAAAAGAAAGACAGAGCGGCCAATTGAAGTGCGATTTCCTAGGGTGTTTTTTGTGATTTTTTCGAGAAATAAAAGAAGTTCGAAACTTTGACACAAAAGTGGGCTCGATATCAAAGAGGAAGGGGCTCAAGTTTAAAGGGGAGTGGGCTGGAGTTTAAGGGGTAGTAGGTTCGATATTAAGGGGTTAATTAAACCTTGTTCGACGGTCAATTTTTCATTTATTTTTTGACACAATATGTATGACACAATTTTGTATGGCTTTCAAAGCAATTTTTACAGTATTAAAGGGATGGCATAAGTCCAGCAAATTAGTACATTTTTTTCAGAGCAATATCTGAAAGTAAAAAAAATGTGGAAATTTATTTTTTTAATTTTAATTTTCAATAAAAGTGTTCATTCTTGCAAATGTTTACATTTTTATTTTCTAAGCATAACTAAGTAAAGGTAAAAATTAAAAAAAAAACACTTTTCACTGTACATTCATTTCTAACTAAACCCGACTATAGAATTTTTTTTAAGACGATTTTAATAAACTTCAGTCATTTTCGGGTGTACTCCGTCAAAAAGTACCTTAAAAATTTTGCACATTCGAAATTTTTTAAAATATCAAAGTTTTTATTCATGAAAAAGGGTAAAATTGGCAAAAAGTAGAGAAAAACAACTTTTTTTTTGATAAAAATTGATCTTAAATTGCGCTTTGATGTTAAAAAATATCCTGACTAGTAAACGAAATGGCGCCTATTACACCTACAATTTTCTTAAGAATTTTTCGCGACCAAAAAATTTAAAAAAATCAGTGCGAAATGGCACTTATCGAGTGTACAGTCCGACCTTAATATGAGATTCTGCATGATTTTTTATAGATTGTTCAAAAAACCACGAATAAAATTTTTTTGGATTTGATTTGAGGAAAATTTTCATAATTTTTCTTAAAAAGTCGATAAAAAATGAAAATTTTATGATTTTTCAAACAGGGGTCAGAAAATATGCAGGAATCTATGAAAAAAGTTAAAGTGCCTATTTTTTTGGTTTTTACCCACAGATTTCAGTTATCAAAATAAAAATTGGACTAAAAATGCGGAAAATTTTCATAATGCTTTGATTTTTTTTCAAATTTTTAGGATTTCAAAGATAAAAACTCGATCTTAAATCTTTCCTGAAATGGATAAAAATGATTTTACGAAGCTGAAACATATTTGAATCCGTTCAGCTAACTATAATGAGCATGAAAAAATTTACTGACTTACCATTTTTGTAAGTTATATTGACTCCAGGATTCCGGGTTTATGCCACCCCCTTAACATTTTTGCGCCCTTTTTCCAATTTGGATAAATCTGAATTCCACCGTTTTGATCGGTTCAATCTTGAAAAGACGTAGGTATTTGCCAAAATTGATCGTTCCATACTAATCTCTGATTCCTCGACCTGCGAGTGTTTATTCTGACCCACGCATAGGGCATCTAATAGCATTTATAATAATATCGTCATTTTAAGGGTTACTCACGCAAGACGACGAATGCTTGATTACTAATGTAAAGTTATAATTTTGGTTTAAATTGTAGAATGATTGTATTTTTTATTTGGTGGAGTAATTAAATTATTTAAAATAACTGAGTCTATTAATTAACTCTAAAACCTTAATTAACAGCAAAACCTTTGAGCCTGCTCCTTCAAAAATTCTTTTACTTTTTTAACATAACAGCATAGCCCAGAAATCATCACGTGACCGTTTATAAAAAAAATTAAATTGGCCAAAATAGTACTGTTTTTTTCAAAACGTACTCAAATAACCTTGAGAAAAAGGGCGGATATTTATAAGTTTTTAGTAATGTTTCCGATTTAAATATTTAGAAAAATATCATAAATCATCATATCAATATACCGTATTTTGCAAGAAAACAGTTAAACTGAGCGAAAAATGTCGATTTCATATTGTTTTCAGCTTTTTGATCTGTTTATCCAGAATATTTTTAAGAAATATTTGTCAAATGAACTTTCAAAACGCACAAAGTGCAATTATTCAGCATTTTTTTGTCCAAATTTCAAACACCAACAAACCTTTTAGCTATTCATCAAAAATGAATTCGACGGTTAAAAAACTCGAATTTGTGAATTTGACAAAGAAGTGCATAAAGCCAGTTAATTTGAGTATTATACATCGAAATCACTTCGAAATCATTTGCTGGCCAAGCAACGTTTGATAAAAGAGGATGTTTTTAGAGACTGGGCAATTTGTGAATTCAAGTAGATTCGGATGTCATGGGGGAGTTTCCAGGATGTGAGGTGCGTGTCCTGTAAAATTCGGGAAAATAGTGTGACATCATCTTAATTTAGATACAACCACTTTTTGAGTCAATTTCATACAAAAATAATTTTCCACCTTGAATCAGGAATCAAAACATCACGAATTTAAATGACGTTGTAAAATCATTATTCTAATATTTAAGCCGAATCCACTCACTTTTGTGTCTTGGTGCTGAGCCTTTCTACAAAATTTTTCTGTCGAACACCTATTTGTTTTAAAAAATTACGATAAGAACTAAAGATTTACAAACAATTTTCTATAGAAATGACTGAATTTTTTTTTCGATTTTCTCAAAATATTTTTTTATAAATGTAGCAAATTTTTTTCTGACAACAGTCCTTGTTCAGAAAAATAAAAAATAGGAGTTTTGTATGTCAAAAACGGACGTTAGTGCTCAGAATGCGGGGTTTAAAAACCGATTTTCTGATGACCAGATGGCCGAAAATAAAATTTCTGCCCGGAATAGTTTTTTTGAGGTCAATAACCCCCGTAAGATCGATGATTTTTCTCAACGACTGCAGCTTTCTCTGTTCTTATACCGCTGCGCACCCAACTTATATTGCATTTGTTGGGTTAACTTTATCTGGTTTTCATTACGTATCATTGAAAAAAGATTTATTCATACATTTGTACTTACTTTTACTTTGTTTTATATTATAATTTAGTCTTATCAACAGCATGTAAATTGTATTATTCAAAAAACATAGTTTCATTCCGTAACAAAACATGTCAAAGTGGTTTTTCAGAACTGACTTGAATATTTCAACGTTGTTATATCCAAGGGTCGGCACCCGAGCACTATTTTGTGATCGGTTCGGTTCGGAAATTTTTGGCCCGAAAATCAAATCAGTTCGGTTCATCAGATAGAAAGGCAACCTTTCGATATATAATTACGAAGCTAAGCTTTAGAAGCTTATTATAATTTTATTGAAGTCAAGAAATTCTATTGTTCAAAATATACTGTGGTGTGCGTCTATAAGGACAATAAGGCAGGCATATAGCCAAAACCTACGCTTTTTTTATTTTGGTCCGTCCCTCTAGGCAATAATATCTACACTGTATAATTCACCCCTTTTCCGAAAAATATAAGTGAAAAGCAAAGAAACAATATGGCAAAGGACAATATGACAAATTTGTCAATAAAACACCTGTTTTTAGAAAATTAAAAAAAAATGACAATATTGCAAATTTGTCTTAAAAACCTGTTTTTGAAAATTTTTGACTGAATAGCAAAATAAAAAAAAGGGTATTCATTATTTTTTCACAAAAGAACGACCTACAAAACTTGGGCTTATGTTTTATCTCTTCGCCGTTATTTTTGAAATTTTTAGAGCAATTTTCTAAATATAAGGACAATAT
The DNA here is from genome assembly GCA_004367855.1 of Oikopleura vanhoeffeni. NCBI lineage: Eukaryota > Metazoa > Chordata > Appendicularia > Copelata > Oikopleuridae > Oikopleura > Oikopleura vanhoeffeni. Next base: position 111,562 of record SCLH01001283.1, on the reverse strand, counting down.
GGCAACATCTCAGCTGTCCTTATTGACAAAAACCAAAGTATAAATTTTAACATTTCGGGTTTAATGTAAACATTAGTTAATTAAACGTTCGTTATGTTATGAACTTGGTATCAAATAAAAATAAATACAATGCTATAATTGCTCAGTTCTGTCAAACTTGAATGATTATATTCATTTTATCAAATTAAAGACCTAATCAAATGTATAACAGAAAAACCGGGATGAAAAAATAATTTGTTTCAAAGTTTATACCAATAATTCTTGCTTTCCGATCATGTTTTGATCACAAAACATAGCTGAGATTAACTTTAATTTCGGTATTGACTACACAAATTCCAAAGTTATCAAATTGCCGATCAACTAGCCTTAATCCATCAAATATAAACCCATCAATATAATAATTTATTTTACCTAATAAAATGTATTTTAGAAAAACCGTAAGTTACAAGTCTATCACAAGTTTAAATTAGGTAGTTCCAAATGTGGAACTGTTTAGTGAAACTGTTATCTTATCCGATCGAACAAACAAAAATATTTTTTAATTTATACATTTATGCATCTAGAGACATCTGGCCCCGAATTATCCGAAAAAGTGCCGGGGTCAAAAACAACAAATTCCAATCCCCCCCAATTTTTGTAGAAAAGGCATTTATTTGTAAAGTTCGGGGCAAATGAATAACAAATTTCAAATCCCCCGAATTTCAAGAAAAAATCGATAATTTGACATAATTCGGGGGCAAACAAATTTTTTCCACTTTTGTATTCCCCCGAACTTTTCAGAATTTGTTTGCCCCCGAATTTTTTGAATTGGGGGCAAACAATCCCCCGAATTGTCCTGTCACCGTAATAGGCTACTCAACTTTTAAAAGTCAGGACATTTTTTTTTATTTTAAACTCAATTGAAGGTCAATTTTTTTTCCTAAAAAGCTGTTTTCTCTATTTTTCATGGAAAAAACTTTCATATTTAAGAAATTTTTGCATGTGATAATGATTCTCCCACTTATTAGTGTTATTACACCCGAAAATGGCTGAAGTTTTATAAATATCGCCTTTTAAAAAAAATCCCACATCGGGTCAAGTTGGAAATGAAGTGTAATGAAAAGTGGTTTTTGATATTTTTACAGATACTTTAGTATGTAAAAAATTTTAAAATTATAAACGTTTGCAAGTATGAACACTTTTATTTTAGATAAAAAAATAAAATAAAAATTTTTCACATTTTTTTTTCAAAATCACTCCGAAAAAAATGTACCAATCTGCCTCATCGCTGCTACCCCTTAACAAGATTTCGCGCGAATCGTACTTTCATTCAAAAAAGTATGATTCAGAGTATAAAACAAGAGCGAAGAAACCAAAACGAGGACATATTTGATTAAAGATAAAGTAGGCATTCTCAATATTTTTAGCTGATGATTCCAGAAAAATTAGTTTGAAAAAATTTTGAACCAGAAATGAGGAAAATTTTCGAAATTTTCCAAAAAGTTTCGACCAAAAATCTCAAAAAAGTGTCATATGATTTTTCAAATAGCATATAAAAATATGTGGTCACCTACGCAAAAGTTAAAGTAGCCATATTGAATAGTTTTTCGTTTTATTTGAAACAAATAATGCAAAAAATATTTGAACACAAATAAGCATTTTTTTTGATAATGTACGGAACTTTTTTCAAAAATTTCTCATAATTTTGTCGAATTCGGAAAGTTTAATTCGAGCTCAAAATTTTCTTTAAAAGCATAATTCGAAAATTCTGTAATTACAAAAGTTCCCTGGATTATGAACCATCATTTTGATGGTTATATTGAGAGAATATATAAACCCAGTAAAAAGTTTTTCATCAAGAGCCCATATCGCGGATATCCGTATCTGTCAAAATGCACCGACCCCCTTAACTTTCACCGCAGCTGAAATCTTTCAGGCTTTGGTACCGATTTGAATTTTCTTTTCACCAAACTTTTCAATAAAAAATTGATGCAATAAATTTTTATTAGGGTTCAGACCGGGAGTAAAAGGGGGGGCAAAGAAAAACCGATAGGTTTATGAAAAAATACGCCCTGGGTAATTCAGTAGTAAAAAAATATTTCACATTACAAGAAAAACCTAGCCACCTAGTGGTCAGAAAGTAGGTTTCAAAATGTAAGTTTTTGGCCTGTATTTTTATTTTTTGAGTCAATTATTTTAAACCACTTTATTTAAAAACTTTAAAACCCCCGCTAAATTTTCCCGAAAATAATTTTTTTATTCGATAATTTTTTTGTTTTAAAATTTTAAGGTAGAATTTTTATTTTGTTTTAAATTAAATTTATATGTTTAAAAGTCCAAATTTTCGCCGATCACTAATTATGATTCACAATTTATCAACAAAAAATTGTATTATACTTAGAAGGGTATCCCAACACAAGCAGTTTTAACGTGCTAAACAAGTAACGTTAAAAACTGCCAGAATAAAATAGACTATCGAAATACATTTTTTTATTCTAAACAACGTTTCGCAGGATGCATTATCAAGTTTTTGAGAAGAATAATGTTTGAGCCTTTCAGGACTTCAAAGATTGTAAGTCTAGAGTTATTTGTCGGCAGAGAAAAGTTAAATTGTTTTTGGCTCACTTTTCATAATATATTTTTGATAATCCATACTGCAAATCGTTGTTTAGAATAAAAATATACATTTAAATCACGGCCACCTAAGAAAAATTTCGAAATACAGCACATTAACCGAATCACATCTGTGAGGGCTATAATTTTAACCATATCCTTTTAAGACTTTAGTGGACCTTGAAAAAGATGGTAATCTTTATAGCGTGTGTTCGAATCCCACCAATGTTGTCTTCGTGATTGTGTGCGTGATTGCCTAAGTGATTACGCACCAATTAACTTTGGCGCTCCCAATATCAAGCACCCTAGCTTGATATCATATGGTATGATTCATACTCAAGACAATCACTACTACACCATTAGTGAGATTAAAACACGCGCTATATAGATAATCCTTATTTTCAAGATCCACTAAGGTTAAAAAAATAATACCGAATGTGTTTAAGCTTTTGGGGTGTTCCCCGGGGAGATTGAAACGCCCCTTAAATTAACTAACCAAGTCGCGCTCTGATTGGTTNAGCGTGAATCTCCTCGGGGAACACCCCAAAAGCTAAAACACATTGGGTATATCTGAGTCAGATAATCTGATTCGGTCAAATCGAAAATTGTACAATTTCAAAGGTATGTGATCAAAACGGAGGTCCAATTTCCTCCTTATCGTGCCGAAACTTATCACCTGGGAGTAAAGTTTCGAGTATAATGGAGCAAATTATATTGTTACAAATACAATAAAGTTTTTTTTGATAAATATCGGTAAAAAATGACATTTTTTTATTTGAAATTTAATTAGCAGTCACAAGTTTAGAATGAACTAGAAGCCACATTTTTATTGGAGAGCCAGTCGAGTAATTCCCATCTGAGAAAATTGTGCCAACTCCTGGTTGCAACCGGTGACGGTCATTGTCAAGAATAATAACTCAGTAGAGTTTATCAAACTTGATGAACAAGTATCTATGAATGCACAGTAAAAGCATTACGTTGGCTTTTCAGTTAGTAAAAGATTAAGGTCCCAGTTGGAAGGTTTGTTTGATGTGATAAGTTATACGGTATAACTTATACCGTAAAACCCCGTGAAGAACAGGACGAAGAAAATTTCAATTATTTTTGTATATTCAGACTATGGCGGAGTGTTTGAACAAAAGTAGCCTGAATATCAATACGGTGCAATAATTAAAATATTGTTGTTGATGATAAAAACGAGAATTGAGATGTTTGTAAATTAATGTTTATTTTTGATGTGCATTCAATTAATTCACATTTTGTATTTAATCTGGTGTCTATTTATAGTTTGCATAAAAGTTAACCATATTGCATTTCAAAATTAAATTTTGTTTATTCAGAAAACGATGATATGTTTTCCCAGCGAAGTAAGTAATAGAATGATACTGATCATACGCATGCGTATTGGTTCAAATTCTATAATTTTGTGATTATGTTGTTCTTCCTTTGTTGACGCCAATCAGCATGCGTCTGGTTTTACTGAAGCTAACTCGAAACTGACAAAATTTCTAAATATAGATTACGGCCGCGGCGGCCATGGTGAAATTTCAGACGCGATTGATTCTCACACAAAAAACTGATAGCCTAAAAAAAGAAAATAGTATTTATTTTGGGCGGCCACGGTAAGGGTACATAACGCGGGTCAAAATTCAAAGCATATGATGCACCAAATGTATGGTCAATTTGTAACAGGGATATCCAAAATGACAATTAAAATGTCCCAAAGTTACCTCAAGAGCCGCTAGAGAGCAAATGCGAAGCATTTGCTGGACTATTTTTTTGTTGGCCTAATGAGTAAATTTGTATCAGGGAAGTCGNAAATGTCCCAAAGTGAAAAAATTTAGATCGATATATTAATGAAATTAAATATTTTTCGAAAATTCCCATGTTTTTTGTATAATGTACCCAAGTAAAGATTTTGGCCATGCCCTTAATGTACACAATTATTGTTTAAACACAAATTGTAACATGTGACAGCCGGTAGGCATTACTATTTGAAATAGTATTCACGGACTACATTGTATTCTAAAAATCAGTTTCAAACATTTTTTTACATCAAAAAGTTTTGGCATCCTCTAAGTGTAGACGATTGTCTTTTAAACACAAATTTTAACATTTGACAGCCCCCGGCAAGGCCCGCAAGGAGGAAATACTATTCACGGACAAAATTGTATCGTAAAAATCAGTTTCAAACATTTTTTACATCAAAAAGTTTTGGCATGCCCTAAGTACAGCCCACACAATAAGACAGCCCCCGGCAGGGCCCGCTGGAATCATTTTGGGTTTCTCTGATATAATTTTACACCATAGCCTTTGTATTTTACGGCCCGAATATAGTCAGCGTTTTGCTCTCTAGCGGCTTTCGTGGACCATAAAGAGTTTAACTCATTTCGAATTCGGATTCCTGAGGTCGATTTACCCCCCATGGGCCTCATGGCGGGCCATAATTTTTTGGCCCGCGTTTTGTACCCTTACCGCGGCCACATTGACATTTCTGACACATCAGTGGATTCTGATTTCGAGAACACCTTTTTCAAATCGATAATCTCGGAGACCTTATTTTTTGTGCTCAGAACGTTCGTCATGTGCTAAAGCATATTTTATCTGGAAAATGCCAAGTTAATGATATATTTCTTGTCAACGTCAATGAAACATCATTATTTTCTTGACAATTCCTTACTTCATGTGAGTAGCTGGAATTTCAAGCACATGACGAACGTTCTGAGCACAAAATAATAAGGTCTCCGAATTCATCGATTTAGAAAAGGTCTTATCGAATTCAAAATCCACCGATCCGGCCGGCCTTAAATATCAACGAGGCTGAAATGTCAATGTGGCCGCCCCAAATTCAAAATATTGCCTCTTCCATGCCTTCAGTTTTTGGTTGAGAGTCAATCGCGTCTGATATGTCAATGTGGCCGCCGTTATTGATATCGTTGAAAAATAACCGTTAAATTGTTTAAAATAGCTGTTTCCATATACAGATTTGTGAAAAGTCTGAAGTTAATGTTTTTTCAAATGAACTTTGGAGATATATATATTTAGAAACATTTTCCCGAAAATTCAAATTTAGGATTTTTTTTCTCCGATTATTTAGAATCCAAAGTCTGATATACCGAAAACTGGGAATTGAAAACAAAATTGATGCTTTTTTGAAATTTCAAGCTGATTATTTTCAAGACCGCAAAATATCAGGACGATGGTCTATTTCGACCAACTTTTGTACATACCATATATTTATTTTGAGCCAATTTTCTTAAAATCGCCTACCCGCAACCCTGTGACTATGGATGACTTTTAACAACTCAAGCTTATTTGAAATCAGCTACGTTAAAAATCCGTCAAATATATCATAAAACTTGTCAATGAGATTTGAAAATCCATATGGATCACGGGGCCCCGCGGGGCTCCTTGCACATATTAGCTAATTTTTCTTAAATGTTAACGTTAAAAATGATTAACTAACCATTTATTTAATTTTTCTAAATTATAGTCAGCAAAATTATTAAACTTGTGAACCTGTAGAGTAACCATTTTAGAGTAATTGAAATTATTTTCAGAATATATTCAAAAACTTGTGCCTTTTCTGTACGTTAAAAACTGGGGTCCAGATTCTGAACGCATAACACATATTAAATATACCACAGAAGCCTTGCGAACGTAACAATTTTAAAATAGTTGTTCACACAGGATAATATTGTGAAAACATCATTATGAATACGCCATAACAAGATATAGAATTGAACACTACGTCATTTTTTGTTAGTATCGTCAACATTTGTGTTAAAAATGAGGTTTCATCATAAGTACGAACGTTTTAACGTACGGTCTAAATAGTTTGTAAAATGACCACGAGAAAGTTACGTTTCTTGCACTAAGTTCTGAGCGCACTTTAGCTCCTCCTAAATCGTATGGCAAGATGGTGGTTACTATAAAACAGCCTTGGCCACGTTAGAATTTTATCAATTGATTTTAATTCGAGATGAAACTAAAATCGAAATTATTATTTTTAACAGAGCTTGTCTATGGTGAGTACAATTTTAAGAGGGGCATTTCAAAATATTTTGACATATGATTGAATTTGATAAAAAATTCAAAGTCACCATTATATTCCTATACTAATAAATTGGTTATATTGATATCTGCATGAATTAAATCTTCATGAGCACGGCTGTGTTTTTAAGCACAAATGCCAACAACATTATTTAAAGTCTCAGTTGAGCCAGCGTAATATTTGAACATTACCAAAAAAACTCTCCTGATTTTTATATGTTTGATTTTGCGGTACTGGAGATGCATATCTGACCGTTGATGCATTATTTCTTGCAATTTTGAGTAACGCTAACTAAACTGGCCAAGAACACATCTAATGCTTTGCATACTGGTTTTTCTGAGATAACCCCAATTTTTGACTTCTTAAAAAAATAATTTGGTTCAGATTTTCATCTCTAAGTTCAATTATTACCAGAACAATGATAATTTTTGATATCAATGAATTATTTGGAAGAAATATTATGGTTTTTCTTGAAATTTGACCTTGAGATTCTCAAGTTGAGAAAACATGCATCCGTGAAAGTTTTTGCTGAGAGTCATTGCTGATCTCGTGTTTAGTTATTTTCTAATTTGGTGACACATTGGTGTAGTTAATTGCTAATATAAATAGAAACGAATGTGTAGTTTCACATGGTAACCATTTCACACGAGCTCAAGGAACCATTCGGTTGTATATTTTTATTCTTAATTTTTACTCTAGATTTCCAGTTCAATTTTTTTTCCTGGAAATTAGTTAGAAAAGTTCATAATTAACGATGAATTTGAAGATTCAACTGATACATTATATTATTACGATTCATATTATATCTATTACGGTACTTGCTGGGCGTTTATGCCACTTTATTTACGAACTTTTTTACATAATTCTGCTTTTGAAAACGACGCAGTTGGTCCAAATAAAATAAAAATGTTGGGTGAAAAAGTCGCATAAAAGCCCCAACAAGAACCGTTATCGATAAATTATATAACTAATTATAAGAATAACCTGGACCATTAAAAATATCAAATTTCCAAGTTACTGAACAGGATTTTAATACTCATTTAAAAATAATTCGAAATAATTTTAGATCCGCAACTGAGCGTTAACGCTCAGAGGCCTACCACATCAGAATGTGCAGACCAGATCTCAATGATCAACCGAATCACAAAAATATTTCAAATTATTTTGAAATGATAAATCCAAAAATGATATAATGTTTTAACTTTAAACTCAAGTTTCTAATTAAACAAATAATTGATCCGGGAAATTATTGTTTTGCGGGGTGTTTTCGATTTAACTGACTATTTGTTTGGCTTTAAAATGCCACGGATTCGCCCGTTTTTTGAACAAAAATAAAAGTTCCGAAGACATGTATCGTAAATACAAATTTGCATTTATCATTCACATTATTAACATATTTATTAAGCTGGGCTGATCTATCATCAAGAAGTTCCAGATAGATGGCCACCTAGCAAACACAGTGCACTCCGCGACGCCTGCGTTGTCGGAAATTGTAGCAGTTCGTTGCATAGTTCATTTTACAACTTCGACGAAGTTCAGGGATCTCAACATTGTTTCCGATTTAACTGGGCTGATGGTTCTCAATTTAGTTGGTGTCAAGATATGAATCCGATTGAAATTCAGGGAGGTATAACATTTTTATCGATAATTTTTTCGATTGAAATTTTCCTATTTTTCGCTATCTAAATTTCGTCCGCATGAAAACTTCCCTGATTAAAATAAAAAGTCAACGATTGAATTAAGACGGTCATAAATACACTTCCATTATCCTTTTGTAGTCAACGCAAAATAAAAATTACAAAATATTCTAGAAATTTGAATTGATTATGATAAATCTAAGAGATTTTAGGATTTTTAGCTAAAATACTTTAAGTGCCCATATCGCCGAAAGACCCAATGTCGCTGAATTGCGTGGGTGCTTGAGGTTTTAATCAATATTATTCTGGGTGCGTCATGAAATACGTCATTTTCAAGATTGAATGACTCAAATCTACTCTTTTTAATTGATCGTGTTTGGTTGAACACTTAATTCGACGCATTTTCGTGACTCACTTAATTTGAAACTATTGTAAATCTCCTTATGGAATTCTCGTTATTCGGTCGAGATAAATCGACGACTAGTCAGGATCTTCGATATATCGCCGAAAGTGCCAATATCGCCGAAAATGCCCAATACCACCGAATTTTTTTCAAAATTGTCCACATTTTTCAAAATTATCGTTGAAAATGGTAAACCTCAATTCAGGGTGTAAATATTGAAATTTCAAATGTTTATTATACGCCTGCATCTGGCGCCTCAGAATTATACGAAAATTTTGAATCAGGAAGTCACCTGAGATTTTCTGGACTCTCAAAATCTCCAGACAACGTAAGAGCCAACATTTTTGACGGCACTGCAGGATTCGTGCTAGAAGATAAAAACATGGATAATACCTTTTATGGCGTGGCCGTGACACACTTAATACAAGGTGCCTATAAAAGTGTGCAAGTGAGATCTAAACCAAGACCTGGCGAAAAAGCCTTTTCGACTACTATCGACCTGTATTATCAAAAAACTCCGTTTGCTCCTCATGGCCTATCCTGTTTTTATGATGGGACTTCTAGAAGTATAGCTAAGGTTGCGCACACCGAATTCTTCCACTATCAAATGATCAACTAAAACAAAAATTAAGGGCAAAATTTTGAGACTGAGAAAGTATCAAAAAAAATTACGGAAGAATTTTGTGGGCATTTTATGTTTAAAATGTCAACTTGAACAAGTATTTCGTCTTGCTTCGATCTAACTTTCATTGTCAAAATTTGGATATTAACCAACAACAACGAAAAAATTCACATTCCAACCTTTTCCAGCTTAATTTTCAGTAGAGTTTAAAATTTCCAAAGTCTTATTTTGTCCAAAATTTTGAGAATTTCGAAAAACCGCCTACGCACTTTTGCAACTTACAACTTTTTTTGATGGTCTGAAAAGTTCTCGGCAATGGAAATAACCCATTATTTGTATTTAATAACAAAAACATCAAATAAAATTCTAAAATAAAAAAAATTTTAACAGCATATTATGACAATCTTTCCAAAAATCGTAATTTTTGTGCTTTTAAATCCGGAACACCACTTCTTTATTTTTTTATGTTTGCATCCGATTTTAGGTCTCCCGTGCGTAACCCTAATTGTAGCCAGAGAAATTTTATTCTCCGAACCTGGTTTCAACCCTGTATACAAATGTGAAGGAGGCGCTTGGGGTAGCTGGGAGCCTTGGTCTGAATGTTCATTGACTTGCGAATCGGGGCACAAAACCCGGACTCGAGTTTGTTCTGATCTTGTAAATTGTGAAGGACCAATGTTTGAAAATGTTGTTTGTAATACGCGATGGTGCCCAGTTCCTTTTGAATTGCAGGGAACCTGTACATGTGATCCTCTTAGTTTTTCTTGCGATCAATCGACTACACCAAATTTACCCTGTGAAATTGATGAAAAATGTGAAAAATTTTCGATGGTTTCTGCAGAGAGTTTTCGATGTGTCAAAAAAAACCAAGGTAACTTATTCAAGTCAGAATCACTGGTGAAACCAGAATTTATGGTGTTCAAAATAATCATCATTTTTTGAACCCGAAATTGTTTGGAAATATGTTTTATCATTATTCAACCCATTTTATTTTTAATTTCGTCGCTTACTTTTCGGGGATCTTTGGGAATCTGGTTTGTTGAGCTTATTGCAGGAAATAAATTAATTATGCATGATAAGCAAGTAAAGTGCGTCATAATAAGTTCATACAATCAAAACATAAAGCCATGGTTTTGCCACGTGACCGGACTCTTAGGAAAAGGATGTTTTGATCCTTTTTGTGGAACGAAACCCCCCTTCATTTTTTGTCTTAACGATAATATCGTTACGATATCATTAACAAAATTTGTATTTATTTATACGCTACGTATTGCATCCGTATTTTCAGGTATAAGTTTTATACAATAACAAATTATTAAGATATTTAAAAATATCAAATAAAATAAGAGTTATTTTATAGTTCCCACTTGATTGCTGATAGAAAACTCTCTGCCTACAAAACAAACATCCGAAAGTTTTATTTCATCTCCGGTTTGAAACCTATTTATTACGTATGTTTTGACCAAAATTGAACCTTCAAAAAGCACCGGGAAAATTTTCTAATTTCTTTAATTTCAGACTATACATTTCAGAGCAAAAATTTTTTTTGGAAATTTTAGATTATTAGTAGTAATTTATTACTTATAATTGCTCAAATTACGTGTGTTTTCAGTGAAAAACATTTTTCGTGAAAATTTGCAGCATACATCATGCAGTATAAATTATGCTATAAAAATGAATATATGAATATTTTCGCAATATTTTGAACGAAATCACATTATGTCAAAAAAAACATATTGGAAATTTTAACATTTTGCGTGAAAATAGTCTGAGCAAACAAAAGCTTATATCGAAACAAATCCAAAAATAGTGTGAAATTTGTATAAATTCATTGTATTTTTATCTTGAAATTTTCAAAAACCTTGAATTATAGTTGTATTGCATGCTGAGAACATCAGTGACCTTAAAAGGCATGATTTATCAAAATGTATTAAATATATAAAATACATTTAGGAAACATTGTTGCTAATTTTTATTTCAATAGGAACATGCAAATCTGTTGGAGATCCTCATGTTTCAACCTACGATTTTGTCCAAAATGATGTTTACGGCGTTGGAAAATACGTTTTAACTCAATCTACCGACAAAATTCAAGATGTTCCCGATTTCAAAGTCGTAGTAGAAACATATACCGACGGAGGGTGGTCCAGTACTCTGGCAATTGAATTCACATTTACTGACTCTGGCATAGACTATCTTTACAAAGCTGACAAAAACATGGCAGCGAGTCTCACGGTGGATGGAGTAGAAACTGAACTGATTTCACAAAAAACTGACGTTTTTGAGTTCGAAAAAAAGGCAAAACAATTATTTTTTAAGGCTAGAATTGGTGTTGATATTCATCAAAATCATGGGTCGGCAACGGTTAAAGTCAGGTTTACTATTTTCATTGATACAGTTTTCACTTATGTTATTTTCCCTATATTTTGCTTGTATAATAAATGCATAGCCGGTAAACCCCCTCTTATCACAAAAATGATCGATTGTATCGTTTCTTGGGGCTAATCTTGAAGTGATTTTTTGCTCATTACAGCTTGTAATTAACAAGTCCCAGTTTTTTTTCAATGTGAATGAAAATTCTAAAAATTTGAATCGATGATAAATTATTATTGGTTCAAATTTCTCAAAAATCTCGAAAATTTGACCAAAAGATCTTTTTTGTTTATTATCACATGATGAGCTGAGCATAAATAGCCTAGTCTGATCTTGTGCGGAGGCGGAGTATTGTATCAAATAGAGCGAAATCAAACGGGAAACTCCCACAAGGCAACCTCTGCATGATTTGTATTGTACAGGGGAGGGGGCAATATCTCTGGCCCAATATAGCCGAATTTGCCAAGATGTCCGAAATTTTTGGACAAAAACCTTTCGGCAATATATTGCCCCCCCTGCATTACTAAAAAGTTTTTCGCCTTCACATTTTTCTATAGTTAAAGACTCACTGAAGAAGCCTTTTTGGCAAAAATTATGAAGATTAATTTTACATACAGTATGTCACGTTTTTGCTTCCTTTTTCCCATTTGCATAAAGTTGAATTCCACCGTCTTGATTGGTTTAA
>SCLH01001283.1:80923-98768 GCA_004367855.1 Oikopleura vanhoeffeni | reverse complement strand
TTAATCTGGAAAAGGCGTAGGTATTTGCCAAAATTGATCGTTCTCAATGGCGGATAGCAAGTTATGCAAATTGGAAAAAATAAAGAAAAAACGTGACATACTGTAGAAAATTTATAAAAAATTATCATGCAATCGGAAAAAACAAAAAATGAGTAAAAAAAGATTTTTTTCAAAATGACGAAATAAATTATTAATGAAAATGGTTAACCCCGGTTAAAGTTGCTTCAGTTTACAAAAATCATGTAGAAGGAATTTGCGGAAATTATAACGACGATATATCAGATGATTTTACTCTCCAAAGCGGTGAAATTCTAGAATGTTCAGCAGCGGAAACAAACGGGTTCAAAGTTGCCGACTGCGAGGGCGCAATATCTTGTGATTGGTTAATAGTAGGTGACTGTTCTTTTAAACAAAATGTCGATTGTGATAAAATCGCTGAATGCGAATTATTATTTAACGAAATTTGGCTACAACCATGCCATGATTTGGTTGATAGATATCAACATATTCAAACTTGTGCAGCCGATCTGTGTCAGACTCAAAATGTCATAGAAGCAAAACGAGAAATGCTTGCAGAATATATTGGACAATGTGCGGAACATGGAGAACAGGATGCTGTTTGCAACTGGTTACGTAATTCAATAAAGTTATAGTTTATACTGTATATATAATTTATACAGGTTCGAAAAAATACAAGTACAGACGCGCAAGGTTTCCCGCAATTCTCCGCGAAATCTTTTATCCCATCAATTGGCGTTTAAAAGCATGTGAATCACGTGACTTAATAAGATGGAAAAATAATTTTTCATGCTCGATCTCAAAAGAATAATACAAATATTTGGAATCACACTCAAACTTCTCACGTGAAATTATAAAACACTATTGAATCTTATGAATTTCTCATCGCGTAGGTTAGAAAAGCAAGCGCAGGACATATTCCCGAGATAAGTATTGTACATGTACATGAAGTGCCGAGCATGAGTTGCCTTAGCTAATCTCGTGCGGGCGGGGTATTGTATCAACTAGGACAAAATCAAACGGGCCAATGAGTGGCGCCCTGATTTGTATTGTATGAAATATTGTCACTTAGTCAAAAAAACTTCTAGGTTTGACTTGATGAAACTGAAGTTTGCTGATTTTCTAATCGAAGTTTGATACTTAAAAACTCCGAAAAATTGCACGTCACTTCACTAGGTTGACCTCGCAAAATCGCAGATATCGGAACTTGAGATTCGCGATAATAAAGAATTTTAACGTTGATATTTTTTGACGTTTCAACACCAACTTGACATTATGTTTAGTGCTAACCATTATTATTTTTAAAATATCATGGTTAAACCTAGTTTACAAATGTTGCAGAACATTGTCCAACAAATGTTGTTAGGACTAACTTAATTTTCTAGTTAGACTAAATTAACATTGTTGCTATTACTAAACGAACATTATCCCTAAACATAGTCTATGTTACATAGACGAAAAAACCTTAACCTAATTAACATTACGTTTAGTTTATTTCAATCATATCATTTCAACGCATTCGATGGTTCAATAAAAGGCAAACAATAACCTTTATTTCATCGAATGGGCAATTAAAACCACATTTAAATGGAACCATTTTGATAAAAAATGCCTCGAAATATTTTTATGGTCTTCCCGATAGTTTGAAGTCTTAAAAATAATAGGCTAAAAATTTCGAAATAACAAATTTATTCAACTTCCGGTGTTCAGTATATTTAGAGATAATTCGTACAAATCCCTAAGTATATTCGATTATGAAATTTTTTATAATTGGATAGGGAAAAATTCTAGAATTGGCCATTTTTTTCTAAATATATCTTCAAACATCATTTTATTGCGCTTTTTCTGAAAATCAAATAATTTTTGAGCAGGCATCAGAAGATATTCAAAGCGGTTAAACTCGAATTTTACCAGCGAAAATATAGGTTTTCGAAATTTTTTTTGTTATCAATTTACTTTCATTTTTGTTGTTATTTTCAGAAGAAAATGAAATAGTTGCATTTTAAGACATACAATTCTAACGCTATCGTCAGGGATAAATCCTACAGATTTTCGCGAAAATCGACTTTATCTAATTAAATATTTGGATATCTACTAGTATATTGGGTGAAAAATGCTTCCGGAAAATGTAGTGAACTTTTTTACCCCTAAAAACCTCCGAAGTGGCCACAAATCGGTTTTCAAGGTCGGGTTTTTTTATGAAATATAGGTTTTTCGAGCTTCTTATCAACCTCTCAACCGCTTTTTAACTTCAAACTAATATTTCCTGAAAAGCTTTTTAGGGTCAACTTAAAAAACGCTTTAAATTTGAATGCGATATCTTAAATATTTCTAGAGTCATAATTTGCACGAATTATCCCTAGCTATCGTGAAATTTTTAGGATCTAGATGGCCAATTTCAATTGATTGACTTGAATGTTTCGTGAAATTCGTTAAATTTTCATCCAAATATTTAATGTTGTAGGAAAATCAGCCGGATAAACATTGTTGTCAAAAAAACAGTTAATCGATTTTTTAATTTCTTCTTACTGGCAATTTTCAAAACTTTTATTAATAATTAATTTTCGAAGTGTTTTAAATAGGATCGTTCGATCAAAATGACTTGCTTCTTCTTCCATTTTTTTTTAAATAATTTTTGCGTCATTCTTAGAATTTAACGTAGATTATTGTGAACGTTGTGAACTCCTCCGGCCAAAACATAGTTTTGTGCCGTTGTTATTAAGACAAATTATTGCCTTCGCAATCATCGAGGGTAGAAACGGATTCTGGTTTTCGACCCTCATTCCTTCTTGTCCCGTAAAATATATAATAACATTTTAATGGTTTTTAGTTACTTGCAGGGTACCCACGCAACATTCTGATAAGCACCCATGCTTACAACGTCATATTTTTACTTGTGAAATAACTTTGTTTTCAAATTTATTGAAGATATTGAAACTGCATGTGCTAAAATTTTCAAAAATATATTGTTGAAATATTCGAGTAATTTCATCAGGAATGGCTATCTTGAATTTTTCCTCAGATGTCTCATTAAGACAAAATGTTGAGACCGATACCACCATAGTTTTTAACAATATATAAAATACTAGTCTAAAAACATGAAAATGATTTATAGAAAGTTATTTAACGAAATAAAGGCCTCAAAGCTCACAATATGCTTATATTTGACATTAAAAATTCTCTCGAAATCCCGCACTCAAATTTCCATATATTTTTTGGTTTGTTATTAACCAATTTAGACATGTAAATAATTATTTTTGTAGATTGAACATGCTGGATTTGGGAATGGCTGTGGTGAAAATCAAATATACGATGGGTGTGCAAAACCCTGTGCCGACGCAAAAACATGTGAATTGAAATCATGTCCAGCAGACGAAGTAAGCAGTGGAATGTGTCTATGCGCCGATGGATACCGTCTTCAAGCAGGTGTTTGTGTTCTAGAATTCGAATGCATCAATCAAACAGGTTTGTGGTCAGAATGGCACGCGTGGGCGACTTGTTCTGTTACATGTGGCGAAGGAGTTCAGACCAGATCACGATTTTGCATTGGACCAGGACCTTGTAGAGACATTTCTAGAGCAGCAGTAGGCGAACCATATACAGAAAGTTTATCTTGTGTTAAAAGGTAATTCATCACTTTTTTAATATTTTTTTACGCGAGTTATAAAGTTATGCTAAACAAAAATTAGACGGGGAAGCTAATCTTATTATTACCGGCTTAGAGTCTTAACTTCAGACATGAATTAATGTGTTTTTAAACAAGGAGGTTTGACGGTAAATAAGGAAGTTAATAACGAGGGTAATTAATGAGGTTGTAGGGTCTTAGATTGCAAAACAACGTCGTTGAAAAGTTCATGTCAGTTTGATCTCACATGCCGGGATTATTTTTTAGAGAGCACCGAATTTCGAACTCCCAAATTATAGCAAATACACTAAAATAGTCTCACATCAATATTATGAACAACTGACTGGTGTGAGCTGTTCAACGGAGGTCTTCACATCAAGAAAGGGCACCGAGCTAAAATATCAGCTCGAAAAAAACCGACCGAATCCGATCAGATCGGTTTTTTTTCGATCCGATCACATTTTTTGTCGCTCGGTTTTTTTTCGATCCGATCAGCAAATTTTGAGGCCCGAAATTTTCGATCAGATTAGCAAAATCTGCTCGGATGCCCTTCCCTGCTCCATATGACTCATGTGACATGACCCTTTTTTAAAACCTTAAAAAATTATGACCTTTTTTTTGGTTTTAGCAATTACAATTTCCGTGTTATTTTAGAATATTAAGCTCGTCTCTTCTCGGTGTGAAATTTGAATCTGATAATAAGTATATCTTAATACATCGAAGGAAATATCTTTCTGAAAACAGTAACTTTTATTACACTGGATGTACCCTTATCCGTACGCACCCTTATCCGTACGCATCCTTATTTGTACGATTTTTGGTCGAGATGAAAACGCTTATAAGCCTAAACGCCTATGTAGACGGGTACCTTTATCCGTACCTTGTACCGTTATCCGAACGATTTTTGACCGAGCTGAGGTGTACGGATAAGGGTACACTCAGTGTACTGGATTTCGGAAGAATGGCTTCAAACATGAAACGTGTGAGTTCAATTTTTGATATAAAAAAGTAGTCACTTGATGACTTTTCATACACAATATTGATATGTGTGGGTTGTGATTTTAAGGTCGTGGAGTCAATGTTATTATGACGCATTTCATGTTTTGTAACTAATCTTCGGAAATATAAAAACAAATAAGCTATTCTTATTTCCGATTAACGGTGTTCTAGAACTTAGATAAACTTTATTTGATTCATATAATATGGACCATATCCTTTTCCCAACCTAAATCCACCTTAAAAAGTAATGGATCTCTATAGCGTAGGGTGGGAAATGCGATTTGACATTTCATATATTTATATTTAGATGACTCAAGTGACTAAACAACTTGTCAGAAGTTCAAAAAAATATATGAAATTTTTTTTGAAAAGGTTACTATTTGGTCAGAATTGAAGTTGAAAAATCGTGAAATTGACGAAAAACAGGTTTTTTCCACTTTAAAAATAGGCGCTTGGTATTTTAGTTTCGTCTAACTATTTTTTTAAGATGCAGTTTGAAAAAATACATTTTCTGAAAAGAAAATTTTGAAAATCGATGTAGCGAACGGGGGTCAAAAATAAAAAAAAAAATTTGAGTTTTTTTATTTTTCTATCATTTTTGACTCGAATAATTGATATATTACTTTTGGTTAATTTCACTTCAAAAAATAAGTTACCCCTTAGCTTTTTTGCCAAGATTTTAATCGTTTTTGGAGCAATGAAACCGGCTAACAATTTTTGACTACATAATTTGGTTATTTTTAATATTGTCTATTGTTTCCAAGTCCAATTAACTTTTAGTTTTTGGATTGCGAAATATTTTCAAGACTTCGTTGTTTGAATCATTTTTGATAAACTAGTTTAAAAACAAAAAAATACGATCCGAAAGTTTTGAAACTTTTTTCTGAAATTTTTTCACGCGTAAAAAATAAATTTAAATTTGACTCAAAATTTAAAAGCTACATTACATAATTGTTCCTTGAAAATCACTGTAAATACTCAACTTGTTGCACAGAATGTTTTTGATATAATTAACTTGCATTCTAGATAAAGTTTTTGTTTGGGTACACAAAAGCAGCTTCATGGTCTGTACACTATAAAAAATAACTTGATTTGAAAATTGGGTGGTCCATGGTCGCTCTTTGCATACTTATTGCCAAAGTTTTTTTAATATTAATTTAACTTTAATTCTGAAATAGTTTCTTATTAGTACAAAACAGCACTGCATGCTTTTTGTACCCTTCAAAAATAATTAAAGCTGGCTCGGCCTCCTTCCTAGCAATTGATTTTTGAAAACCGATCAGAACCCTAATAAAATAATACAGACCGTTAAAAGCGGTTACTTATAGAACATTATGATTAAGACTTCCGGTTTTTCGTCTTTTACAAGTGTTTGGGAAATAAATGATAAATAAAAATTGAAAAAAAAATCGGAAACATTTGAAAAATTTTTTTTACTCAAATTCCTCAACAAGTACACTCAAATGCGCAATTGAAAAACAGAGAAAATAAAATAAAAATTTCAAAAAAAAAATTTAGTTCAGTGCTAAAATCTGACTTTGAAAATCTTAAAAAAAAAATAATGTCCAAAAGTCAATTTGACACCTGTCCCGCTACTTTTTCAAATTGTTTTTGTTTTCGTGTTTAAAAATTTAATGCGGCATCTTTTTAAGTTAAGTTAAAAGAAACAAATAAAAATCGGAGGGATTAGCATTTCCCACCCTACTATAGCGCGATGTTCAAATCCCACTATGTGTCTTAAGACAAAGTGATTTTCTGGAGTATGATTATATCCTGTAAAACCGAATACAGTGAATCAAAATGGCCGCCGATAAGAATACAAACCAATGTGTGTAGTATTAAGTTTATTGTAGGGGGTGATAAGGGTTCACATGTAGCACCTGCCTCATTTAAAAAAAAATGTGAAGGCCTTCCCCACCCCCTAATATAGCTAACCAATACCTCTGAATACAATCACACAATTTGGTTTGTATCCTATCGCGGCAATTTGGTTCACTGTATTCGTAGGCATGGATAGTGCAATGGATGCTTGAATTATTGGAACCCTGCCGAAGTTGATGCGGTGTGGTTTGATCACCAAGAATCAGCTAAGACATCCATTAGTTGGATTCGAAACACGCGGTATAGTCCTATTTCCGAGTACCTGTAGATCAAAAATTGCGCTAGGAAAAATACAAACGCATTGTTTGGTTCAATTCAGGGATTTGATTGGGTTGGTTGGCCCGTCTCACTCTCGTTGCTATTGGTTGTATTTTTACCTTGTAATTTTTACCTTGTAATTGGTTTGGTATTTTTACCTAGGCATTTTTTGATCTACCCTGTACTCGGAATAGGGATATATGATCCATTCATTTTTAGGATGGACTTAGGTTTGGGAAAAAAAGAATATCAGAGCAGAAAACAACTTTTGCTTAAATTTATATTTATCGCTGATTATTATTTCTATTTATAGTGAATGTCCAATCAAAAGAGTTATTCCTGAAATCGTTTGTTTCGAAGATTGTGGTAACAAGGGTGGTAAATGTGATGAATGCGTTTCAACCGACTCTTCCAAAACTGGTTTTTGCTGCAGTTCTTCGATAAGTAAAGCATCTTTAAATGGTGATTGTACTCAGAATATGATCAATACAGTCGGAGAGCACTTTCCAGGCTCTGCTCTTCACCATTGTGTTTTTGAAGAAGTCGACGAATTTTTGAGCTGGTCTGATTGGTCAGATTGTTCAGTTAGTTGCGGAGATGGTGTCATTTCTAGAACTAGAATTTGTGACGGTGATAATTGTGCTGGAAATCACGAAGAAACAATTGTATGTAACACACATTTGTGCAAAATTCCGATGAAAGAATTTTCAGATTGCACCTGTCCAAATAGATCGTGGGGATGTGCTTCAGACGCATGTGATAAAAGTGAACGGTGCGAACGTGCGAGTTATGCTCATGCTCTGTATAAATGTGTTCCCAAAGTTCTAGGGCAATGCAAAGCTTGGGGAGATCCACATATGATCAGTTTTGATCAGCAATTGATTGATGTTTATGGCGTAGGAATGTACGTTTTTACGACGTCGGAAACTATCCCACAAGTTTTGCCGTTTTTCAAAGTTTTGATTGATACAACTGCTGCGGGACAATTTTCAGTAGTCAAAGATACCTTTATTTCTTTCTACTCGTTTGATGGTTCAAGTGAAGGGTTGAAAAATTGATATTTTGTACAGTATGTGTTTTTAAGTGCGAACAGAATCTCAAGTGTCCGGGAGAATCGTCTATAATTTGAAGAGAATTCTCCCGAATGGTTTATTTTTTGTTCACACGAAAAAAAGCATACTGTTTATTTTTCTGCTTGATACAAAGTTAGTTCGATTTTGTGGCTCAATTTATGTGAATTTTAATATACACAGCTGTATGTACAGCTGAGATGAGGGGTTCCCACATATCATGAGGGGTTCATCACATATCATGAACCAACCTACAATTCCATTTGCGTAATGCCTCATTTGAGCTGTATACAAATACAGTTTTTTGTGTTGAAATGCATTTATTAGAATGACTTTTTATGTGTTTTTTTACTTGCGAATCGGAAATTGTCATTTAGGTGATTACGGCCAATTAAAAATGGTAACCAAGTGAATTTTATTTTGAAAGCCATCCTATAGCCAATGTCAAGGGTTTGAAAATATAATCCACCAAGTTACAATTTTTAATTGGCCGTAATCCCGTTAAAAAAATTAAAAAAACACTAAAATCAAGATTTGATGTTTTTAACTTCTAGTTCGTTCAAAATATCTTACTCGCGGGTTTTGTTCGTCAAAGAATAGTTCCTGCAGTTCTTAATTTATTTCTAAAAATTATAACAATCACCTTCCATTTTATCAAAGTTAATTTATGAAGAAATTTCAATTTGTTAATAGTTTTTTAATTATTTTTATCCGTTATCATACAACGTTTCGTTATTATTATACAACGTTTCGTTATTATACAATGTTTATTATAAGATTGTGTAACTTGTGGGCATTTTCAATTTTTTCTAATAACGATTTCACGTAATTTAATGACATATTCAATTGTTTTTCAAACAATAATGTCATATTATATTATGACATAACAGAACAAGAAAATGAATTTATAGTAACGTACAAGCAATGAGAATTCTTAATCAAATATCCAAAAACATAAAGAATGATTTGTGTAGATTTTATTATTTATAAGTTATGGCGACATGACAGTTTCACAGTACAGTTTTTATAATTTTTTATGCATATTGAAAATCGCCCAATTTGACATTTTCAAAAATTTGACAACCTGATTTATTTGTTATATTTCAAAAATGTTTGGGAAGGTATTACTAAATTTATTGACTTTCGTACTTCCTTTTTATGTTTGGTAAATTTGCATTGATAAGTTACAAAAATTTATCATAAAATTTTTTTTCTTTTTCTTGAAATTTTTGGTTATTTTAAATAACTTGCAAATTTAGGATTGAGAGCCCTCCATTTCAACTGATTGCAAAATTTATTGCAGATTTAACTTTTAGTGCGGTATACTTGAAATCCGATTCGCCAAAAATGCTTGGTTCTTTCGCGTATCGAAACCTTTTTATCACGATCAAATTTATATTTCAATTTTAACATCTGTTTTTGTCGTTCTCATTTTTCAAATTTTATTTTTTAACAGAATGGACAATTTTCGATCATTAATAATCATGATGCGAAATTCGATCTCTGTACCTAATTATTTTAAACTTGTATCATCAAATTCTTGACCCTTGTACAGTCTTTTCGAAATCTTATACACTCACGATCGCGGCTTCATTCGAATGAACAACGGCATTCAATATCCTCTCCAAACACAATCGAACGATCAATTTACCTTCCATCGTCATTCTCAATACATGACCCTCAAAACCTGGTTTGGAATGACTGTCTACAGAGATGGGCACACCCTTACAGTAACGATCCCTACAGTTTTTCAAGGTAAATGAAATTTCAAGGAAGAATTGTTTTTTCAAAGTTTCGGGTTATTTCATTTTTAATCGTGAAAAATATATAAATTGTTAAAAAATAACGTGATTTGTCAAAAAAAATAACATTTTTGATATTTTAATTAGTCCTTACTATTTCTGCGCATTGTTCTCAATTTTATCTTACCCGGAATATGTGATTTTTTGTAATACATCATGTTACATGTTCAGTTACATGATTCATGTTTCAGTGTGGTTTTAGCATTTTTTAAAAAGATTTTTGCAACAATTTTTGCCAAAATGATGTGATTTTTCACAAATAACATTTTTTGAGATTTCAATCGTTCATATCTTCTTGAATGCTGGACGCAATTTTTTGTTAATAGTTTTTAAATTTCAATACTTAAAGAAACTTCGAAACTTAAGAGAACATGCCCGTAAATCTAGCCTCTTATTTAACGAAATTCTTTCTTTACAATTAAAAACCTTTTTAAAATGTACTGTTCTGGTTTTCATACAGATGTTACTTGTATAGATTTTAAATCG
Organism: Oikopleura vanhoeffeni; assembly: GCA_004367855.1. Lineage (NCBI taxonomy): Eukaryota > Metazoa > Chordata > Appendicularia > Copelata > Oikopleuridae > Oikopleura > Oikopleura vanhoeffeni. The sequence continues at coordinate 88,629 of SCLH01001283.1, read as the reverse complement.
GATTATAATAATAAATTGTCAAGGTCATGTTCGCGGATTATGCGGTGATTACAACATGGGAAAATGCGATGACTGGACGCATTCTGACGGTTTGAAACCAAATTGCAAATGCGAGAATCAAAATACAATCTGGACACAATGTGAAAAAGACCTTGCAGATTCTTGGCAGACAGAAATGTATTCTCCAGGAGCTAGTCCAGGAGATATTGTGTCTCCTGCCGAGGCAGTTATCGAAAGATGTACCGATTTGTTTACAGCACCATATTTGCAAACATGTCAGAGTCTGATAGATCACACCGCTTATATAAAAAGTTGCTATGCGGATTATATGACAAACCCAGCTGAAAGTACATTAAGAGATATTGTCGCTACTTTTGTCGCTGAGTGTAAAAAACGCCTACCAAACGACGAAGAGCTTACTTGTAGCTGGATGCACCATTCAGGATTTGAGCCAAATTGCGAAGAAAATCAGGTATGGAGAGCGTGCGCATCATTAAAATATACATGTACCGATAAAAAATATGAAAATACAATTTGGTCGTCACGTGATTGAAAGTATTATTTTTTGGCGCTCAAACCACGATTTATGTTAACCCGAAGAACTTTGACGTCAGAGACACGTCTAGGACCTGGTTTTATTGATCAATACACAAGAGTCAATGTGTATTCACCATTGAAATCACACGATTCTTTAGGTCTCTGACGTCAAAGTTCCACGGGACACACATAGATATAATCTTCAATATATTTGAAAAAAAAGATGACATATCCCTTTATCACACTATTGTCACTTTTTGGTCCTTCCTACTTGAAAACACACTACGTTTGCTAATAAGGGACTAGAAAGAAACAAAAGTGTGATAAATTACACTTTAAAAAAAATAAAATTGTTGTTATAACTGGAAAAATTCATCATTTTTACTTGTGCTGACTCAGCACTGCGGACGGTTCAGACAATTTGCAAAATAAAAAAATTAAAAAAAAATTCTAGGTATGGAACGGCTGTGCAAAAAGTTGCAGTCATCAAAAATCTTGCTGGGAATACCTCGGAGGGTCTAGTTGTGAAGTGAATGAAGAAACAAAGGGCATGTGCGTCTGCCAGACTGGATATTATGAACATGGTGGAAAGTGTATTTTGGCTGAAAATTGTGAACTTGCTACTGGCAAATTTAGCGAGTGGTCAGACTGGTCAACCTGCTCGGTGACTTGTGGCGAGGGAACTAAATCGAAGACGAGGATTTGTTTAGGGCCTGGCTGGTGCAATGCTGAAAAGTTAACTTATTTGGTTAACGATTGTGATGCTGGAACTTGTGGTATTTATAAAAAATTGCCGTATAATCAATAAGTTTTTTAGTATATCATATACCATATATAATACAACATGTCTAATTCTGCCAATCAATTCTTTTGAATTCACAAACACGTAGGTGTTAAACAATTTTAAATTCTCATTGACCAATAAACAGTGTCAATCAGTTTCGAGCAAAAAACCGAGATCGCAATAAAAAATGTGACATGCTGAATACATAGAAAATATCTAAAAAAACACTATTTGTTTAATGGGAAATTTTCTCAAATTTACATTTTTGCCTATATGATGTTCTGAAAAATTGGTGATCAGACTTATTTTTTGTGACACCTAACGATAAAAAGGCTGAAAATCTTACGCAAAACTTATTTATTTTTGTTTTATATTCGAAGATATTTATGTTGATGTGTAACTTCCAATGAACATTATATTTCGTTTTAAAAGCTAGTTATTAAATGCGAAGAGAATGTTGCAGATAATTCGCTTGACAATTTAAAGTGAAAATTTCGTTGCACATTTTCAAATGAATCTTCGTTTGTCTCACGTGACTGGATCTCTTTTAATTGACAATTTGAGAGAACTTTTTTAAAGCTGAAGTTTATTAAGCTGAACATTTTATAAAATACAAAACTGAAAATGATTTTTTCAACTTTTTTCATTATCTGATATTCATTTTGAACCAAATTTTAGCTCCATTGGGTGAAAACTGTGCTGTTTTGTATGAAAATCAAATCGGATGGCTCGAAAAAGGTCAACATTTAATCACGGGTGCTGGTCAAATTTCAAATCTTGCTCAAACGAAAGTGGATGGAAAATCCTTCTCAAATAGAGTTTCCTCGGTTAAAATTTCCCAAAATTGTGAATTGATAGGGTACCAAAAGCCCAATTTTGAAGGGTGGCTCGGAAAATGGAGAGGATCAAAAGACGGAGATAACTTTCATGAAATGAATCTTAGTTATGAAAATGATAAAATGTCGAGTTTCAAATGTTCGTGTGAAGAAAAATCTTGTATTGAACACTGGACTTACGGAGAACCAAATATGCCAGGTGAATGTCCGGCGCCAAAATGTGGAGAAGTGACTTATGATGTTTGTGATGCTTGGAAGAAAAAGGTAAATTAGACCATAAAAAAGCTTTTTTCTAAATAGTGATAACCCCAAAAAATCCAACATTCGGCTAAGCATATCCCTTAATCACACTTTTGTTAATATCCCGGCCCTGATTAGCAAACTTAGTGTGTTTTAAGTAGTAGGGCGCGGATATTAACAAAAGTGTTGATAAAGGGATATCATAAGATGTAAAACTAAGGGCGAAGATAAATTCATTTCGATAATTTTTTCTTCATTTCACTTTTTCAATACTGAAATCGAGATAACCATATTATCGACTCGAATTTCGCTGGGCTCAAATTACCTCAAGTCTTGGAAAATCACTCTTTGCCCGATACTACTTAATACTTACGCGGTTAATTCTCGAAAAAAAAATTACAGAATAGCTTTTTTTCGAATTTCTCCTACGTACAATTTCTTCTGTACAATACTAATGGGTGATTCTCCAAATTCGAGAGTTTTTTGTGTGGGCTCAGCTATTGTGTTTGGTGTAACCAGCCAATGAGTGACGCGCATTGTAACCACACAACCCCTCATGCCTACTGTATGTGGTATCATAATCCAAATATATTTTGCTCATATGATATAGGACTATCTCCGTACAAATAAAATGTTCAATTTTATAAGTGGTAGACTATTAGTCCTCATTTAATATTTCTGTCTTAATTATGTCGTGGTCCAAATCATATTTAATTTTCTCGCTTTAATTAAATTTAATTTTCTAACGTCATAGTGTAAATAAAATTGAAACTTCTTTTTCGGTATTGCTCATAACGTGAAACAGAAGGAGGTCCTATATCGTCGATTAAACCTAAGCAGTTTCACGATTTTTAGCTCGAATTTTCTCAGTGCTGATATCGCCGCAAGAGCAAATATCGCCAAAATTGCGTGAGCGTTTGTCGTTTTTATTACAAATGACTTTGAGTGCGTCACGAATGAGGTCATATTAAGTAGATTAATTCTACAGTTTGGTATTTTAGTTCATTTGATCCTGTTGTTTAAACATCTTATTAATTTGAATTTTTATAAATCATGATGTTATTTCAGACGCGTTTGCCCACGCGTTTTTATTTTTGATCGAACAACTTTATTTCTGTCACCATATCGCCGAAAGTGCCAATATTGCCGAATTTTTCTGCCAAAAAACTTTCAGAGATATTGACCTCCCCCCATGTACTTGATGCTAAAAATAGTCTATTTTCAAAGTCACAAGTTGAAAATCATCCAACGTCATATTCCAAATATTTTTGTTCAGAGAAATAAGACCTGGAAATATGGAAATGTCATGAAAATTAACATCCCACCAAAATACTGGCGACAAGAAGGTTGGAGTTTGATACTTCGATTCAATGGTGCTCATAAAAACAGTGGGACCTTTCAAGTTTGGAATGCTCAATTTTTCAACATTTACCGAAAACCAGACGGCCTAGAAATTCACCTCCAAATGAAATGGTGGACCGCTGACATCGATGATCAACATTCATTCACAATCGTATCAGATCACCTAAATCTTGGTGACAAACGTAAGATTATATTTTATCGGAATCTTCAAAATTGTAAAACGGATTTAGGCTATCCTAGCGAATTTCCGAAAAAGTTTCCCATGTAAGGAAAATGGTCATTATAAGACTCCTCATACAATTTTCATTTTTTGAAAAAATTTTGGTCAAAAATTGTTTATTACAATACTAATTGAACGATTGAATTGTCGTAGAAGAAAACAACACCTGTCTCTTTATCCCACATTCCTTTCAACTTATTAGTATAGTACAGTACTATGAGTACTACTTTATTTTCTGATCCAAAGATGAAAGTAACTTTTTATTTCAAATTCATCAGTGAATAATAGCAAAAATTGTGGCTATCTCCTCGATTATTATTCTTTCATTTTCACACATCATAAGGTCCAATAAAACGAAAAATTAAGAAAAAATTGGTAGCCAAGATTTTGCCATACTAACCATGGGTTTTGGTGGCATATCCTTTTCGGAACGGAAACCCATCTCAAAAACGCTTACTATCTCTACAGCGCGTGTTCGAATCCCACTGATGGTGTCTAAGTGATTTCTTAGTGATTGCTTGAGTGATTACACACCAATAAAATTTAGCGTTCCATTATCAAGACCGTTGCCTATAATCATATTCAATATAATCACTAAAACAACATTAGGTGGGATTCGAACACGCGCTATAGAGATAGTAAGCGTTTTTGAGATGGAGTTCCGTTCCGAAAAGGATATATTATCTTAATTTTACGAATTTGCTACAGAAAATCCGAATAGAAAATACAGCTGTTTACGTTACCTTTACGTTTTCTAAAAATGGCAGATTGTCGCCTTTTCTATTATTCATATATATTGAGCCAAAATCGTTAAGTTCGGCCATATTTTTCCATATTGTCCTTATAGAGCTTGTATTTATAAACACTCATCACAGTAGCTTATTTTCGTCAGTTTTCTTTGCCAATATTCATCAGACAAACCGCGGACAGCTTCAGGTTTTATTTTCACTTACTCACAAAATAATAAAATTTGAACCAGAAACATTTTTTGGACCGAATGAAACAAATATTGAACAGAAAAGTATCAAAAATGCGATACATAAAACATATTTTTAGCTGAGCTATATTTTTGGAACACTCGCCGACCTCAAGATAATACGTGTTTTCCTCAAAATTCTAGATCATTGGGTGATACTGATTTCAACAGAATGGTCGAAATGGATCCAAACTTGAAATCTGCTGACGATGTTAATTATATTTCTATTTCCAAAAATGGAAAAGTTCGTTTAAAAAACAAAGCTTAGAACCATTCAAAATTTAAGAGAAATTTATGATACAAATCGAAGGCAATATATAAGGTGATAATTGCCTGTATACTACTGCCTTCTTTATGTTAATTTTGTAATATACTGTATATTTTGACCTTAGTTTTGGTCGTTTGACCGTTAAATCAAAAAATCAAAGTTAAATTTAATTGAAAATACGAGGACAAGCTTTAAAATACTGTAAAATAAATAATTTATATTAATATTGTAACCGACTGAAACGTGCTTAAATCTGCTGGAAATTTAATGACCTGACGAAAAGCGAATAAAATTAAATTTATATTAAATATTTCGTTTTCATTTTCCAGCAATAATTGCAAAGCGTTAACACTACTTGTAGATGAAATTGCTGGAGCTCCGACGCAGCTGCTCTGTAATGGTTTCACCCCAGAGTTGTAGGATAAACGGCAGAATGGAACAGATGGACTAAATGAGATCGTATTAGTTCACACGTTCAGTTCTCAATCCGATTAGATTCGGTCAGCTTCAAATTGTGTCGAGCTAATAAGAAACTCTAATCAGCTGGCTAAAATAAATCATAAAAATTTGACCCCAAAATAAATTATTTTTTTGAAAAATGAACAAAATCCCAGGTCTTAAAATGACCAGAGAATAATTATCTACAAGATAGGTCAAAAACATCGATACCCATTTTCACTTCAAAAATTCCTTATTTCAAATCATCTTTATTTTCGATTTGCAAACCCCAAGTTGACAATAAATTTCAATGAAATAAACATGTTCGATGAATTTGAAATTAAGTTGGTAAAATTATTTAGATATTAAATTTCTACGCTAAGTATATGAAACATGTTGTCATTCTAATGAAATTCATCTGAATATTTGCGGTTTCTATGTTTCAAAATATTTCTAGTTGTTGTTATGGCTTGAGCTTACTGTTGAGTGCGACATGTCAGTTAACTCGAAAAAATAAGACCCCAAAAACATGATTTCAAAGATTAAACATGATTTAATCACAAGATTAATTCACTGAAACTGACTTATCCCCGTGGAGATTAAACTTAGGTACACGCTGTGCTTAATTTTTCGATAAAAAGCTCAGAGAATTACTCCAAATTACCATAATTTGCAAAAAAAAAATTTAAACGTTACCAGTAAGTCAGTCTTGACACGAATTTATAATTTTTTGTGGTAGTCAAAAAGATTCGATTCATATTTATACAAATCAACCGGTAATTAAATTGATAATATCGACTTTTCCAGTTCAGCTTTAATTTTTGACAATCTGATTGCAATTTCATTTCATATGTTAATTTGATAGACCCGCACGCATTGCAGGTTTCAATTAATCATATCGTGATTATAAATTGTAATTTACTACATATCCCTTTATCACACTTTGGTTAGAATGTGTTCAATTAAAATCACACGTTAAAAGGAGTAGTGGCTACCCATTCTAACCAAAGTGTGATGAAAGGATATCCCCCTGCTGCAGCTGTTTGACGTAAAAACATCGATAAATATATTTTTTCTAGAATTACAATAATTCATGAACAAAATTATTGATTATTCTCAAGAATATTGAGCATGATAATAAATTAAAACGTTGATTATTAATGATTATTAGTTATGTATTTCGGTTTATAATTGTTCATCCAAAAGCGATAACTTGTAATCTTCTAAGTGAAAAATGTTGTTATCCAATTAGCAGACAGCATGCGTCTCACTTTTTTGCCGATTACTCTTAAGTTTATCCAGAACACTCATTTCTTATATCTGATTGGCTATGCCGCGCCATGGCGTTTGAGCAAGTAAGTGTTGAAGAGAGTTTACAAATTATGAATAAATTCACTATACGTCGAACAAATTTTATTTCGCGTCGATTATCAAAGGCTCTTTTTTGACAAATAAAACGTCCTGATTATCTTTTGCGGTTATAATTCGCTGATAAAGTAAATACGAGGAACAAAAGAATATCCCGTGACGTAGATGCGATTAAGATATTCTTCAAAATTTGGACTTGAAATCACAGTGAAACTTTCTCATTTAGTTTTACAGAAAGAATCTTTCTGAAAGATTCACCCCGTAAGCTTCAATAAGCATTTCATATCCAGCATCAATATCAATTACGAGGTCCTCTGGTTATTTTTGCCACTTTTTTATCCTAAATTTTCGAGGGTACCGTACAACGGCCGATTATGTACAACGGCCTGTAGTACAACGGCCATTGTACAACGGGTCGGGTTCATGTTCAAAATTCAGGGCCGTTGTACATCAGGGCCGTTGAACACCAGGGCCGTTGTACAACAGGGCTGTTGTACAACAGGGCCGTTGTACATCAGGGCCGTTGTACATCAGGGCCGTTGTACATTAAGGCCGTTGAACACCAGGGCCGTTGTACAACTGGGCCGTTGTACATCAGGGCCGTTGTAGATTAGGGGCCGTTGTCCAACGGCCGTTGTACAATGGCCAGTGTACTACAGGCCGTTGTACATAATCGG
>SCLH01001283.1:44361-69814 GCA_004367855.1 Oikopleura vanhoeffeni | reverse complement strand
TTTTTCAAAAGACGATTTATGAAGTAAAAATAATCGATCTGAAAAAAATCAGATTATACAAAATGAGCTCAAAAGTGGCAACTTACGTTTGAAAAATTTTCTATTTGAAAATTATGAAGTGGCAAATAGTTTCTCATGAAGACAAAAAAAATTGAAAAAAGTGCAAATCTGTCAATTGCACCGAGGCCCTTAAGGTAATATGGGGATATTTTGGTTCACCTAGAAACCACTCAATATGTCTTTAACAAGCTTTAACAAGTTAATGACCTTACAGTTTATCAATATTGAAAATTAACAATAAATAAGTTCTAAATTAACTCATTATAACAAGTAATAGTATAGTATATCAAATCATAGTATATTTGAATCAACTCTAGCTTTTTTTGACTTAATCCCTTTAAATTTCAAAAAAATTATTTATTTTTGAGTTAAATTATACAGTAGTTGAACTTACTTCTGCCAGTTGAGACTATTTTCAGAATTATGTAGTTATTAAAGTTTAGAATCTAATTGTGATAAAAATAATATTTAAAACCTTGTTATTCGATATTCTTGTGAAATTTAAATAAAAACTTATTTACGTTATATATGCTATATTTTACCCATCAAAAATTTTTTATTTATTTAATTTAAACTGTACAAAAATGAAACTGAATGAATACTGTTAAACGGTACTCCTGACAGCCACATAAAATTTATTCAGAGCTATATATGACAGAAAAAAATGTAAAAAACGTTTATATTTTTAATTTCTTAACATAACTGATAACTGTGAAAATATTATAAACTACTTTTCACTATACATCCATTTCCAACTAAACCCGACGATAGAATTTTCTTTGAAGACGATATTGATAAACTTCGGATATTTTCGGGTGTACTGCGCTAAAAAGTCTTGTTCCTATTCNTTTTTTTAACATCAAAGTTTTTTTCCATGAAAAATGGTCAAAAATGGCCAAAAGTAGGTAAAAACAACTTTTTTTGAGATAAAAATTGACCTTCAATTGCGTTTTGAGATGAAAAAAATGTCCTGACTATAACAAAAAATGACGCATATGCGTATATGCCACCCGACATCATGTTTGGATTTTTTCAGGAATAATTTTTTTTTCAATTGAGTGCCAAATGGCACTTACCGGTTTTACAGCCAAGTGCAGGCTTCCAAAAGGGATGCATCCCCGCCGATTTTTCCATCCCTATCCATATCCCGTTTTATCCCCCAAAACGGGATAAAAACGGGATAGGGATGAAGGGATAGATTATCCCTCTTTTATCCCGGGTCCGGGATAGCCTTATCCCTTTTTATCCCGTTTTTGTAAATACGAATAAAATTTTAGCATGCAGACGGAATTACGTGGGGGTATATTTGAAGGTAGAATATTGTGGTATTTTGCGATATTTTTGATGACTCATCACTTCCGGTTTAACCGGAAGTGAGGTTAAAATTGTGTTTATTTATTTATATATTACTTGGGGGTATATTTGAGAGTAAAATAATNAATGTTTTATTCACTTCCTATGTCTATGCCGAGAGAAATAAGCAATTCAAAAAGTCCATTTTGCCTATAGAACCCCCTTAAGGGAGTGTGCATGTCTGATTGTTTTTGAAGACTTAGCGGCCATCAGAGTGCACCAAATTTCTAAGGAATTTCTACAAAATGTATATCCGATCAAATCCTCAGAAAAAATTTAGAAATTTTCGCGTTTTTTTCATTTTTTTCAGAATTAAGTCAAAAAATAATGTTTGTTCAGATTTGACCACTAAAACTTCAAAATATCAGGTTGATGTTTAAAAACATCATCTTCGGTGTTTTCCTGGCTTTCTTTTGAGCCTACTTTCGAAGTTTGCGAAAGGTCTCCTACAGATTTCAGGCATGTAATAAGGTGTACTTTGAAAAAATTTCGCAATTTTTGAAATTTTACCTCGGAGGAGATAGATTTTAAAGCTAAAAATCCCAAAATTTGCTTTCCTACTAGTCTTAGTTTGCGTATTCTACGTATCGTGTTAACTTTTCAACTTATTTCGATATATGGTCTGTGAGGCGATAAATTTTGCGAAGTGACCTCCTGTTACGACTATGTGACGATTAGTGTAATCATCAAAATTTGAGTTTGACCTTTGATTACAGAAGATAAAGGCTAGGTCTACGAATTTGAATTTTCGGAATAATTGCTAAAGCTTCGAATTTTCGTCAACTAGCTCTGCAAAATTGCAAATCAGCCATGCACACCCCCTTAAACCATCAATTGTGAAATTGAAATATATTGTGAGGCTCAGGGTAAGCTCAGATCTAACCTGGCTCAAAGCGAGTTGAGCACGTATTTAAAAATTTAGTAGACAAGCTGATTTTGAAAGTTTAACAAGCTCACTACTAAACATTTCCCTTTACCCCCTCACATCCTTTGACTATCTGAAGGCAAAAAAAATTTCGGGAGCCAAAACGGCGCAGAAATAACATCGTCACAGATCTACAATTCGAATATGTCATAGAGTTTGCAATTTTATTTCCAAAAATATTGTTGAAAATTTCATACGATTAGCCGTTCCAAAGTTATTTTTCCGATTTTTTTTAGGATTTTCGCCAAAATTTCTTAAAAAATTAATTGTGTGAAAACGATACATAATATTGAAATTCTTGGGAAACCAGTTTTTAGGAAAGTATTTAAGGATTTTTTTGATATGAGTTTATTTTTTCTGCAGTCTGAAACTAAAAATAATGAAAAAAAAACATTTTTCAAAAAATTATTTTTCGAAAAAATTGAACGGCAATTAAACCCAAATAAAGCCGACAAAAACAAATCAATCAAATGTAGAACATGAGGTGGTACTGATTTTGAGTTTTCAGCTGATTAGCAATATTTTTCACATTTCACTGCATATATTTTGAAGCGCGGCGATATGAGTAATTGTTTTGTTAGCGATCGAGATATCATATTTCAAATCGGAGCCCAGTTATAAATAGCTAGAGTTTCACTTGTAAATTTGTTACTTATATGTCATGGTAAAACATGTATGGTTTTTCAAGAAAAACAAGGTGAGTGAAGCTCTCTTTTCTCTCGCAGTTATCTAGTTCACAAACCTATCCATGATCTCAATCAGTGACAAATAAGTAAATTGATATCTTTACAAGTTTTCCCGTGATCAGCGCTCAAAGTAGTGCCTTAAAATAGGCTTTTGGGTGTGAGGCGAAGTTCTCGTTTCTGGGTGTGAGGAGGTTAAAAATTAATTGAGAAACAAACAGGCCAGTGGTCAAGCGAACAAATATACCAAATCCACCAAATAATGCAAAAATTTCAATAAATATTATTTGTTGAACGAGCATGTAGCAGTTTCTGATACGTACTCATCTTCCGATACTGCTCGATTTTCCGTAACTAGTAGGTTTTTGCGATACCACAGTAGGAGATCCTATATCGCCAGCCCAATATCGCAAAAAAAAAGTATTTGAAATTACTTTGAGTCCGTAATGAATGTCGTCAATGACGACTCGTCATATTTTTAGATTAAATTTCCCAAATTTACTTTTTGAATTTTTATTTGATTGGTGGAGTACTTAATTCAACGTATTTTGGTATGTTATTTCATTTGACGATTCTCACAAAATGTTAAAATTTTTAAAATGATGACGTTGTTTTGAAACCAGGCTATTTTTTCATTTTTGAACACATAATTTTATTTCTGTCGCCTTGACGCCGAAAGTGCCAATTTAAGACCCTCCAGGAGGGTCCCTCCTAGATAAGATACGATACTTTTCAGCTTTAATAACCTTCTTTTGATCCGGATTTATTATGCCTCTATAGATATGATACGATACGATCCATCATTTTCCCCCTATAAATATCATACGATTGAGTCTTAATTTTTGAAATGTCGATCTCTTTTTCGTAACATAAACAATAATGTAATGAATTTCAAAATACATCACAAATTTCATCTAAACCCACATAATTTCGCAGAAAACTAGAGTTGATGTTTAGCACTAAACGAATTCACTAAACGAAATTGCCTGAGGCAGTGTTGCCATCACAATATAAGTATAGTGAACATTAAAGGTGCGGTCAGAGTTATCATACTTAAATATGAAACTTGCAAGTTTCTTAATTGTGAGCGCAAATGCAGCTAGAAAAGACAAAAAGGACGCTAATGGAGAGAGAAAAGGTCCGGTGAAACTCATTTTAATTGATATCATGAACTTTTACTAAAACTCCGCTCAGCTCAGTCTTGCACGTGACATCCTGAAGTTCATCTAATTAAATAAATCTGGTGAAATTAATCTAATGAATTTTAACACAGTAATTTTGTGTAAATTAGTAAGTAGTAGTCGATTCGTGAAACTAATACATTTTAAAGATTATTTCAACAATGGAAATATCGTTAAAACTTCCATTTTTTTTTAAATGGCCTTTCATAATTCAGAAAAACCCTCAAAATTTACGTTAAGTTTTTAATCTTGTTTCGGAGACTCCAAAAAAGATATACTTATTATTAATAATTTATAATTATTATATTAAATGGTCTCAAATCAAAATTTTGATATGTATCGAATGTAAAATTAAATATCATGAAAGAATAGCTATAAAATAGCTATAAATAGCTATGAATTAGCTTGCGATTTTGTAAACAAACCTTATTTTTTGTGTCACCTAAAATGTCTTCATACATGTACCATTTTTTGTGTCATACCTACCTGAAACTCACGCGGTATATCGAAAATTATCACTATTGCGCCTTTCTCTGCACGCGTCATATCTTTGAGCCAGTGTCCAATCACAATACTCGATTGTCGACTTAATTCAAGAATCCGCGATGTAATTGGTCACTTCACATTTGGTTTTCAAAGTAATGGCGCGTGCAGGGAAAACTGCAATTAGGATAATTTTCGATATAAGGCGTGAAGATATAAGATAATATACACCACTTATTTTTTATTTATATGAACTACAGTCCTTTTTTCTAACTAGTACAAATATCCCTCCTGAGAAAAAAATTCTGCTAGTTAAAGAACGAATACCATTAATGGTCAAAATTTTGAAAAATTAGGGTCATCTTTAAATTGATTTTTGGTAGTTTAAAAAGTAAATTAGTTTCGGTTTTTGTCAATTATTGAATCAACAAACAATTCTGATTAACTGTGAGAAAAATAGATAATTTGTTTGTTTAGCGAAAAGTACAGGTGGAAAAATTATTGAACCATTGATTAAACGATTTTTAGTTAACTCACGGCTAACAGATTAATACCATTGAATCGGTTTTTTTTTTTATTTGATAGAATTTCCATAAAATTATTTAACAACATTTCATAATCGAATTTATTTTGAGTCGTTTCATGCTGTTTGGAACCCCCTTTAAGGGAACATATTGATTAATGGCCTTTAGTTTATAGATCGTGCATATTTCAATAATACAAACAACGCGGCATACAAAGCACCCAATCAAAACCCTTGATTACAAAATAGGAGGATACCATTGGTCAAATTTGAGCAGATCCAGCCAATTTAATGCTTGTAATCCGCATTTTTTCAAATAAACTGGATCTGTAGGTGAAGGGCCCTTAATTCATATTTATTTTTTTGCTGATTAAACTTTATAATCGATTCAAATAACCTTATTTTGCCAATTTACAATACAGGGAGAGATCACCGACGTTTCAAGCAAAAGATTCGTCATTCAATCCGATCATGTTTAGGGATCCAATCTCTGAAAGCCAATCAAAGACGCTTAATTTTCCCACCCTTTTTTAATCGATATTTATGTTGCTTTATTTTCAATAAGACTTTTGTACAATAAAATATGTGTGTTTTTTCAAGAAATATACAGCTAGAATTGAACCTAGAGCTAGCAAAACGCTAGAAGCTGGACCCTCTGAGTTGCAGGTATTGAAATAATAGAAAAAACATTTTTATTTTAATAATTTTGCGGCCTTTATAATTATTCCTGACCTTATAAAAGATGGCCGATTAAATCAAGGCGATCGAGCTGAAACTTATGTTTCTGCATCCAGCTGTGCTCTCAGAAATGTCCTCTCATCAGTCAACGATGGATCGCATCCAATTTGTTGTGATTGGCGAGGAAAGGAAAGTTTTTTATTTTATATCTTCTGTAGAGAATTAACCATTTATGAAGAAATTTGAATATTTTATCTGATATTTGTCATTTTTATTTCAAATATCGATTATGTTCGAATCGTTACCAACGATTCGTTAGGTTAATGAATCATTAATAATGATGCAAGCCCAATGACAAGCCAATTTTTTTAGGAAATTATTCTTAAATTCATGTTCAATCTTTCCGCCTTTGAGAAATTAATAAAACGTCGAATATATTCGAGGAAAAATTGACAAAAAAATATAGTCAGGATATACTTAGTATGACTCCCGGCGTGCCCTGCATGAAACTGATACACTGTTTGGCGTTTATTTAAGTTTTTTCGACACCTACCCGACACCTAAACCGACACCTACCCCCTTAACATACCGAAAAGTTTCACGCCCCTAACACATATTCGTTATCAACTACAAATAAAGTTTTTGTAGATCATCATACTGTATGATTCATATATAAATATAAAATAAAAAATAAATAAAGCACAATTGTCATGGCTGCAATCCTGTGGTTGACGATCATTGCGATGAGCAAGGGTTCTTTGAATATGACGACTTTTACTACTTTTCCGATACAAAGGAACGATGTGATCCTGTGGCAGGAAGGTTTGATTGTTAAACGCAAAGTTTTATTCAATTTGTTAGGTTTCGCAATCAACTCAGTTCAGTGTCCCTGAAAGTTTTTGTTCGAAATACACATTTTTGCGATCAGTAAAAAATTCCTACTGGTCAAGTTTTTGAAAAAATCTAAAAGAATAAAAACGTATTCGTTTTTTATTAATTATAGAATTGTTAATGTCTCAGCTTAATTTCTATTCGTTCAAATTTAAACCAATCAGAATCGTAAACTTCGATAATTTTTTCATGAATTTTTATGCTGATTGTGAACATATGTTTATGATAAGTGTAGATGTGAATATCGAAATCATCCATACTGCGCCTTTTACACCACGCGTCATAACTTTGAGAAAGTGTACCAATGAAATAGCGGGATTCTTAAATTTAGTCGACAATCGAGTATTCTGATTGGACACTGGCTCAAGTTATGAACGCGTTGTAAAAGGCGCAGTAGGGATCATTTTCGATACATCCAAAATTATACCGAAAAAATTCATTTGATTATCAAGCGAGCTCAAGCCACTGGTTCTCTAGCTTGGTTTGACTCGAGTCAAAATCTCTTTAGCTTGGCTTGACTCAACTCCAGCTTTAATACCCAATGAATATCCAATTTGAAACTTTCCACATAAAATCCCTTTAAATAACTTTCGTAATTTATTTTAATTTTTCCTTAACGTTACTGAAAAATTCTCCCTATAGAGGCAATATCCAATATACTCCAATATTATATTATAACGGATGAAGTTTTATTTTTGGGTCAATCCGATCAGGTCAATCCGATCAAGTTGTTTTTTCAAGTCAATTCGATCCGGTCAATCCGATCAGGTTTTTTCAAGTCGGTCTGCCGACCCCTGTTGGTAAGTGTAACGATCCCACCCCTATCTTTTAAGCAGAGCAGAGTGTAACTTTTAACTAGGAAGGGCCATCACACCTACCAAGTAACCTACCAAGCAACCATCACACCTACCATATAAAAAGGAATATAAAATTTTCGACATGTTCATAAATAAGTTTTGACTTTTTTGGCTAGTTAAAAACTAAAAAAAACCTTTATCCTGTCCAGAGAAAGAGAATTTACTTGACTGGGAAATAACCCTCCCTGATCAGCCGACTGGCGGGTTGTACTCTCACCTATCGGCGATAGGCTATCGCTTAAAATCCCGATATATCGCTGAAGAGCATATATATATATTGTGTGGTTTTGAACTTTTGAGGGTAAATTGAAGAAAAAACAGATCACACCATGGTGTACCACTGGTGTCACACCAGATGTTTGTTTTTTGCATTTTATTTTTGGTTTTACATTGCCATATTTTTTTCTTTTTGCTTATTGTTTCCTTCATGAAACGGACAAAAATTAAACTCGATTAGACGGAGATGATTGTTGGGAATATTATTCGGGATGGGCCGATTCTCGTGATTGTTATTGTGATAGGCGCTGTAAAGATAATGGTGACTGTTGTGATGATTTGGTGGAAGTTTGTCCCGATTTATTCACGGCTGGAGTAGTAAAACTGGTAAAATTCTCAACTGGAACAGTACCATACTTTTATGGTGGATCAGGAATGGCAATAAATTAAAAAAGGTGGAAAGAGGGATAAATTATGATAAACAGTTGGTGGCATGACAGGTCGAGTGACCTTCAAGTGCCCAAAATGTGCAATCTAAACCCTAGAGTATGAAAACAGTTCAAAATTAAAGGCGGTTCCAGATGTACCGGGATTTCATGATGCATAACATTTCAATTATCCGAAATCTCTGAATCGAATTTCAAAAAGGGCTTGATATCAAAAAAATATTGGGCCCCTAAATTCTATTGTTCACGCCGATCGTATGTGCGGTCTAGGAGAATATAAAGTTTGAAAAGACAATAAGTGTTATAGAATATGGTCAGCACCTGGTGGTGTGATGTATTCATTTTTATCATAAGATACTAGTTTGAAAAAAGAAACCTACCTTTACAACCAAATCGCGATGATTTGGAGCCTCAGATTACGTTTAGAACCCTCTTAGACCCATCGCGATAACCATTATGATGCTTAGCATCAGATGCTGGAGTGCCGTAAGAATATTCTCCTATTTTTTTCATGATCGATATATTCGATTGTTTTTTCCGCTTTTTTGAATTAATTTTCTTCAAATTTCTATTCATACATTCTTCTGATAAAACTTAACAACTTTCCAAAAAATCCTATGTATCTATACAAAAACTAAAAAAATCTTACATTCAATCAAAAAGCAACAAACGTTCTATTTATTTAGTAAATTAGGTAATTTGGGAGATTATATATTATTCTGAATGTGATTTTACTCAACCCATTTCTCAAATATTTTCACACTCTCAAAAACTCACGATATATAAAATTTACTTCCTAGACCGGTCACAAATATGTAAATTTACTTCAATTTTTCAACTTTCGCACCCAAAATTAAAAATTTTGTATAAAATTCAAGAAAATTGCGGCCTGATGAAAATAAACTTTACACGTTTAAGATGGTGTAGTTCACTAGACCGTTTATTGATTATGAGCGTATAATACATTGCGTTGAAGCACAAATTTTCTGCTTTTTTAGAAAATCGGAGTAAAAACTTTAAATAATGCAATTTGATAAATTATTACCGCAACTGAAGCACTTGAACATGAGGACGCTTTTGCAAGATGTAAAGAATACGGAGGTACAATGCTATCTTATCCAACAATGGAGGACATGGATGCATTGTGGATAGCTGAAGGAATGAATGCAGATGTTGATGTTCAAATTTGGCTCCCTTATATCAGTCTTCAAGTAAAAAACAATATCTTTCAGTTGAGTGTACTTAAGGAGGGATGACTAATTTTTACACATTCAATTACTTATAAGGGAGTGGTCGTCGCATTATAACGCGAAAAACGGGGTTTTCAATGCCCAGTCGTCGCAAAAGTATAAATTGTTTGACCAATCATAACTTTTTGTTTGCTACATTTGAACAACAACCTTGCATCCTATAGCAAAAACAAAAGTGACGGATGGCTCGTCCAATCAGAAACGTGCTCACAAAACTGACGGTTTTTTTTTAACGTATCTCCTCCCTGAGTTTTCAAGGTACAAAATTGATTCATAACTTTAATTAACTGGACAGAACGAGAGCAGGTGAAATCAGTGCGTTTTTAGATAAAAATCCGGGATTTGCCTTCAGTATCACCAGAACAAAGTATTTTGACCCTATTTTCACTGTTTTAATCAAATTTTATCCCCTCCCCGGATTTAAAAGTTACACATTCGAAACTTTCATGAATCTGCCGCTGAAGAGTCCGTGCAGATGAGTAATAAGAGTTTTGTCCAAATTTCTCTCAGTTTTTATAAATCGTGTTTTGATTTTCTAAAAATTAATTAAATTTCACCTTACTTCATGCAAAATATTTTCCAAACCCTCAAAAAGTGATTTCCTGACAACGAATTTAGATAAAAAGCTTACCTCCATACTCGCAGTCGTCTGTATTTTCATAGAAAAAACATTCAAATAAAATTGTAAAAATTTGTTTCTAAGGCTTCATTGTGCAACGACCACTTCCTTAAACAGTGATGAATAACGCTATAACTCAGAATGTGCTGATTGACACGAATGGTTCCTAAGCGCACCCAGGTAACCTGTATAACAAAAGTTTTGGTCTATTTAAAAATTCATAATTCCTTAAAAGTGTTATCAAGTATTGATCAATCAATTACGAAATATTAAAAGTTAGTCTTTCAACTTTTGAGACTGAAACAAAATTTCTGATGTTTTTACATTTGAAAACCATTAAAGACCACAACTTTTAATAAGGTTATTCTAATTTTTATACTTTCAGTTCCCCAAGAAAGTCTTTACGTTAATTTTATGGTGTAAATGTTTTTATGATTAACAGACCACAACGCTTTCATCGAGAGGTCATTTTAGAAACTAATTATTTCATCTCAAAATTAAATTTGCAACTTTTGACATTATAAGTAATTTGTTGTGTTAATTTTTGATTGAAAACATTATGACCTTTTAAATACCACAATTTCTTAGGAGGTAATTCTTAAAAGGTGATTTCACAAAAATATTTTAGTAATCTTCGAATACTTAAAGGGGGTAGCAGCGATGTGGCTGACTGGCGTCAATTTAATTTACGAAAATAATTAGTTGGTTTATTTTCTTGTGCTTATTATCGTTAGCTGAACCAAAATATACTAGTAAAATTTCACATGTGATTTGGCTGTAATTTGTTTTAAGCGAGAATTCAAAAAAACTTACAATTAAAATTTTTAGACTTGATTTGCGGAAAATTGTCATAATATTTCTAAAAAGCTCGACAACAAATGACAAATAAACATTCGTGATTTTTCAAACAGCAGTCAGAAAATATGTAAACATGCATGAAAAAACTAAAAGTGGCTATTTTTTCGTTTTTATTCACAGATTTCAAAAAAATTAATGAGAAAAATTTTTGGACAAAAAATGCTTAAAATTTTCTATTGCTTGAGTTTTTTCGAAAAATTTTACGAATTATAAATTAAAGTTTGAACTCAAACGACTTTTGACCTCTGGTACAACCGGATTTCAAAACAGTCACATAAAAAATGTTCCTTAATAGATAAAAAATAATTAATAGAGCATGATACACATTAATTTTGGGTCGAGCTAACGATATAAGCACAAGAAAATAAAACCAACTCATTATTTTCGGGTAAATTAAATTGACGCCAGTCAGCCCACATCCGCGCTACCCCCTTAAAGTATTCCCGAAGATTACTAAAATAGTTTTGTGAAATCACCTTTTTAGAATTACCTCCTAAGAGAGATGTGTGGGTATTTAAAAGTCATAATGTTAAGGTAGGCACAGCAAACTAAAGTTGCGGTATTATAGCTAGTTATGAGTGTTTTTGTGGGATACCTCTTGAAATATAAGTACAGACACCAAAAAAATTTTGTTTAAAATCACCAGCAAAGCCCCCAAACTTCACAAACTAGTTTTAAATAAATTTAACAAAAATTAACATATTTGCGACGTTTTGATTTATAATTTGATAAGTATCAATGGTTGAGTGGTTATGGGTCGTACGCCTCTACCGCCTGGTCCCGCGTTCGAATCCCTTAGTGCTCTTATTTTTTAATTTCTTTTTTAACAAATTTAACTCAGAAATTGGGGATGGGATTTTCTGAGAATTAACTAATTCTAGATATAGACATGGTAGGGTGTCCTCGCCGGGACTTCTCGAGATGTTAAGTCCTAAGGCGTCACGAACTTTATTTTAAGGTGGTTTCCGAATGCATTTTTGGATGGAAGAAAAAGAATTTCGAAAAAAAATTTTAATTGTTTGTTTTTCAAATTTTCTAAGTTGACCTCAAAAAAGTGATTTTTTCTCATCTCCCCACCATTTTGACCACCGTTTCCATCCTTATTTAATTGAGTAGATAAAAAAAATAATTTTCTTGATTTTTTCAGAAATTTCAGGACAATTTCAAGTTGAGGTTACAATTTCAGGCTGAGGAATTCACATGGGACCAAAAAAATCGATTGTCGAAATTTTAGGGGTTTGAGATTTTTTGGTTATTATAAAATTTAAGTTTTGGTATACTAACAATTATTTCCTGAAATTGTGAACTGGGTTTCGCCGTAGTTAGGACAGATTGGAATTTCCAAATTGTGCCTTAACAAATTTATAATTGATTATATTTTACTTAACTTTAATCCATTTTGTTTTGCCTGGGTTTGCCAACGGATAATATCCATTTTAAATCCACACGCTCGATAAGCGCACCGGTGTTTCAACATTCTCAGAAGTTGATTTGAATAAATGTGGGGGAAAAATGCTGATAAACTGAAGAAATTTTCAAAAATCGCTGATGCCGAGCTGATTGGCAGAATAAGACAAAAAAAGAAATACTTGAATTCTGTCTAAGCGGACACCACTTCTAAGGGCGGACAAAACAGGCAAAAACCTACGCATTTTTCCTGAAACCCGAATCTCGTACCTCTAAGCGGACAAAACTGAGATTTTTTCAACAGCATTTAAAAAAATCAAGCTTCTATTATAAGGTATTTTAATAAAGTTTCAGATCCAAATTTTTGAACGGCGTGTGGCCAGACCAATGTTAATTCTTATCGAGGTCTGGTTCGAGTCCAGCACTTGCAAGTTTTATAAATTACACTGCAGAAGAACACTTATAAAGTATAAAGTTGTTATATTTAAAGAATAATCGTGAATTAATTAGTTTTTGAACTAAAGTATAATATCTAAAGAGAACGTGGTTAAACGATTTTGGTATTAAATAATTTTTGGTAATTAATTTGACCCTATGTTGTCAGCATAGATAGATTTTTTTTAATTTATAGTTTCTAGATAACCAAAAAATAGAAAGAAAAACTTTCTGATTTAACTTTTTGGCAATGTTCTCTTTTAATAAGGTTGACCCAGAGGTCGCACAATATTTGGAAAATTTCTGACCTGTCCTGAGGCAGGCAAATTTCAAAATTTTCTGTCTGTCCTGAGAACAACAGCGTATCTGTCCTGTCCTTAGGGAAGAAATTTTCAATTTTTTGTCCTTTCCTGGCCTTGGCATTTTTTGAAATTTCAAATTTTTGGTCATATTTTCAACTTTGGTAGGCTCTAGAAAAACAATCAGTGTCATGAGCCAAAATCTGACTAAATTAAATGATGCCCGGAATGTTATTTAAACTTGGTTAGACGAAAATTAATCTTATCCATCAGTATCTCAAACGAACTTCTAGCTCGTTAAAACCTACCAAAAATATCGATTTTTTCCAAATTTCTAGAGTTTGAAAAATTTTTTTTAGGGCATCGGGACTAATTAAAGATGCTCATAAGTGTCAGAAATATTGTGTATAACTAAAAATTATTTTTGTTATGTGTTGGTTAGCCAAAACGAACCTTGTCGCAAATCTGAAATTTCCGTTTTCAATCGTGTTTTTTGCGTGGTTAAATATTTTGCACCCTCACAGAAAAAAAATGCAGCAGAGGATATTTTGTTGTATCAGTCGTCCAGGGACAGACTATCAAGTTCTGTAACAATATCCGTTTCCCCGTAGTAATCAGTTAAAAAACCTTTTAAAACGCCGACGGGAACCTCCTTAAATTTCTTTAAAATGTGCCGTATCGCTATTGGTTGAAACATAAAATATGCTCAAAAGTCACTTTTGACCCCAAATTAAACCGCATATTAAATAAGACTAGAAAACATATTTTAATTTTTTGTTTACAAATCAGAAAATGGGTTGTTAAGGGTACTCAAAATTTGTACTCCGGAACATTGCCAATTTAAGGAGAGTAACAATCTGATTTGACATTTCTCGGTGAAATATACTGCAACGAAGAGCTCATGAGAAAACCGAAACAATGCTTATTTTTAAATCTATCCTTAATTTGTAGAAAAACTGCATCACAAATAAGATAGATTTTGAAGACCAAAACAATTCGTGAAAACGGCCAAAAATCGTTGGGTTATTGGGACCGCTAGGAAAATTCAGTCATCGAAATGTAATCCTCTCCTACGAACCTAGCCTGCTTATTCCGTACATGTTGATGTCAACTTTGAACAAATTTCGATATATGGTCTCGGGAAAAGATTAATTTTGAAATTCGCGAAGTGACTCCTGTCCGATTTGGGGCTCATTTTTCAACACAATTCAATGAAAAATATAAATCCTCCTTTATCGACCTTCGGCGATTGGGGCTCATTTTCCAACAGATTAAATAAAATATTAAATCCCCTTTTCTGCCTTCGGCCATTTTGGGCTCATTTTCAACAAAATTTAATGAAAAAATAGGGAATTTCTTCTTTATCGGCCGATTTAGGGGCTCAATTTTCAATGAAAATAAAATTTTTGTAATTAAATATATTTTTGGTTTATTTTTGAGACAAGTTCTGAAAACTCAATATCAACATAATCCAGAGGTCCTTTTTTTAAAATTCTTGCTTTTTAACGAAAAAAATTCGAAAGAGCGAAAAACAAAAATCTCAACAAAATTGATCGAAAGAAAAAATTGTCGTCAAAGCAAACTTTCAAAAAAGGCTTTAGATATTATGTTGATATTGCTTCTCCAAAACTTTACTTCGGAAAAATTTAGAAGAAAATCATGTTAATTGTAGGAGAAGTAAGCTTTTTAGTGTTCTTTTTTTGGAAGGCTTTTGAGGGTTAGTGCGTGGGCGTAGGTTGAATTGCTGCATATTACAAACAAGTGTTAAAAAAAAAAAATTTGTTTCGACACTGGTCTTCCCGTTCAGATTAGTTTTTATCATACCACCTCTACCAGTTCATCAAGAACCATTTATAAAAACTTCAAAAAAAAAAAACAAAACTTAATCAGCGACAACCACTCCCTTAACAATAAGCATTTCGGTTTTCTCAATGAGCTCTCAGTTTTCAGTATGTTCATCGGAGAAATGTCTAATCAGAGTGGCATACCCCCTTTATTAACATTTTCGTCATTTGGAGTACCCCTTAACAACAGGTTCTGATTGCTAACAAAAGTTTAAAAGATATGTTTTCTAGTCTCTAATTAATCATGCGGTTTTATTGCCGGAGTCAAAAGTGACCTTTGAGCTTTTTATGTTCCACCCAATCAGCGCTCGGGCAAAATTTTCTGAAAAAATAAATTTGAATCAATCTTCAAAAAATTTCTTTACAATAGTTCCTTTTCATTTATTTCTTATGAATGAGCTATCCTGTAAATGTAATACCGTGTGTGCTTTACACCAACAAATCGTGAAACGCCTCTAGCACCACCTGTGGTCATCTTAAGAACCCATAGTTGCTAATACCGTTTCCACAAGTCGATGGCTGGCGGCATCTTTTAAGCACCCTAATCATGATTTTAAAAATTCGAGGGTTTCGGACACCTCCATTTGGTGATCACCACGTGATCTTTACTGTACATAAATTTGAGATGTCATATGAAGCAAAAATTTTACGCTCTACACAAACAATTAGTTGCATTGCGACCAAAAGAGAACATTTTGCTGTTGTTGTTGTGAAAGACGTTGTTGTGAGACAGCGCCACCGAGTGGTCGGATGCGTGAAAGGAGGAATGTGTACCAAAATTTCATGCGTCAAAAACTGTGTCTAGATCTAAAATTTTTAAACTCATAGGACCTTTTTATCGGTGGCTGATTTTTTGCTCGGGAGGCCTAAGTTATTACAAAATAACGGTTTTTCAAAGTTTATGAGTGTGGTACTAGAGCGTCACCGGGGTTCGGGCCAACATTAGAGACTAAAGGCGTATCTGAGGAAATCGAGGGATACCATCCTTTTCTTTTTTCCGAAGAATTCGAAAAAAAATAATTTTGAAAATTTTCGAAAAATGTCTGCGTAAAGTTGTGTCAAAATTTTTTGAAATCCGAAATTTTCAAATGCCGATAATGCATGATATGCACATTCAAAACGAAAGAGGAGAACATTTTAAGTATTTTGGCTGATAAAAAAATCCCAAAAAAAAATTTTGACGAAATTTTTCATAATGAGAACAAATTACATTTTTGACAATTGAGTCATATCACTCTGTAAAAACCGGAAGTGGTTCATCGAATTTTAAAAATGCACAACTTTTTTCGATTCTAAAAGGTCTTAATGCTGGATCATGTCAACTTTGTTCGAAAAATTTGAGGCCAATTGAGCTTCCGCAAATAAATGGCGTGTACGTTTTGCGGTATATTTACCGTATTTTTGTAAGTATTTTGCCCTTTTGCAACCGGAACTAGAAGTGAATATGTTTTTAACTACGCTGAATGCCAAGAAATGCATTCAAATAATAATCAGGCAAAATTTTGGAATATTAAAGTCGATAAGGGGGGTCGGCGAACTCCTTTCAAATTGTAAAAGTCCGATTTTTCACATTTTTTTTGAACTAATTAATATTTTTTAAACTTTTGCGGAACGCCAAATTCCGCAAAAAAAAACTTGGCATTAACAGTGCAAATGACAGGCCTCGCTCTACCCAGGGGACGCTCTACACCCCACCAGTGTTTTTGGGGGACTAATTTTTTTTTTTTGTGATGAAGTCGTATATTTACTACTATCAAATGGTAGTTTTTATGGTATCCACCCCTCCCGACCGAGGAAGAAAAACTTCAAAATCGATTTTTTTCCAGTATACAAAAAAACGGTTTTTCAATTTTTTGAGTAGGTGCTGGTTTTTTGGGAAACGCAATTGTTTTTTCTCTATGAAACCTTATATTTCTTAATTTTCCATGAAAAAGTGCCTACTATATACCGCATAGGGCTTAAAAAAGCTTTCAAAATATTTTTTTCGCCTGTAAGAATCACGATTTCCGGCCGAATCGGTTGACTGTTTTGGCCAAAAATTTTTTTCGTGATTTTTAGCCCAACACCTTAAAAGTGCTCCGAAAATAAATAAATCGGGGAGGCGGTCGATTTTTTGCTGTGCTACCTATCATAATGTTTTCAATCAAAAATTAACACAAAAAATTACTTATAATGTCAAAAGTTGCAATTTAATTTTGAGATGAAATAATTAGTTTCTAAATGACCTCCGATGAAAGCGTTGTGGTTTGTTAATCAAAAACATTTACACCATAAAATTAACGTAAAGACTTTCTTGGGGAACTGAAAGTATAAAAATTAGAATACCTTATTAAAAGTTGTGTCTTAATGGTTTTCAAATGTAAAAACATCAGAAATTTTGTTTCAGTCTCAAAAGTTGAAAGACTAACTTTTAATATTTCGTAATTGATTGATCAATACTTGATAAACACTTTTAAGGAATTATGAATTTTTAAAAGACCAAAACTTTTGTTATACAGGTTACCTGGGTGCGCTTAGGAACCACTTCGTGTCAATCAGCACATTCTGAGTATATAGCGTTATTCATCATGTAAGGAAGTGGTCGTTGCACAAATGAAGCCTTAGAAACAAAATTTTTACAATTTTATTGAAGTTTTTTCTATGAAAATACCAGACGCAGTCTGCGAGTATGGAGGTAAGCTTTTTATCTAAATTTCGTTGTCAGGAAATCACTTTTTGAGGGTTTTGGAAAATATTTTGCATGAAGTAAGGTGAAATTTAATTAATTTTTAGAAAATCAAACACGATTTATAAAAACTGAGAGAAATTTGGACAAAACTCTTATTACTCATCTGCACGGACTCTTCAGCGGCAGATTCATGAAAGTTTCGAATGTGTAATTTTAAATCCGGGAGGGGATAAAATTTGATTAAAACAGTGAAATAGGGTCAAAATACTTTGTTCTGGTGATACTGAGGCAAATCCCGGATTTTTATCTAAAAACGCACTGATTTTCACCTGCTCTCGTTCTGTCCAGTTAATTAAGTTATGAATCAATTTTGTACCTTGAAAACTCAGGGAGGAGATACGTTAAAAAAAACCGTCAGTTTTGTGAGCACGTTTTCTGATTGGACGAGCCATCCGTCACTTTTGTTTTTGCTATAGGATGCAGGTTGTTGTTCAAATGTAGCAAACAAAAGTTATGATTGGTCAACAATTTATACTTTTGCGACGACTGGGCATTGGAAAACCCCGTTTTTTCGCGTTATAATGCGACGACCACTCCCTTATAAGTAATTGAATGTGTAAAATTAGTCATCCCTCCTTAAGTACACTCAACTGAAAGATATTGTTTTTACTTGAAGACTGATATAAGGGAGCAAATTTGAACTCAACATCTGCATTCATACTTCAGCTATCCACAATGCATCCATGTCCTCCATTGTTGGATAAGATAGCATTGTACCTCCGTATTCTTACATCTTGCAAAAAGCGTCCTCATGTTCAAGTGCTTCAGTTGCGGTTAATAATTTATCAAATTGCATTATTTAAAGTTTTTTACTCCGATTTTCCAAAAAGCAGAAATTTGTGCTTCAACGCAATGTAATTATACGCTCATAATCAATAAACGGTCTAGTGAACTACACCATCTAAACGTGTAAAGTTTATTTTCATCAGGCCGTTTTTTCTCGATATGAATTTTCTTTATTTTATACAAAATTTTTAATTTGGGTGCGAAAGTTGAAAAAATTGAAGTAAATTTACATATTTGTGACCGGTCTAGGAAGTAAATTTTAATTATCGTGAGTTTTTGAGAGTGTGAAATATTGGAGAAATGGGTTGAGTAAAATCACATTCAGATAATATATAATCTCCCAAATTACCTAATTTACTAAATAAATAGAACGTTGTTGCTTTTTGATTGAATGTAAGATTTTTTAGTTTTTGTATAGATACATAAGATTTTTTGGAAAGTTGTTAAGTTTTATCAGAAGAATGTATGAATAGAAATTTGAAGAAAATTAATTCAAAAAAGCGGAAAAAACAATCGAATATATCGATCATGAAAAAAAATAGGAGAATATTCTTACGGGCACTCCAGATCTGATGCTAGCATCATAATGGTTATGCATGGTCTAAGAGTTCTAAACGTAATCTGAGGCTCAAATCATCGCGACTTGGTTGTAAAGGTTTCTTTTTTCAAACTAGTATCTTATGATAAAATGAATACATCACACCACCAGGTGCTGACCATATTCTATAACACTTATTGTCTTTTCAAACTTATATTTCTCCTAGACCGCACATACGATCGGCGTGAACAATTAGAATTTAGGGGCCCAATATTTTTTGATATCTAGCCCTTTTTGAATTCGATTCAGAGATTTCGGATAATTGAATGTTATGCATCATGAAATCCCGGTACATCTGGAACCGCCTTTAATTTTGAACTTTTTCATACTCTAGGGTTTAGATTGCACATTTTGGGACTTGAAGTCACTCGACCTGTCATGCACCACCTGTTTATCATAATTTATCCCTCTTTCCACTTTTTTTAATTTATTCATTCCTGATCACCATAAAAGTATGGTATTGTTCCAGTTGAGAATTTACAGGTTTACTACTCCAGCCGTGAATAAATCGGGACAAATTTCCACCAAATCATCACAACAGTCACCATTATCGTTTACAGCGAAAGAATAGAGTGGAATAATACTCGTTATTCTATCGGGCTAACTACCGTATGCAAACTGTAATCTTTGTCCTGAGCTTTACGTGAGTATTTGCGATGTGTGCGATATGAGATTGCAGAGGAACGAGCAACAACGAGCTAGGCTTGCAGTTGTGTCGTTTATTGATGTATGCCTAACCGCTAACGATGACGGAATAGTGTTAGGTAAGATCTCTTTGATAATGTCTCTGACTTACCCGGTTCGACGATTGCGAATCTCCAAATGTACGAGTACGTTTTGTAAAGGTGTCACGTGAAGCTTACCAATGAGGTTGAGTACAGAAAGTAGTCTTTATGTGTAAGATAGATCTGTGTGTAGCAGTGTGTGTGCCCTTGGGCGTGTCTGAACGAACTTTATGCTGCTGACCGTAGTGTGTGGTTACAGATCTGAGAGGATCGTTACGTGGCCCCCCTGTAAAAGAAAAATTGTCGAGCAAAAAGATTTTTGGTTCGCATTTTGTTTTCACAATTACTTACTTTTTATGTACGTTTTTTTAGGTAACTGGATATAGTGCAAGCTTTTCTTTTGGCGTGGCCCTTTTAGTAGTGGTCAAGTTATAGGACTTAGAGGGCTAGAATAAATAAGACTGTTTTCAGGTATATGAGGTTTGTGTTTGAGATACAGCGGTAATAAAACACGTCGGTCGCCGGAAATGCATCGAAATTTTGATCAGAGCGTCGGCAATTTCCTCTGGTATCAGAAACGGTCTTGATTGGCAATTGGCGTTATTTATTGTGGGAGGAGGTGGGAGTCAGTTTTGAGTGGCGCTGCCGTGGGTGCTGTGATTGGCTGAACTTTTACCTTTTGTATTACCGAACTTTACTACTGCTAGTGACCATATCTCTGTGGATTGGCAGTTTCTCTGTTCGGAAGAATTCTTGTTTTCACGATTCGGCGTTTTTAGTACGCTTCATTTTTTTGAAGGTGGAATCGAAAAAACGCCAAACTTCTTTGCGTGTTTTTTGTTTTTCGATCTGTAGATTGCGGCTAGTTTCAGTGTGATCTTTTTCGATGGGACATGAACGTTAGTAATCCGGAGTTTTTACTAAAATAGTTTTTGTATGACATGTTTTTTGTTAAAGTTCTTGGAGGAAAAAAGACGCAGATTCGTTTGGGTTTGGACAAAAGTGATTAATCGTGAGGGGTTTTCTCCCTTATTTTTTTACGATTTTTTTTCAAAAAAAAAAGGGGAGGGAAAATTTTGCCTATTTTTGTTAATCTGCAAATGACAGTAGAAATACTTTGATGAACGGGTGCCGATATTCACGGTCTTTTTGCGAAATTTTGTGTACAGTAAATGTTTTTGTGCCGATAACGTCTTTTTGTAATAACTGCCTTGGACTTGCCCTATTGTTTGGCCTGGTTTTATTGGGAAATTTTGACTTATGTGTACAGAAAAATGTTTTTGACTTACTTCGTCTTTTGCCAGAAAAAAAGTCTTGTATAAACTTTTCGGTTTTAGTTTCTGATTGAGAACTTTTGATATTGTTTACGAATTTTAGGATTATGTTTTCTAAACGGATAGGTGTCCAAATCATTCTTCAAATATCTCGAAATTATCTGCAGTTCTTCCCCAGTCACGTGCATTTTTGAAGTTTTCCCAGAAATAAGTACGGTTTTTGGGATCGACCATAAGGCAGGCGCCTTCATCGCTTGGTTGCTATCTATCCAAATTTCACTGCACCAAAATCTTTGCTGAGTCGGGCCATTTCGATTTACTCAGAAAAAGACTAGCAGGCCTTGAATTTTGAAGTTTTTCAGAGTTTTGTATAACTTTAAATATGATTTGAGCGGGAGATCGTTGCCATCTGAAGAGATATTCTGCAGATTCGGAGTTGGTGACTCAGAAGTAAGGTTTTCTTTTTTTATCGCCGTTATGTTTGAAACCAGAGTGAGGTGCTGATTGAAAAATGTTCAAAAAAATAGAAACTTTACGAGTGGCATTTTTTTTTTTAATTTCGACCCCCAAACTCAAAATATTGAATTTTTCAAGTCACGTGAAAACAATTTCCCGAAAAAAAAAGGTCTCAGTTCGAGAAGTAGGCTCAAAAAAAGCTGAGAACCACTGAAGAGAAAGTTGCTTACGTCAACCGATATTTTGAATCTTTAGTGGTCAAATTGACACAAACGTTATTCTTGAACATAATTTTGAAAAAAAATACTCGAAAAAAACGCAAATTTCTAAATGGTTCTTTTTTTTTCACTGGCGTTGTATTATGCTGTAAAAACATAAAAAATGATTTGGTGCATTTTTATGACGAGATAACTGCAGAAATGATAGGAACCACCATTACGGTATTGGTCCATACCCTTAAAAAAGTGGGCACTCTATAAGTCTGGAAAATGATTTTGATGGCAACAGGAAACGGGAATTGTGCTATTTTTGTTTTCGAATAAAGTTTAAGATTTTGAGAATTTGAAAATTTTGCGATTTTTTGAAAAATCTTAGATTTTGAAAAAAAACTTTTAGGCTTTTATTTTTTAGAAGGCGAATTTTCGTTTGATTTAACATTTACTACCTAGGACTCGAGTTTGAGGAAAATGTACGCGATTCAGGAGGACACTCGAAGTTTTGTTTCGGGCAAAACCTTCGAACTGTTTTCATGAAATTTTTTGGGTTTCGTTTTGGGGTAGTATTTTGAATGTTTCTGCGGAGAATTAGTTTTTACTTTTCGCAAAATTTGAGAAATTTGAGAAAAAATGTACTTTTTTGTTGAAAAACGGGAATCTTGAAAAAACGGGACTTTTTTGTGACAAGAACGGGAATTTTGAAAAAATCCCGAAGTTCGAAAAAAACATTTCAGGTCTAGAAATCAAAATCAGTTTCAAGAAAGCGACACTTTGTGTCAAAACTACCTAGGACTCGGTTTTGAAAAATGTACGCGGCTTTAGGAGACATTCGAAAGTTTTTGTTTTTGCAAACTTTCGAATGTTTTCATGAAAGTTGTTCTGGCGTTTTGGGGTAGTTTTTTTGAATATAGTTACTCTGAAGAAGCTTCCAGGCCGAAGTGTATTTTTGAATTTGGTATTGAGCAAACAGGGAGATTTTATGATGGAAAACTTTTTGAAAGCTGATTTCAAATTTGAAAATACTTTTAAGGGGTGAACTGGCGAAATCCAGCATTCTTTAAGCGTTTTCAAGCCAAAACAAATGACAGAGATACAACTTTTTTAAGCTGGCGGTAAAGACATAACGTCTTCTGCGAGTTAGATCAAATTCTTCGCCATGATCGTAAATTTGAGATTGGGCCTGGTTTACAGCTAGATTTTAAGAATTAAGAAACTTTGGATATTTGAAAAATGGGAACTTTTTTAGTTGAAAAAACGGGGAATTTTGAAAAAAATGGGAATTTGTGAGAAAACGGGAATTTGATTAAATCCCGAATTTCGGAAACAATTTTGGTCTAGAAATCAAAAAGCTTTTTTAAAGGGGCGACATTTTGTTAAAACTACCTAGAAACTCGGGTTGGAAGATGTACGCGGCTTTCAGGCAGACACTCGAAAGTTTTGTTTTTGTGAAACGTCGAATGTTTCATGAAAGGTGTTTGCGGTTTTGGGGGTAGTTTTTTTCAAAAATAGTCCTCTGAAGGAGCTTTCTAGGCCTGAAGTGTATTTTGGAGTTTGTGTGTATAAGGGCAACGGGGAGATTTTATTGATAGAAAAAGTTTTTGAAGCGGATGCAAAATGTTGAAATACTTTATTAAGCGGGTGGTACTGGCAAAATCAGCATTTTTTTAGCGTTATATCACTGCCAAACAAAATGAGAGATACCAACTTTTTTTTAAGCTGACGGTGAAGCATAGACGTCTCCTAGCATTAGTTTTTCAAATTCTCGCCGATATTCGTAACCAGTTTTCAACCGCCGGTTAACCAGCCGCATATGTTCGCAGTTTTTCACAATTTTTGTTTTTATGGGATTTTGTTATATGATACTCAAAATAGTTTTTACATCTNATGCATGTTTACATATTTTCTGACTGCTGTTTGAAAAATCATGAAATGTTTATTTGTCATTTTGTTGTCGACTTTTCAGAAATATTATGAAAATTTTCCGCAAATCAAGTCTAAAAATTTTAATTGTAGGTTTTTTGAAATCTCCTTAAAAAATACAGCCAAATCACATGTGAAATTTTATAGTATCTATTTGATTTCCGTATTTCAATCGATGGAGAGGTCAAGCGAATATTATTTCTGAACTACTGATAAAATGTGCAACACTTGCTTGTGACACCGGTTTGTGCCATTTGGCACGCAAATTATAAAAAAAATTTCAAAAAAATACATAAAATTACGGGTGTAATCGGCTACTTTACTTTAAAAAGTGAGTCCTTTTTTATATTTAAACTCAATTGAAGGGCAATTTTTTTCTTTAAAAGCTGTTTTTCTCTATTTTTCATGGGAAAAAAACTTTCATATTAGAGAAATTTTTTTATGTGGATAATGATTCTCCCACTAATTAGTGCATGACACCCGAAAATGTCTGAAATTTATAAATATTGCCTTTAAAAACATCCCACATCGGGTCAAGTTGGAAATGGAGTTGTAATGAAAAGTGATTTTTGATATTTCTACAGATACTTGAGAATGTTGAGAAATTAAAAA
This sequence comes from Oikopleura vanhoeffeni, assembly GCA_004367855.1. Classification (NCBI taxonomy): domain Eukaryota; kingdom Metazoa; phylum Chordata; class Appendicularia; order Copelata; family Oikopleuridae; genus Oikopleura; species Oikopleura vanhoeffeni. Next base: position 45,492 of record SCLH01001283.1, on the reverse strand, counting down.
TATAATCGTTTGCAAAAATGAACACTTTTGTTGAAGATCAAAAGAAAAAAAANAAAAAAAATCACATTTTTTTCTTTCATAAATCACTCCGAAAAAATGTACCAATCTTCCACATCGCTGCTACCCCCTATAAACTCGGAAGACTAAAGTCAATATAACTTACGAAAATAATAAGTCAGTGAATTTATGTTTTAGCTTAATAAAATCATTTTTTATCGATTTAAGGAACGTTTTCATTCTTAAAATCGTAAAATTTTCGAAAAAAATCAAAACATTATGAAAATTTTCCGCATTTTTCGTCCAAAATTTTTCTTGTTTTTTTATTAAAATATATGGGTAAAAATAAAAAAACTTCAACCTTTTTCAAAGATGCCTACATATTATCTGACCGCTGTTTGAAAGATCATAAAATTTTTCATTTTTTATCAACTTTTTTAGAAATAATATCAAAATTTCCCGAAAATCATGTCCAAAATTTTTAATTTGTGGTTTTTAAAATTTTTTATACAAAATAAGGTAGAATCACTTATTTAATTTTGTTGTATCTATTAAATCTTTGTTTTTCAACTAATGAGTCAACCAAGGTCGCGCGTAAAACCAAGGTCGCGCGATTATCATTTCTAAACTATTTATGAAATTTTTAACACTCGGCTGTACATTCCATAAGTGGCATTCGGCACTAAATTTTTAAAAAATTAATGCTAGCGAAAAATTCTCAATACAATTGAAGGTGTTATAAGCGTCATTTTCTGTGATAGTCAGGACATTTTTAAATATCAAAACGCAATTGAAGGTCAATTTGTATCTAAAAAAAATTGTTTTTCTCTAAATTTTGCCATTTTTGACCCGTTTTCGTTGGAAAAAACTTTGATGATAGAAATTTTTGAATGTCAAAAATTTTGAAGCTATTTTTTTGCGCATAACACTCGAAAATGGCTGAAGTTTATTGATATTGTTTTTTAAAAATTTTATACATTGTAGTTGGGTTAAGTTGGAAATGGATGTAAAGTGAGTTCTTTATATTTTAACAGATACTTAGTTATGTTTAGAAAATAAGAATATAAACTTTTGCAGAAATGAACACTTTTATTGAAGTTAAAAAGTAAAAAAATAAATTTTCACATTTTTTTT
>SCLH01001283.1:16056-44341 GCA_004367855.1 Oikopleura vanhoeffeni | reverse complement strand
GAGAAGTGGCTACACATTCTAACCAAAAAGTGATAATTTGACAACTTATTTTCATAACTGACTCCTAAAGTTACTCTCGACAAACTTAATGAAGGATTTTAAAAACCCGATTTTTGCTATGATCCAGTGCGTGTTGACAATTTACCACATACAGTTGACCACTAAAAAATAACGATTCGAAATGTTAACATACATGTTCACACTTTAAGGTGAAGTAACTAGAATCTAACATGATAGTTGATACCACCCTGATCTGTGGAACCATTTGCAACAAGGCGGACACATGGCTATATATTTCGTATCAAGCTAACCTTGATAAGTCAATAAGCTGCGCAAAATATCACGCAGAGTATGACTCTCCATTTCCCTAGTCACCCTTTCATCAGAGAAATTATTTCAAAAACCCATTTAACTGGTTCACCTGGGGCAAAACTTGGTACGATGGAAATAACTTGATGAATACTGGAAAGACAAGTGTCGCTGATTTATTAAATGAAGAACATGGCATTTATACTAATTTTTTTCAAAATGAAGTTCATAGTGATATAATGGGTCTTGGTCCCTGTAGTTTGGCCAGATCCTTCAAAGGTATCATTGGTGTGTATGATAGCGATTGCAATTTCGCTGCTGACAAGACACTAACGGCAACTGTCATTTGTCGAGGTAATTTCAAATCATAAATTCAAAAAGTCGGAATAAGTAGGAGCAGGGGAGGACTCCTCTCGACGGAGTGATCAGATTTTCAAGTTTTGGAACGGTTAGATGATTTAAAATCATTGTTTTTCCGATAATTTCTCTCGTAACTTTTGCTAGTTTTCAAAGAAAATATATATTTTTTCATGAATCAAAAGTTTAATTGAAAAATATTGATCATTCATGCAAACAAGACTTTTACCGGTTGGAGGAGGTCGAGAAAAAATTTCGAAATTATTTTTGTTTGTTTGTATACTGTCAAACCCTTAGACAAAAAAAATACATATAACGATGCAGATCTGACGGATAACAAACTAACGAAATGTAATTGTTAAAGCTCAAGGGATTTGGCAAAACTAAAAAATATTGGAAAACTAATTTTATTAACCAATGTATAAAATTTGCAACATGTTTTTTCTTAAAAATGATATTTTTGTTAACTGATTTTTATTTATTGAAATTTTTTCTGAAAACCATGAAATTGTTCATTTTCAGTTAACCAAATAACTTTTTATTAAAATATGAACATTTAATTCTGAAAAATTTCAAGAATCGAGATTTTTTCGAAACGGACTCCAGAAAATAATATTTTTGTATAATGATTGTGTATTTAAAAATGTGCATCATAACTTATATGATTCATAAGAAATAATTTGATCTTTTTCGTCGACATGTCGTTTGCTGAGAATTAGATGCACACATTTGAAAAATATGAGTGCACCAATTGTTTTCCAAATCATTATGTGTTGGCCTTCAAAAATAATATTTTTCAAGTTTTGGTTTCTGTAGTCAAAGTTAATCTCCATCCAGACTGAACTTCACAGTGATGAGAATTTTATATCGTCCAGCATAAATCGTCTTTCGACATGTTCAAGTTTAAAAATATTTTTGCAGCACCTATGGACGCTATAGTTGGACAAATTCCACGAAAAACCGGAGAACCGTTACAATCTACTCACGCACCCATAACAACAACAACAAACACAAAAGCCGACTTTCAAACTAAACAACAACTACCGCAGCATCTACAACAATAACGACAACAACAGTGGTCACAGATAGATGTAATAAAAGCGATTTAGAGAAGGTAAGTAAAAAATATAAAGAAGCCTAAAAAATTTTAAAGAACCGTTTTGTAACAAAATTCTGATTAGTTTCAATTTCAACAATTCAAAGTAGAGCTGAAACATTAAAATTTCCAAAAAATTTTTTTTACCAGATCAAAATTTCACTTAAAATGTCACTATACTTTTATTCACATTAAATATGAAAAAAGAGCGAGATGGAACCATTTTCCATATTCAATCTAGAGAATTGTAAAACCCCGAGAAAATTTTAAAAATAAACTTACCAGACTATTATTGGGATATTACGATCACAACTTTTCACGGAAGAAAGAACTGTGCTTTAAGCACATGGTTTTTTTAAATTGTTTATTACAAATTTAACCAACAATGACCCGAATGTTTTTAGTTAGAAAGTCAACAAATGCCATTTGATCAATGTGATTGTATCCCAAGTCGATCTTGAAACACGTTGATTTAAATTTGAGTCAAAGCTTGGAAAATCCTTAAAAACCTTCAGAGCATTGTGTCACAAAAATACAAAATAACGGCCTTTAAGTTTTCTTATAGTTTCCCAAGCTATGGCTCAAATTGAAATCAACGTGTTTAAGTTTCTCATTGCGATAAAAAACACTTTTAAAAGTTGTTATTTGTTCGCTTTGTGAGAAAAAATATTAAGGTAATTGTGTATTGAATTTGCAATAAAAATAATAATTAACGTTAATATAATAATTACGGGGTCCTCTGGTCAATTTTAGCCAAAATGTTCAAATAATTCCGCTTTTGAAAACAATTTATCCAAATGAGCTCTCATATATATAAGATATATAGCTCTTATATATTGCTCAACCTGAGCAAAAATATTAGGAGGATAATAGATAAATGAAAAATGGTCCGGATCAGACTACTACAGAGTATTTTTTTTCCAATTTTTCCAACAAAACCCAATTAAAAAATTTCCGTAATCTCAGAAAAAATTAAAAAATAATGCAATTCGGACCAATTATTTTTCATCTGTTTATTCACTAGATATTTGTGCTTAGTTTGAGTTATCTAAGAGCTTAATCGGATAATTCGTTTTCAAAAGCCAAATTATATATACAAAATTTCGCTGATAAAGTGGAACAAATGACCAGAGGATCCCGTAATATTACCGGACCTCATCTTCTCAATAATCAAGCGTAAAAACAATATAAGTAGTGATCATAATATTATTATAAAATATCATTCAAAATGTGAAAAATATCACTTTTTAAATACGTCGTGATTTCAGGTGCATGACCATGGTGAATGGGTTTGTGCTGAAGGTGCGCGGGGTATAAACCTGTTAACTCATTGCTACTGGTGGTGTGCTGGTCAAAAACAAAGCAAGACCAAAATGTCTTGTGCCCTAAACAACCTAGCCGGATGGGTGCGAGTTAAAGGTTATAAAGAACCAGATTGTTATCCAAAATGTACGAATGAAAACCTTGAAAACTACCAATCGGTCCAACATGGGTCTTGGAACTGTGTCAAATCAGCAGCTGGTACTAAATGTAGTGTTGAATGTGATGACGAGTCTATTTCCGTGGACTATAAAGCTGAATGTACTAATAAGAAAAATTCTTGGAAAGTTAAGCCAAACGCCAAAAATGGAGTAAAATGTGAAAAAATTTGCGATAAACATACGATGCCCGCTGTCAGTGGAGGCAAATGGAATTTGATTGATGAAAAACCTATAGGATCGGGCAGAATTGTTTTTAGAAAGAAATCTTAGTCAACCGAAAGTTCATTTTAATCTTCCGCAACACCCTCAAACAGAATTTCGGGTTCGAAAATTTCTGGATCGGTTCATTGATCTGACCAAAATTTTCGAATTAAATTAAAAACGGAACAACTACATTTTGAAACGCAAAAAGGTACTATGGTTTATATTTATTGGGAAAAACTCAGATTATCTGCTCCTAGGTATTTTTGCCCAGATTTAAAAAAAGCTTCTTCCAAAAAATTATTAAAATCCCTTTTTTCAGTCATTTGTTCCGAAAAATTACAATTGAACTTAATTTCGCAAACGCTTTTCTGTCATCGGTAAAAAACGAAATCAGAACATATTTTGGTAATTATTCTGTGTTTTTTCAAATACTTGTAATTCTTGACCAATTCGGACTGCAAATGTAGAAACGAACTGAAAACAAAGTTTATTTTTTTCGAGATTCAGCCCGTTATAGAAACTGGATCGAAGGCCTGGACATCTTTTTTCTTCGTTGAATGTGATGATTCAGCTGCAAAATCTGGTGGTAAAACAAGATGCAAGAAAAGTACAAATACGTGGACTCCCGTCACAGCTACATGTGAAGTTCCAAAACCGATTTGTGCAGTTAAAGATGGTTACAAGGTCAGTTATGAATAGCTTGTTCTGTTTTCAATCAGATTTCTTTATTTTCAAATTTGACTTCATCAAATCATGAGTTTCATTCAGGCTGTCCGCGCAAATAAAGATCTCGCGATGTATCACTTCAATTGAAAAACGAAAAAATTCTAAAATATTTGTTTTTTGACAAAAATGCCAATAATTGATTCAAGGCAGCTCATTAACTCGGTTTGATTCATTTTTCTCGACCCAAAAGTGCCCAAAACGATTGTCTCTATACGATAATCAAAATAAATTTCATAATTGGTAATGGGAAATTATAAGATTATTAATATATATTATATAATTCTTTTTTTGAGATTTTAATAATTATTAAAATTTCATAGGAAATTTTTATTTGTCGATATTTNCACAACTGCCCTAGAATTGTTCTGAGTCAAATGCATTGTATTGACAAAAAATGTTCATAATTATCATTTTTTTTAAATATTGAAAATCACAGATAGATTTGTGTGCTTTTTTCTGCTATTTCGTCAAATTATGTGTTTTTTTCAAATAATTCTTCTCCAAAAAACTCATTTTTAACTTTTTAGAAACCACCAACCCTGAATTGTATTTTTAACAATTTTCATATTCGGAGCTCGGGTATAAACGATCAATCTCTATACAGTATATATCCTTTTATCACACTTATTATATTAAAAAACTTGGAGAAGAATTTAATGATAATTGTTACATTAAATTGAAATCAAGCCCTTTAAAAACAGATTTAAACCTTTTAACAAGCTCAGAACAGAATTGAAACCTTATATTTCAAAAAAAAGTTTTTACAGACTTCAACCTACGCAAAATTTGAAAAAAGCATACGGATTAGTCAAACTGCATAAATCAAATAAACCTTTTCGAATCATTGTAAGCAGTCTAAATTCTATATGCAGTGGCGCTGAAATTTATCTTAATAAAATTTTTAACAAATTTCTACCAGATTGCAAATATTTCATTGATTCTACCAAAAAATTCAAAACATGGTTTATGAAAGAACGAAAAAATTTCGAAAATTTTGAATACAAAATTTTGACCCTGGATATAGTAAAAATGTACCCCTCCGTAGACATTGAATTCACCATAAAACACATAATCAATAAAATAAATGAAAATCCAATTCATTATTTTGAAGAAAATTATGATGAAAATGAAAATTTTGTTTATCCAGATAAAAAAATATTTAAAAAATTTATCACAGAAATTTTAACAACATTCACTTCTTTTGAATGTCTAGCAGGTTACTACAAATAAACTTATGGATGTAATATGGGCAGTAAATTATCCCCAATAATTTCTAATATTTTTTTATCTATTTTAGAAGCTAAATTTATAGATGAAAATATAAATAGTAACAATATTCTAGGGTACAAAAGATATGTAGATAATGTATTTTTAGTAGTAAAATAAACTGAGAAAAATAATATTTTCCGAAAAATTAACAATTTACATAAAGGCGTAAAATTTACAATAAATGAACTTACGAACAATAATTTAGTATATTTAAATACTTCAATCTTTATAAAAAATGGCCAATTTGAGTATAAAAATTATCGGAAACCTACAGCATCAAATGTTGTAACAAACTTCAAAAAAAGTGAAACCTCCTTAAAATATAAAATTTCATCACTTGTTGGCTCTATTTATAGTCTATAAATACAGCCAACAAGTGCTGAAATTTTATATGTTAAGGTGGTTTCACTTTTTTTGAAGTTTGTTGACGATTTGAAATAAGGAATTTAAAAATAAAAAATTGGTTTTAATGTGTTCAAGCTATCTTGTAGAGAATTTTTTTTTGGTCATTTTAAGACGTAGGATTTTTTTTTTTTATAAAATTTTTTTTAAAAAAAATTGATTTTAAGGTCAATTTTTTGTGATTTTACAGGTAGTATGTGATCCAGTTCTAACGAAGCCCTATGAAGTGCTAGAAAGCTGATTTTTTGGCCAGTGAAAATTAAGCGTTCTTCGGGTACCCTTTTTTTTGATTGAGGGTCGGCGACCAATATTTGACCTCTAATGACCGGTCAAAGTTCAAGGTCAATCTCAAGTTCATCGTATAGACTTGTAAGTACCCCCAAAAGAATCGGAAGGGTCGACTTTCTAATGTACGTATTAGCAACTATGGGTCAATAATGTACTGAAAGGTCGCTAGAGAGCAAAAAATGGTCAAAGTTCAAGGTCAACCTCAAGTTCATCGTTTAGACTTGCAAGTACCCTCAAAAGAATCGGAATGGCCGACTTTCTGATGAACGTATTAGCAACTATGGGTCAATAATGTACTGAAAGNAAAATTATCGGAAACCTACAGCATCAAATGTTGTAACAAACTTCAAAAAAAGTGAAACCCCCTTAAAATATAAAATTTCAGCACTTGTTGGCTCTATTTATAGAGAAAATTATACATGTTCTAATGAAGAAGATTTGAATTTAACTTTAAAAAACTTAGAGACACAATTTTTGAATAATGGTTATCCAAGATCACTTATTACCGAAAAAATAGAAACTATCAAAAGAAATAAATTTACCCCTCAAAAATCAGTTGATTGGGACGCTGAAATAAAAGAAAATCCTGCTAGAAATTTTCGATGAAATTGCTTTTCACATCAAATAGATGTCAAAAAATTGAAAAAAATTCGTAAAATAATAAAATCAGTCATTCCACATTTTGGCTGGAAAAATGTAAAATTAAGTCAAATAATAACTCCTAAAACAAAACCCCTCACGCCAACTTTAGAATGTCCAGAGAGGGTTTATAATTTTATTTGTTATTGCGAAACTTGTTACATGGGAGAAAACGGAAGACCCCTAATAAAAAGAATTGCTGAACATTCTCAACATTCGTCTAAATCTGCTATTAAAAAACATATCTATGCATGTCCGGCATATCTAGACGCACTTAAACATAAATTTGGCGAGATACCAACTCGCGACACAAAATATTTTCTTGCAGAACGTTTTACCATTATTGAAAAAAATTTATACAACTATTATGATAGAACGCTCATCGAGGCACTTGCAATTACATTTTTCAAAACCTTCATTTAAATGAGCAGGTCTCTCATAAATCTGTGCTTTTATTTAAAAATAAGGCATTCATCTGTGAAATTTTTGGTGCCGTTATTTCTTAAAATTTCTAGAATCCTAAAAACAACCTGTTTTGTTTTATTACAAATTCTAAGTCCTGAAGATGGCATTAAGCCAAAATATCGACAAATAAAAATTTCCTGTGAAATTTCAATTATTATATTCAATAAACGTTACAAAACTTTTATTATCACAGAATAATTTTTTGTAACCTTAAACAAATGAGCTCTAGTAAAATTTAATTATTATCATCAGAAACACAGCAGCGATTGTCATCGTCTTTTTGATTTAACTATTCTCTGGGTTTAACGTTCGGTTTTTGGTGAATTCACAGCTCCTAGCAAGATGTAATACAAGGTGAGAAAGGGTGTTAATTTGAATTAACTAGAGTTTGTTTCACATATCAAATATTTCGTGAACCTACAGGGTGTAAGGTTTTTCCCTTCTTTTTCCAAATTGGANAGACTTGATTTCCGCCGTTTTGATTGGTTGAATCTGAGAAAGACGTAGGTTTTTGCCAAAATTAATCGTTCTCATTAGCGTTCTCATTGCTCTCTTATTTGGAAAAAGAAGCGAAAAATCTTACACCCTGTATGTTTTTTGAAAGTTTTGAAAACCCACCTACAAAAGTGTCGACATTAAATGTTGACTGAAAAAACATTCAGAATCACAAGTTGACAAAATTGAATTTCATATCAAAAACTTAACGTTCAGTTAAATATAAATTCTCAAGCAAAGTAATATCTACACCAAAACGTTCATTTACACTGTATATTTTTTCTGAATTTTGGTCGTCTTTTTGAACTTCTCAATGATTCGAAACTATGAAGCCGACCTTGATAAAAATTTCGAGATTTTCATGCCAGACGCGAGTTCAAAGGTGGAAAATATTCCAAAAATAAATATAAAGAAATGAACAATTTTAGACAATCAATGATTTTTTCTAATTTTGTTTATTTATTAACTAGATGCTTGTTTAGGCGTATGTCGCTGAATTTGGTTTGGATTATGATGCGGAAAAATACTCGAATGTCGTTTTCACCGATTCGATAAAAGGTAACAACAAAATAATCAAGCCGGAGAATTGCAAGATGACACATCCTAAAAACGCAGCCAAAAAGATACCTATAACCTGGGTATGCTCAGTTAAAAAGAATACTTGGAAGTTCAAAGGCTCAATCACCTCAGGCTGTGCCTTTGGACAAGAATAAACTCATGAATATTTATGCAAATGAACTAAGACAAATAAAAAATTTTACCCGTTATTATTCGATTTATTGGTTCAGTCTTATATTTTCTCGCATTGATTGATTCTAATGACACTGTGAATTGCTAAAATGATTACCTGAATCTTTTGGTGTTAATAAAAGAACGTTGTCTGAGCGACCAATAATCTTAATTAAATTGTACTCGTCGAGTCGTCTTTTTTGTATGGCTTTAGCTGAACTTGCTCTTGTTCAACCAGAGAGAGAGAAGGAGGGAGAATTTGCCTTATTTTTTGGGTCCGCTCAAAACCATACAAAACAGATGAGTCAAACAGTAGAACATCATTTGCCGTCTCCTGATCAATATAAATGAAACTAGTTACAAATGATCGCTTGCACGGAAGAACGAGAATACATTTGATGAAAGTTTCTGGGTCATTTAATGTTGCTCTGTATTACAGCATTTCGGAAAAAATATTTTTATCCAATTATCTGCCTTCGTTTTCTCACAGCATTATTCTTTTCCTATATTACAATTTTAGGTAAGAGGGTGGTGTGAGTGAATTTTCACATTTGCAGGGCTCGTACGGCTTAAGTAATGAAGATTAGACCAGGGATCGGCATAACCTGATCGGATCGGATCGAACTTTTTATCGATCCGATCAGGTTTTTGTCAACCTCCGATCCGATCAAGTTTGATCTCATCAGGTTTTTGAAAAATGCGATCCGATCAGGTTTTTGAAAAATGCGATCCGATCAAGTTCGATCCGATCAGGTTTTTGAAAATCTGGCGATCCGATCAAGTTCCATCCGATCAGGTTTTTGAAATATTCGATCCGATCTAATAATTTTCGATCTAGATCGGACAGATTTTTTTTTATATAATTAAGGGGGTTCTGCCGCCATAAAAAGAGACGGTGTTTTACTGGTCGCAGTCTGAAATGGGTTATTCTGAAGGTCGCTGATTGGCCTAAACGACCCCTGCTTACAGTTAAAAAAATTCAAACTGTCACAAAATCGTGTTTCGATAAAAATTTTCAAATTAAACTTATTAATATTTTTTTGTTAAATGAACACTAGAAAGGACAAACATGTTAAAAAATTTCTGAAAATGCGAAACTAAGTTTAGCCAAAAATTATATATCAATAAAAGGCCGAATAAAGGATATTTTAAATTAAAAATTTAAATTATTTCAAAAATGGGCCCTTCACAAATCAAGTCAAAAATCGCAAAAAAATTAAAAATTTTTGATAAGAAATTGTAATGAAATTCAAGACCAGAAAATTTGATTGAAAATAGAAAAACGAGGTTTAAACTAAGTTGAATTGTTTAAAGTCATGAATTATCTTCATTAATTAAAATTGTTGATCAAAATTCTTTTATCTAAATCGAGATTAATTTAAGTCGAGGTTATTTTTTAATCGAGATTTTTTCAAATCAAAAACTCAAAAATTGAGAAAAGTGCAAAATAAAATAACATGCGTTAAAAATTTGAACACTCTGAAAAAATAAAAAATTTGAATAAAAAAAGGAATGGAATTGGAAACGGAACTTTTCAGAAGTTTAAAAACAGTTCGAAAATTTAAATCTTAAATTAATTAAATTGATGAAAAATCACAAAATATAGAAAAATAAATCAGAAATTGGAAATCTAAAAATAAAAATGCAAAAAAATAAAGTAAACAGTTGAAAACGAAATATTCTCATAAACCTTGAATAAAAAAATTTAAAACTTAATTGCGCCAGACAATTAATGATTGTTAATCATACTGTATTTTTATGATTCATACATATCCAGAATTATTAAGACGTCTAAAACAAATTGAAAAAAAATTGGAATCATCAAAATTTTAAAACTTGATAACATTCATTAGAACACATGTAAATTACATGATGTAATAAAGCAAAATTTTGTTGATTTTGATAAAATTTGCATAAAAAATTGTTGACGTGCCAGACATAAAAATGTATCTCCTCCCTGAGTTTTCAAAGTACAACAATGATTTATAATTTGAATTAACCGTACAGGACGTGAGCAGACCCTCAAGTTGAGTTTTTGGGAAAATTTTTTTGATTTGGCTTCAGAATCACCAAAAACAGTATTTTGACCCTATGTTAACTAGAGCAAAATACAGTTTTTTAGTGATTCTGAAGCCAAATCAAAGAATTTTTCCAAAAACTCAACTTGGGGGTTTGCTCATGTCCTGTCCGGTTAATTTAAAACATGAATCATTGTTGAACCTTGAAAACTCAGGGAGGAGATACATTTTGTAAAAATAATTCCGTCACTTTTGTAAGCACGTTTCTGATTGGACGAGCCATCCGTTAATTTGGATTGTTTTTTAGGATGCAAGATTTTTGTTTAAATATATCAAAGAGAGGTAAAAGTTGGTCCAACGATTTGTACTTGTGCGACAATTGGCTATCGAAAACCCCTTAAAATGCGACGACCACCCCCTTAAGGAAGTGGGCGTCGCTGATTTGCCTNCAAAAATAAGAATGCAGCTAAAATCAGCTTTCTATCACTTCTGAGTCTCGAGAAACAGTCTCTGTCGGTTACCCCAAATTTCTGGATCTAAGAAAATATTTGGATTTTTTTTTTTGAAATTTTAAACTTTTTTATTGCCATGTTCAAGATCTAATTCACAGTGATCTAATGCAACAAAAATTAAAGCAAAAAAGTTATTACTTCAAAAGATACAGTGCGGTTAAGGAAAATAAAACTTTGACAATATAGAAAATTTTGAAAAACTATATGCTTGATTTACCTGAAACAGAAACCGATCAACTTCAGCCGAAAAAACGAATAAATTATGGGTTCAATCTAATATCAAATGGATCTCCAACTAAAATAGGTAATTGGCAGAATAAAAGTGTAACTCAGCATTTCATACAAAAAATATATGAATCCGAAAAATTTATATTTGAATTTGTAGCCGAGGTTCCACCAAAGCAGCCAATCAGCGAAGAGAAATTAATTTCCAAGAAACTTTCATTTCAACAAGTAGCGCGTCTTCCGAAACCAATAATAAGCTCAAAATCCAATGAATCAAATGTTGGAAAAAATCAAGACGAAACAAATGAAATGGAAATTGACGATAGAAACAATGAAGATAAACCAAACGCTTGGAGCTCAAAATCAATACAACCACTGAAAAATGACAGCAATTTCACCAAAAAATTCATAAAATTTGGTGCTGATGTAAATTTCCCCACAGTTGACGATTTCAACCTACAAGTAACCCACGTAATGACACACCCAATTTGGCCGAAAAAGTTAAAAAGTGATTCGTGGAATTTACACCTTTTGACGCAATGCCAACTTTGGCAATTAAACAAAGTATGTCAAATGCTAAATATAAGAAAAGAGAATTTGGCAGTATATCCAAGAGATGATAATGAAGGTGAAATATTACCAACCACATGGATTGCTGCAATAAAAATTGATAACATTGTCAACTTTATGAAAATAATACATTTCTGCGCTGAAATATTGGCCTGGAAAGATCCTTTTTTGAAACTTCAAAGAATGCCATTATCGACATGCTGCTGGATTCTTGGGGCCAAAGACACCTGGTATTTCAGCTTACCAACAGAAACCAATCTCAACAACTTCTTAACCTACGCTCTGGGAATGAATGAGTTACTTGAAAATGGAGCTGAATTTGACTGGAGCAGATGGGGAAATCCGAAAAATCCTGTTCCAACGATTATGACGTTATCATCTCCTCTCCAGAAAAAAATGGATTTTGCCCTTCCAGATGAAATCAGCCTAAAAATTTGGAAAGAAAATTGCAATATGTACAATAACATGTTTATGTACGTTAACAATAAAGACATAAAATTCGCACATGGATGCTATAAAATAGCTACTGACTCCAGAAATGGCACAATGGATGAAGAAGCCTATCAAGAATTTATAAAATCCAGAAACGAAAAACGTCAAGAAAAAGCTGTAAAATTCAATAAACGAGGATTTTCAGGAGAAGAAATTTCAAATCTAATCAATGAAAAAAACTCGAGAATTGAAAATGGCGTTACTACAGGAAACCTTGAAGGGCTTGATTTAGCATTTCTCAAAAAATTGGCTAACAGTGAAACTTTTTCAAATTTCGATACATTAAGAAATGATGTCTTGAAATTAAAAACAGAAATGAGCTCTGTAAAAACAAATGTTCATTCTCTAAACGAGCAATCGAAAAATCTCACAAATGAATTGCGTATTTTGAAGACAAATACGAGTATAGAATCTGGAACTTCAAAAAACGCTATCTGTCAACTTAGGGACCGAGTTGAAAAAAGCGAAAATACTGTTATTAATCAACACCAAGAGATGTGCAATCAAATAATGGACTTAAAAACAGAATTAAACGCAGTCAAACAAAACGAAGACTTTGGAGGAATCGACGAAAAAGAATGTGAAAGACTAGAAAACGACATTTTGGCTAAAATCAAATTGGAATATGAGGCAACCAATTCAAATAATTTCCAACGAATCTCTGATGAAATGGAATTATTAAAAGCTAACATGATTATTCTAGAAAAGAACCAAATCTCCAACTCTCAAATTTCAACTTCTGCAGCAAAAAAAAGACAGGTCAAACCACAAGTAAATGTAGTAGCCAATGAAACTCCAATAAGACAAAGCAAGCGGAAAAAACTTTCGAGTGAGAAGGCCGATAGAAATGAATGTGATTTCAAGTCTATAAACCTCATGAGCCGAGCTGCTGATGGGATAGTTGGTATTGCTAACCCAAATTTTGATACAAATCTGAATGAAACAGACCCAAACATCTCGAAAATTTTTGAAAGTCCCATACCTTCAACAAGAAACGCACCTGACATCGTTTTGGCTACTGGAAACGCTGAAATGGAACATAACAGTGAGCCAGATTCACAAAATGTATCCTACAATTTGGACATGTCCAAAATGTCAGTATCAACATTTAGATCAAGCAATTCAGATGATGCCCAAGACATTCCAATTCCAGATGTTGAGGAAGAAGAACCGTCTTATGAAACGTTGAATGAACCAACTGCAGATGCACTTTCAGATTTTCGACTGCAACAAATTGAAACTAAAGATTTCTCATTCTTAGAAAATTCCACTCGTATCAAAATTTTAAGGCAAAATGCACTAAAACGCCTTAAAAAAATCCGTGAAACTCTAAAATTAAGTATGGGGAAAAGTGAAAAATCGCAGGTGAATGTTTTAACAATGTCATGGAGATGGCTGACATTTAACTACTACAGTCAAATCCGTACAATAATCACAAATGAAGTGAATCGAAGAAAAAAAATCAAAGCAAAATGTGATATGCAGAAACAAATGCTGAAAGATCTTCTAGAATTTAAATCGGTGAAAGATAACTCCGAACTGCTAGCCGAAATTTTCTTTCTTTCCCCATCAGCAATCGACAAATACCTCCCAAGAATTGACATGAATATTTTCAATTTAATTTACGAAACAGGAATACTACAAAACTGGAAAATGGGACAATATTCTGCATATGATTTACTCTACAACATGATGGCGGACAACTGCTTCACCAAAAAAGTGGATGGAAGAAAACGCGAAATAGTGGAATTTCCAGTTAACGCAAATGTAGCAGCAGCGAGAATTTATACGCAAAAAATCAATGAGCAAGATTTTTTCGAAAATGTAAGTAAATTTCTAATTGAAACATCTGATAAAAAACGATCTGAAGATAAAAATATATCAATAAAACTCTCGAAAAACAAAATTAAAAAAGTTAATCAGGACTTTTCTGAATTAGAGACTCTAGGGGTTAATGAAATTTTAAACTTCTCATCAGACTATGACTCTAGTAGTTGTGATGACAGCTTATTTATTGAATTAACTGAAGGGGTTGATGAATATAAAAGCCTACTTGAATTTATACACGTGACCGGAAATAAGCGACGCATAAATGATTTTTTAAGATCTCATGAAACAAATCAGCTAATATGTGATCTAAAAAACACATTAGGGATTGGTGAAGATGAAATCTTACCCGACATATATGAAAATATTCTAAGAAACAGTAGTGATATCAAAAACTTAATTGGTGAACTTGAATTAGCCAAATTACAAACTATGAAGAATAAACTCTTACTTGGTAAAATTGAAGGTAAAACTTTTTTAGAACAGAAAAATTATGTAGAAAAAAAACTTCAATGTCTACATAATACAGGGAATGAGTTAATTTTTATATTCAAAGAAAAAATTTATGATTTCACAAATTGTAAGGATGAAAAAATGATAAGAATAGTCAAGGCAATTAAAAAATGCCAAAAAAAAGTTCATCACGTTGATCCGACCGAAAATAAAATTACTATTTCAGACAGAAAGAATGAAAGAATAAAATTCCTGCCGAGACATATTACTGATCTTGGGATTGAAAACCGAAAAAGACAAAACGAAGAAATATACAATATTGCACCAAACTACTTGCCATTCTCATCCGATGTGATTGGTGACCTGAAAATTCCAGACAAATATGCATCGCTCGAAACGCTTCCAACTCAAAGATACATATACAACGTATCAGATGAAATGGACAATTTTGACACAAACTTCATGAAAACTCAAGTAGCAAAAGAAAATCAAATCATCGATGACATAGAGGAAATAACATGGGTAATTAACGCAAACATAAATGCATTAAATTTATATAAACTGAGGGACCTAACCTGTGTCTTTTTCGCGACACACATTTTTGCACTAAATGAATTATTTATATCTGAAGAAGGACTACTAGATGGTTCTTCTATTCCCACGGGATATTCAGCATATTTTGGAGACAAAGATGCTGAAGGGCTGATTTACACAATGTTTTTGGTAAAAAACGAAATAAATAACTGGATAACTCCATTAAAAATAAAAAATAACCCCCTCAGCGCCATAACGATTAAATCACCTAATTGTAAAAAACCAACCGGTTTAATTAATATTTACAGGTTTCAAGACAAATCCGAGAAGTACAAGAAAGGGTTCAACAAAGAAAAAGATGTTTTTTGGCAATGGTTTGATGAATTATATGCTGAGCTCTCCAAAATAACAGGTAATATAATAATATGTGGAGACTTTAATTGCGATTTAATAAATCCACGAACGGCAGCAGAGAGACAAAACGCGCGCAAATTTGAAAATAGACTCTCCGGATTTAAAGATAATGTTGAAGGCTTTTCTCACTATCAAGCTAAATGCAAACCCAGTAAAATTGATTACGTAATGACCAAAAATGTAAAAATTAAAAAAGCAAAAAATCTTAATCTATCAGCAGATTTAGGAACTAATGGTCACAGGGGACAAGAATGGTGTATGAATATCAGCACGGAGGGAATTTCGAAATCCTACGTGGCATATTCTAGACCAATCATGGACCCTGACGACATTTTTAATAAAATGGCCGTAGTACAATCCTTATTTGAGGAAATAGAAGCTAGTTCTTTATGTGACATTGATATTTCTGAAAAAATTTTAGGACTTTTTGGAAAATGGATTGCTGTGGTCAGTCCAAAATCTCCAAGGATAAGAGAAATACGAGCGTTTGAACCAACTCTCGCAGATGATACTATGGACGCCCGAAGAGGAATTCACAAATTGTATGCCTGGAGAGATGACTTGACAATCGAAATCAACGATCCTGAATGTGAAGAAACTTTTAAAGAAGGTTTGAATGAAAAAATTGATAAATTAAGTAAAATAATCAAAAATGCAGGAGTGCATTTTAATAGACAAAAAAGACGTGATCGGAAAAATTTCGGAAAAAAACAATTAGATCATCGATTGTCTAGCATGAACGAATTGTGGATATGTCACAAAAAATTAAACAAAAACAAATTTAGATCCGAAATTACCGCGAATGTGGAGGTGGTGGCAGCTGAGCTACTGCGGCTTCAAATGGCGGATGGGGACACAAAGCCAGACGCTTTTCAGCTCCCGCTCAAAAAACAGCTCGACGAAAGAGAACTTTTCACATTTGGCAATATTTCAGGTAAAAATAAAGAATTTATGAATGATTTAAATAAAAAACTTTGCACAAGCAAAGAATTTACCGCTGGTATAGATGGAGTATCAAGATATATTATTCAGGCCTGCCCAATCTCGATGCTTCCGTTTATTTGCAAACCAATTGTTACCAGTCTACAGTTAGGTAAATATTTTGGAAGTTGGCGACAAAATCGCATGATAGCACTAGTAAAGGGACCAGGAAAATACCGTCCCATTACTATTGCCAACTATGCTGCAAATATAGCTGAAAAACTAGTGGGTGATAAATTTTTGAAGTTTTTAAATTTAAATGAACTTTTATTTGAAGGCCAGCATGGGTTCAGGCCAAACCACAGTTGTGGCACTGCAATAGCTGAATTAATGATTCACGTTAATCTGAGACCTAAGTGCGAACACCTAGCTGTTCTACTAGTAGATCTGCAAAATGCATTTGGAAAAATACCGCATGATCGACTAATAAATAAACTGAAACAGTATTGTCATGATCGAGAGATTAACTGGTTCAAAGAATATCTGGGTGACCGTAGCTTTGTTCTAGAGGTAAATGGGGAATCTGCAAAACCCAGAAAATTACCTAATAGGGGAACGCCACAAGGTGGTGCACCCTCTGCTATCCTTTTTTCATTTTACGTCTCAGATATTAATTTTGCCATTCTTGAAAATAACACTTGTATTATGTTCGCAGACGATGCCATTATCAATTGCAGAGGTAAAGACCTGGCATCTCTACAAACAACTATGGCGATCCAAATAACAGAACTTCTGAAGTACTGTGAAGCCAACCAACTTGTCCTGTGTCCAAAAAAGACCAGCTTCATACTCTTAGGTAAGAAAGACGACTTTAAAGATGAGAGGGTGAGGGTTAGAAAAAACATTTTAAAAAATCCAGATAAAAAATCTGGGCAAAAAATGTTAAAAAATTCAAAATTAATTGCTGAAACAGCAAATAAAAATCTTGAACTGAAGTATAATAAAAATTTCAGTGTTGAAATTGATAACGTAAAATTAAAACAAGAAAAAAACTTCAAATATCTTGGGGTTCTTTTTGAGGTCAAGGAGGGTCAATTCTCACTTGACAAACACTATCGAATGGTTAAGGGCAGATTCAGAAAAGCCCAACGGTGGATTTTCGGAATGTCGGATATGGGATATAGAGAGCAATTATGTAATAGCTTCCGATCAATAGCATGTGGTCTATATTTACATGGAGCTGACTGTCTACCAATTCCCCCACCAAGAATTTTGAGACCAATTCAGGCCATTTACAATAATACGGTAAAAATTTTATATAAAAAAGACCTTGAAAAATTTGAAAATCCGACTCAAAAAATGATTCTTGATCTCCCAGAAGATCCTACTATATATGACTCACACGCAAAGCAACTCCTTAACCGATTAAGTGGCATTCTCCTAAATGGTGAACCGAACAGACTCTATCCTGAAGTCATTTCATCACTTTATTTCGGGGACAACAAAGGAAATTTTTTATGTGAATTTGTCGATAGATTTAAAAATTTCAGGGAATTTTCTAGAGAAAATCAAATAAAAAAACTCTATGACACAGAAAGGAAAATAAATAAAACAGAGTTTGAAACGTACAATAAATATCACTCTGGTATAATAAGCGGTCACTTAAACATCTGGATGAAATTTCCAAGTGATAAAATAAAAAATGCGGGAAGAGTCGCGCTAAAAAATACTTTTCCTTTCTGCGTCAAAGACCATTTTAATAACGAACCAGCCAATGTCAGAAATAGCTTAGGAACCTATGGATTCAAAGAGGCTATGAAGTACTGGACAGGGAAAAAATGTAGACACGAGATTAAATCTGTCAGAATGAAATACTGTAAAGAGTGTAGCCCTTCAAATCCTAAAAATCGTAAAATAATTGAGGGAATTGAGGGAAAAACGATAATGAATAAATTAAATGAAAAGGAACTAAAAATGAAACATATGCTAATATACAGTTTACTGAAACACAAAAATCTTCTTAAGTCAAAACAACAGTTAAAAAAATTTTTAAAAACTGAAACAGAGAGAGTAGTAACGGAATATGTGAAAGATGAAAAAATTGATAAAGGTTCAATTGAAAATGAATAATCATCTTTTTAATTAGATTATTTTTTAGACTACCTTTTTTTAATTATATAATTTTTTTAAAAAAAAAATTTTTTTTTCTTCTAATTATTAAATAAACCATCATAAATAGTCTATTTCATTTTTTTGAATAAAATTTTCAAAAATATTTTAAAAAATTGAAAGACTTTACAGAACTTTCCATTATTCTCCATTACTCTCCACTACTCTCCGCTACTTTCATTTAATTTCAGATTCACGTCATCCCATTATTCAACGTTTTGTTAAAAAAATTAAGAAAAAATAAAAATAAAGCGATACTCTCCGGAAAAAAACAATATTTTCTTAATAACCAAATTTTTTTTTTTTCAGTTTATTAATAGTTTGGTAAATTTATATACGATTTCAAAGTCGGTTTTCCCTTTCTCCAAAAATTTACTTTCCTTTGCGCTAGAACCAACCTGATGTCCCACACTCATAATTCTATTCAGCTAAATTTGAAGCAAAAACTCTAACATAATATTTTCAGGTTTCTGTCTTGACAAGCTGCTGGGAAACGTCATAGATGATGAAATGGAGCCGAAACTCCTCAAAAGATATGCATTCATATGTACCAAATCTGGAGAAATGTATCTACTCTCAAGATACGAAATTGAAGAAGGGCTTATCCCAACCAAGCTCTACAACGGAATAATTCTTCCGTCAAGATGTCTTCTAAACAATGAACTCCTTCTTGAATGTAACAAATTCCAAAACATGGCCGTTCTAACGATTAACCCAGTTTCCGGAAAAGCCAATTTCGTCCCAAATGCTGTGGAGAAAATTGATGATGTCAAGAAAAACTACGCATCCAGATATAACATTTCAATGGAGCAAATGAGCATCATATGTGTTAAAAACTTCACATATCAAAACTTCGTAAATAAGTCTGACTCAGATGCATCAGACGTAACTGCGAAAATAAAAAACTGGCAGGAAAACCTAGGATTAGTTAAATTCGAGCCAAATAATTGGAATAATTTCGAAATGCGGAATATGTTCCCAAAACTATTGAATCAACCTGATTGGAAAATTCTCGAAATGGAAACTTCGAATGTGAACAATTTAATCATGAATCTTCAAGCGATAGCAGTAAGTTCAAAATTTTCAAAAATATCAGATTTTTCTATAAAATAAAGCTGAATACAAAATCAAATATAAATCAATTCTGATCATATATTATATTATTATCTGATAAGTACAATATATAGCAAATATGCCGACTGTGTTTTGGCTTTTGGGGTGTTCCCCGGGGAGATTCACGCCTAACCAATCAGTACGCGACTTGATTAATTTATTTAAACGGCGTTAACCCCCGAGGGCTGAAGCATATTCTGTATATTTGGTGGGAACTAAAACAAAGTCATAATTATTAAAATAAAATAATAAAAAAAAACTTTTTAGAGAAAAAATGGCTCTTCCTATTTTTTTAACTTTTTTTTTTTCAAAAATAAAAATTTAATCTTCAGACCCCATCATTCTCGCAGTCATCTTTCCCATTTCTCATTCTCAGAGGAATGAGCAAAAAAGTGGCCCTCCCAATTTCTGAATTATTATTGACGATGGCTGAACAATGTGAAGCCCGAACAATACAAACTCAAAACATCGTTGAAAGACTAAAGAAAGCTGCGAATCTAAAAAAGATTCCAATGCTCCCAACTAGCATCATGATGTGTCTTTATGTGCTGACAGGCTCGCAAATCAAATTGGATCTTCAATCAATGCATAGTGATTTATGCAGAGATTTTGGCTTGAAAGAAACACTACACATCAAAAATTTCACCAACAATGAAATTTATTCAAAAATTCACGAAAAATTCGGAATTTCAGCATCAAAAATAAAAGCGGGGGCAGTTGCACTTTTTGAAGCAACCGGATGTGGAATTAACGAAATTTTGATGTTATTAGGAAGCCAATCAAAAACAATGACGGAAGTTACAGAAGGCATTCCGCTTAAACAGCTAATTGAACACTTGCTTGACTTTCTAATCCAAAATAAAAGTGATTGGCAACTGATTCATACTTCAATTATTGAAACAATGAAAGCCAAATTCAAAGTGGGAAATGGACACTGGGAGGACTTTAATATACATGGTGAGTGTTGTAATGAAATAAAAACTCACTCTTTTCTGTGCAATTTTATTAAAAAAATAATTCTTCCAGGATATTCCACAAAAACGGTTAAAATTTCTGACATCAATCCAGAATTCATTTTACCACTATTAGTTTCAAAATTTGAAAAAATAAAATTCAACAATGATAACTGGATTTGGGTCAGAAATATAAGGGGATCCAAGGATCCAGTAGTTTTTGTACCCGCCAATACAAAATATACTAAAAATAAGTTCCTAGGAGATAAATTCTGGTTCAAAAATCCGATAATTTTGAAATATAAAGGGCTGAATTATGACTCTAGCAACTCGGATGAAGTTGACATAAGAAATGAATCAACTTCAGTAAATCTTAAAAAATTTACACCGAATCAAACCAAAAATCAACTAGGAACGAGCTTTTCGGGAAAAAGGGCTCTTAGAAAAGCTTTGGACATAACCATCTCTGAAGAAGTTTCAGAGGAAAAACCTTCCGAAGAAACTTTTTCAGGAGATGAGACAAAATACTCTAAAAACTTTGCCCAACTGACCTCCACCCCCTTAATATGTAAAAAAATAGCACTTCTGAAATCTTCCCTAAAGGAGTGCCAAATTCCGATGTTATCCCCAGCTCATAAGTCGGTTATCAAAAAATCACTAAAAAAAGTGGTTAAAAAAGAAAATTCCAAGGCCCTAGGAATTGTTAAAAGTAGCCATAAAAATGATAAGCGAAAATTCCTCGATACGAAACTTTATAATAAGTCACTAAGACTGTCAGATTTTGCTACTGAAACAACCCCAAATAACCCAAAAAAGAGACAGCTAGTCTCTAATGAAGCCGAAAAAAGCGAAATTTTCACTGAAAAAAACCTCATTGTAAGACACAAACAAACTCTTACCGATAAAGTTGAACAAATGCTGACCGAGATAAGAAAAGTCAAAAATGAAGACAAACTAATAAACAATCTTATATCGGTCAACAATTGTCTTGACAATATCTGGCCAGAAAAGGGTTATTCTTTCAGTAGCAAAATTATGTTTTTCTGTGATCTGGTCAACAAAAATTTTGTTATACTTAAAAAAGCATCTGAAGAACTAGATGGGGAAACATTTGATACAACAACCAGTGAGTTGTTATCAATTAAACTAATTCTTAATGATGCTAGTGCAGAACAAATTTTTCTAAAAGACCCTGAAATTTTCTTATTAGCCAGTTCCAGAGGAAGTACTCCAGATGAACAAACTGGAGCACTAGCAAATGCGAAGCAAACATGGGTACAAACCCTAAAACGCAGAAAACTGGACTTTCGAAACGGCCATGAACCAAACACATCCCAATTCGATCTTTTTAACTCATCTGAATGCGAATCATCAGGCACAAAGGATAAGGGGGCGGATCCAAAAATAATAGTCATTTCAGACTCAGATGATGATTTTAATATGAGCGGTATGCAACCTCTTGAAGAAATTGAAAACTGATTATAATCAGTTAACTATTTTACAATAGTAGAACTGGCTATTTCAATAATTATTAATTATTAAAAATTATGATTAAAAAATTATAATTTTCGAAATAAGTTAGCAAATTTTCAAACTAGCTATTAATTTTATAAAGACTCTACATTTTTTATATGTTTCAAGATTTTATGTAGCCTTCTCAAAACATATTGCAATAATTATGATATATTTCAACTTTTGTCCTTTTCGAATTTTCAGTCAAAGGATCGGTAAAAAGTATTTTTATTAGCTTCTCAAAATTTTTTACTTTTACTTTTATCCAAATATTTTTTTTATTCTCCAATGTAAATTGAATGTTAAATATATATAATTTAACAAAATAACTCCCCATTAAACATAACCTCATAATATTTAAATACTTTAAAAACTGTACACCATTTCAATATATAATACGATCAATAATATAAATGTCAAGTTTTATTCTATATACAACTGTGCAGGAGTATCATAGAAATATAGAAATAATGCAGGATTTTTATTGAAGTTAGAATCATTCTACGGAGCTATATTGATCAACTACTTCGATTAAGGACTTTCTTGTTCAAATAATACCTGAATTAAAAGTTANAATTTATACTGCATTCTATAATTTAACCTAGGAGGAGTAGGAAATTGAATAGCTAAAACCTTGAAATTAGGCGGTTTTGGGCAGTTCTAGAAAATACTTGTCCGAAATTTGAAAATATAATTTTCTTCAAATACGAGCAATATTGTTTCCGTGGTTCATGCCAAATTTGAATGAAATCGTATGTGAGCTCTAGGAGGAGTAGGAATTTGATATTTTGATCGAGTGTTTTAGAACTTGCTGCATGGTGGTCATCAGGGTCGGCCACAAATTATTCTGATAGGTTATTATTGAAGATCAAGGATAAATCTACCATATGGCTACTCTTAAAAGTTTCCAAGCAGTTTGTAATCTGCTAAATTGGAGTATAAAAGTAAATTTTTGTGACTACTACCACCTTAAACTTATTTTATAATTATTCGAGCTATACGATGTGATTGGTTGTCATTTGTTTTGCTTTGTTTTGTGCGTTTTAAAGATAAGCGATTAATTTGGTGCATTTTTATGACATGATAACTTCAGCAAATGTAAGAATTACCATGACGGGCATGCCCTTAAAAGTTTTTCAAATTGACCCACTCGTTCACAGTGGAATTCCTACTCCATCAAACATAGAATTTTTCCCATGATTTTTAATCCTGGAATGCTATTTTTCAATTTCATCGATGCTAACCAGGGATCCGATTTTCCGGGTCGCCGGGTCGGAAATTTCGACCCGGAACGCAGGTCGGGTCAGGTCAGGTCCGACCTGACCTGAATAAGTCGCCGACCTTCCGACCCGCAAAAATTTTTCAGTAAAAAAAATAATTTTTATGTAGTTCAGACTATAAATCGATCATTTTATTATTATTAATTTGTAAATATTTCTAAAATATATAGATATCATCAGAGAGCGGATTTTACGGGTCGCCAGGTCGGAATTTTTGGCACCGACCTGACCTGGAATACAAGTCGACTTTCTGACTCGCAAAATTTTACATTAAAACGTGAAAATTTCAAAAACTTTACATTTAAAAGTGAAAATTTTTAAATAAAAATTAAAATTATGTTCAATAATGTGAATTTTGTTTAAAAATTAAAAAATTTCTAGAAAAATTAAGAATAATGTTTCAAAATTAAAAATTCTGTTGAAAACTTGAAAATTCTGTTTAAAAATTTGTATTTTGTTCAAAAATTTGAATTTTGTTTTAAAATTAAAATTTTGTTCAAAGATTAAAATTTTGTTCAAAAATTAAAATTTTGTTCAAAAATCAAAATTTTGTTCGAAAAATAAAATTTTGTTTGAAAAATAAAAAAATTCAATCAAAATACCAATTAATTAAGCAAAATTCTAATTTTTCGGAAATATTTTCGATTTTTGGACCACAATTTATATTTTAAGAACAAAATTTGAAGTTTTTGACCAAAATTTAATCTCAGCAATTTTTGAGAAAGACAATCGATTCTCCTTGTGATTATTAGTGATGTGTAAAAAAATAAATGATAAATTGACGGTCGAACAAGAGTCATGGTTAGTTACTCCCTTAATAACAAGCACAATCCGTAGGATTTCCACCATTAATAAAGACTTATAAAAAAAATGGGTGGATTCTTCTGAAACTTTTCGGAGGTTAAGGGGGTCGGTGCATTTTGACAGATTTGCACTCTTTCATTTTTTTTGTCTTGATGGGAAACTTTTTGCCACTTCAAAATTTTCGTATAAAAACTTTTTCGAACACAAGTTGCCATTTTTCAGCTCAAATTTGTTAAAAAATGAGCCTCAAATCGGCCGAAGGCCGATAAAGGTACAGCGTGAGTTTTCTCGATTTTTCCCTTTTTTTACCCAGACGATTAGACAGAGGTTTAAGATTTCAATCAAATTGGTGACGCATTATGTCACGTGATGTTTTTCTCCTGTTTTTTACCCAGCACCCCTTTTTCACCCTTCTCCTCTTGTTTACCCAGCTCCTCTTTTTCACCCAGCCATTTTCGGATTTTCACTCGTACATAATAAATTTGTTAATTAAAAATGTAATTGAACTTTTAATTTGTTTAACATAAGCAGTTTAACGTTTTGCAATTTTCTCGTATTTCTGAGCAAATTTTGTAGAATAAAAGTCTGAAAATACACATATCTAGAATTTGCAGAAACATTTCAGCGTATATTAAATAAATGTTTGTCTGGATCAAAGCTTTTTAATCAATTGAAATTTTATGTTTTTATTTAATTTTGTTGAAAAATAAGCCCAGAATCGGCCGCAGGCCAATAAAAAGGGAACAAATGTTTTTTTATTTATTTTTTAATAAAATCATCAAATTTTATAGAAAATTTGATTATTTCCTCCAAAATTTGAAACTTATGTTTCAAATTTGAGATTTTTTTGTAATTGGTCAATTTTTTAATAAAAATTTTTCAAAATTTGAGAACTTCTTTATTTATAAAAAATCAAAGTTGAAAATTATTTTCGAATTCTAAAACTTTCTCGAATTTGCATAATTTCGCAAAGAAATAAATTTTAATTGTCAAATTTTTTTACAAGTTTTTTAATTTTTTCTCAAATTCAACAGTTTTCTCAAAAATTTGACAATTGTCACAAAAAATCGACAAATTTCTCAAAAATTTGACAATTAATTTCAAAGTTCAAAATTTCTTTAAAGATTAGACAATTTTTTCTTAAAATTGTAGACTGAGTGAAGAAAAAGTTTGTCAATTAAAATTTATATTGTTGCGAAATTATGCAAATTCGAAAAAAGTTTTCAAATTTAAAAACAAATTTCTAATATCATTTTTTAAAAATAAAGAAATTCTCAAATTTTAATTAAATTTGAAATAAATGACCAATTTAAAAAAATCTCAAATTTATAAAGTTTCAAATTTTGGAAAAAAATAATCTTATTTTCTATAAATTTGATTTTTTTCAAAAATAGATAAAAACACATTAAATCCCGTTTTATTGGCTTTCGGCCGATTTGGGGCTCATTTTTCGACAAAATTAAATTAAAAATGTAATATCCCCCTTTATCGGCCTTCGGCCGATTTGGGGCTCATTTTTCAACAAAATTAAATTAAAAATGTTATATATCTCTTAATCGGCGTTCGACCGATTTGAGGCTTATTTTTCAACAAAATTAAATAATAAACATAAAATCCCCTTTTATGGGCTTTCGGAACAAGTCTTGTGATTTCATTTTCAATTTTTCCACATCAAAAAAGGAGAATAAAAAACAATAAATAACAAATGGTTAAAAAAGCTGTTTTTTCTTCAGACGAAAGCAGAAAAACGACGACCGACCTTTTGGATATGACTAAGTTTTGGTCTTATCACGTTTATTATTGGCCTTTAAATTTAACAACATTTCAATTTTGTCTATATTATTGTTATTGGTAAAAATGTTCAATTTCATTTACGATCAAATAAATAAATATTATATTATTTTTATGTTTTGCAACCTCTCAGAGAATCAAAAAATCTGAATTATTCAAGCAATTATTCTTTATTAAAAATCAACGTTTATTCGATTATCAGGGTTTTAAACTGACTGGTGAGTTTCAAAAGTTGGACTTCAGCAGAATCTAAAATCTTAATTATTTTCCAAAAACTATAAATGATCAAATTACGGAGTACACTTTCGTGCGTTTAGAAATTACAGTGCAATAACTATTGCGTTCAAGAAATAATTAAAATATATATCAACCCTTAATCTCCAAATTTTCCAATATCGCAAAAAAAAACTACGCAATTTAACGAATTTAAGTTTTAAAATCCTTAAAGTGCCCATATTGCCGGAAGAGCCAATATCTCCAAATTCGCGTGAGCGGTAATTGTTTTTTATTACAAACTACTTTGAGTGCGTCATGAATGACATCATATTTCAAGATTTAATTTTTCAAATCACCTTTATTTAATTTTTATTTGATTCGATCAGATCGGATGTACTAAATTTTGCACATTTTTGTATTTTACTCAATTCGAACCTATTGTAAACTCTTTACAGGCTTGAAAAATATTTCAAAGTTATCACGGCATGTTGAACACCCCAGCGTTTGTCATTTTCAAACGAAAAACTTAATTTCTGTCCCCATATCGCCGAAAGTGTCAATATCGCCGAGAGAACCCAATATATCATTTTTTTTTTGTAAAAATGTTGAGAGTTATTGAGCCTCCCCTGTATACACTATGTAATGTTATTATTAATATTATATTACACTAGTCTCGAAAATCGTAGGATTACTGTTTAAAAATCACTAAATCGCGTGGGGTAATGCCTAAAAAAACTAATTTGGCATCGTTATTACCGATGCGTTGAATTTTTAAATCTAAAATTAATCTGTATAGGCTATACAGTATAGCTCAAAAATCCATTGCAATCTTATTTAGAAGCATAAATGCAGAGGGAAAAATAACAAAAACCCGCGGTCAGCTGCTGACCGTCAGCAGCTTGAAAGTGGTTCTTCAAAACAAACATAATTCTAATTTTGAGGAATTTGGAAAATTCAGCGTTTGAAACAAGTTAAATTGTAATCGCAAACTCATTTCTCGATGAGTTGCTACTCGATTAGAGGAGCTCGAGTAATAAATTGTTCGAAATAATTTTCAAATTTGTTTTGAATCAGAATTATCAGGAGCGCGCGCAATAGTAAGCGCTCATAGTAAGCAATAGTAAGTAGGCGAGAAATGTGTTATCGAAACAAGCGTTATTCCAATTTCAAATATTTTGATTGGCGAGAATATAATCAAGGATTCTTGTCGATCTTGCTTCAATTTTCGCAAGAAAAAACATTACATACTGTACATGTATACATATAAGGATTTATACATGTATAAAATGTTTATAAGAAAGAGCGCGATTGGCATATTATCATTTGAATTTTTCTTCTGGTTTTATATTCCATAATTAACATTATAGAGTTTATGTCGTTTCGGCCGATTTTTGATGCCGTCTCTCACTTTTTCACTGCAGGCGCTCAAATATAAAATTTCACAACGAATAGTTAAAATTCTGCAGTGAAGTTTGTATAAGTAAAGATTTGTTTTTCAAGAAATATATTGATTGCGAGCAAATAATATAAAATTTTTAGCTCAAACTGTATAAGCTTACTGAGTTTTACTGAGTTCGCAAACTTCATCAACCTTCATGATAAACAAAAATTAGCGCTTTGTTCCACATAAAACTGCAACGAAAAAACTAAGTTACCTAGAAAATTTTAAGGCTTTACAATCAAATCATAATATTTTGCAATAACATGAAGTCAAATTGACATCATGCGATTTCGAAATCTTCAAAGAAAAAGAGAAAAAATAATCAATTATAGTTTAAACTGAAAGTTTTAGACTACAACCAATAGATCGTGAGGATAAATTGGTGGTAGAAATCAAATTAAAACAAAAAATACAAAATTAAAATTCATCTTTTCATTCATAGAAATGTTCTTCGTCAAATTCTTAATTTCTTAAAACCAGTTTGATTGCAAGACCAATTCCAACTATACCTTTTATTTTTTTATCGATATTGATTTATTTTTCGAAACTTTTGATGTACTTTCAGAAGTTCTGGATTGAA
>SCLH01001282.1:158802-191034 GCA_004367855.1 Oikopleura vanhoeffeni | reverse complement strand
AAAAGCTCAGTATGTTCATTTCTTTCAGAAATTAATAACTTATCAAAATTAATTTTCTTGTTTATTTATCTGATGACACGGCTTTTCCGGCGGACGGAGTTTTTTTTCCCACAAATGACGATCAATCGAAAATAACAACCCAAAGTTTACCCTCACCGGGTCAGTGACCACTGCACCCTCAACTAAACGTTCAGATTCTAGATCCCTTATAGTTTGCACTACCAAAAATGGTAATGCAAACAATTAATCAGTATAGATTCTTTAAATTCCATTCTAATTTGATTCCTGGTTTGGACTGGAATTTTATTAACGGCTGCAAGTACAGCTTGGCATTGACAATACAAGGTGCGTTGCCATAGCAATTGGAAGTAGCGTTTGAATTGTTTTCTCCAAATTAGGAAGTATTGATCATTCATGCTTCGAATAGATCTGATACTCAAAGAGTGATTTTGAAGAGTCTTAGTGCCTGTTCAATGTACTCTCAGAAATTTTCAAAATGATTCATTTCTTTCAAGGTCGTTTTGCGATACACTGAAAATAGTAGATGAGCAATGAGTACGCTAAGTAAGGGTCTTAAAAACCATAAATTATAAACCATATCAATAACCAATGTTTAAATATATATAGTTTGTATAATTATTTAAATATTCTACAATATAAATATAATATATAAATTAATATATAAACATAACCATGTTTCCGGCATCCATGGATAACCACCCACACGCATTGGGGAGTATATGATACAGGGAGTCGGGTATCTTTTGACCCAAATGGGTCAGAAAAGTTCCCGATACAGGGGGACCCAAATATCGCGAATGTGCCAATATCGCCCGAAATTTATTTGACAAAAAAGTTCCCGCGATATCCTTTATTCACTTTGTTGGTAGAAGTGGTCTTAGGGCACAACGTTAAAATGCACCGGATCAAAATGTAGTGACGCGATCTAACCAATAAGGATAAAGTGGAGTGTAATGTGTGATAGCCCCAGTACAAAGGGGCCAATATCCGCCGATACAATGTGCAATACCGTCTTAAAAACCCCGAATGCCGGGCGCCCCCCTGAATTATAAGCGAGTTTTTTATTTCAAAAGTAACTAAATTTTTTTGCAGTTCATAATAAGTCCGAGCTGGCCAGATATTTTACGGAAGTAATTCAAAATCGCTTCCAAAGCAATTATTCTAAACTACAGTATGTGAATAATAAAAAAATTAGCCATATTTTCTAGCTTTAAAAATAAAAGTTTTAAGAGGGTTTAGGTCCGTCGTAATTCTGGTACCTTTCAATCACGCCTCGACAACTCTGAGGCAGTTGTGAAAATTCGAGGATACTCGTTTGTAGATCTAGCCTTCGTCTGTAACGATTTACACATCTCCAAAGTCAATCTTGTTACATCAACACCAGGTGTGAGTCTATTTTCTTAGAGCACTAAACGGTTTTTTTAAATCTATCTGCTTTTAGACCCCACATACCAAAGCGTTTCTCAAAAATCATACACAAAGTAGCGAATAAATGAGAACAAAAAGAGTGATGAGAAGGCAATTTAATATTCAGAAACGAAGATTTTTGACTTTTTTTTCTCAGAACTCAGGAACTTGGACGCCGATTTGCCAGTTTTTGACTATGCAAACTTATCTTCTTTTTAGACGAATGTTTTAATAAGCCATTTTCGACTAAGGTAGATTACATATAATGTGGTAAAGTGATTAGATATGGAATTCGATTTTTCGACTTCTTTTTTTTAGAATCTCACTTGAAAGCGGATGAACTACAGTTGTCGACTTCAAAACTCATATCATCTTTTAGCACCGAATGTTTAGTATGAACAGTCTTTTCTTTCCGACTTAAAGGTAGACTAAAAATTAATGCGGTAAAAAGTGATGAGAAGGAAATTTTGAATAAAATTCTAGAATTCTAGAAAATTGAATGAAAGTGAACGAAATGAAAAGTCCGAAAAAAAAGCTGATTTCGAAAAAAGTACCACATAATGTTAAGCTGAGATTTACACTGATCAAAAAGTTGGCTTACAGCTAATCAAAATTTTAACCAATAGCGTCAAATTCGATAATTCAGGTGAAACTATTTTGCTTAAAAAATATTGAATTTCAGATATCGATTAAGACATACTTCCGATAATTTATAAGCCATTGAACTTTTCGTGGTGTCATATTCACCAATAAAAAGTTAACATATCATGGTAGAAATACGGTTTTATGCGGGCTTAAGACAAAAAAATATTCGGTAATTTTGACCAAATTCTAGATTTTGTTCTAGATTGTTTTGAGAAAAATGCATTGTACCACTGGAGATTCCTTGGGTCAACGTTAAGTCATAACCGATATTCATTTATCATAAATTAATTCTATAAGAGGCTCAAAAAATTACGAAATTAAAATTAAAAGTCAAAAAAAACTTTTATGAGATAGATACAAATTCTAAAATGATATTTTCACCATACTCAGTTTCAGTTTTCTTATCAGTTTCTTTATTGTGATTTGCGCATGATAAGTTCCAGGTAAATACAGTGAACTTTTCAATATATTTTTAAATAGGGCCTTAGACTTAGGATACCTGAGTTGAATGTACTCGATTTCAGCCACTTTTGTGTCAAAATCATTTTGAACATTTTGTTTGACAATTTCAACATGCTGATGCCACTTTTGAGACTGCTCCATTTTGATTCCTATAATACTTTCAGATGTTATATATTGACTGAATCTCTTTTTTTAAAGTACTCACTATTTTATCATTTCTGTAATCTATTGAGCATTTGACACTTATTAAACATTTAAAGAATAACACATTTCATATGAAATTTTGAAACAACATTCCGAAAAACACTTCCAAAAAATGAAGAAAAAATTTCAAAAAAAGCTTCTCAGTAAAATTATTAAAAAAAAATCATAAAAAATTTCCGATAATTGAAAAAAATACCTTATTCATTAAATTTTTCATATGTCTCAAATGCTGAATAGTTTACAAAGACGATACAAAGAATGACTTTTGAACGAAGAGATTCAGTCAAGAAAATAAGTTGATGTGAAATTTCGAAAAATTGAGCATTTGACACTTATTAAACATTTAAAGAATAACACATTTTTGATAAAATTTATAGGAAATTTTTTCGAATTAGTTTTTTGAAATTATGTAACCCCCTCACACCCTTTGACTATCTGAAGGCAAAAAAAATTTCGGGGGCCAAAACGGCGCAGAAATAACATCGTCACAGACCTGCAATTTAATTTCGTCATTGAGTTTGCAATTTAATTTCCAAGAATATTGTTGAAAATTTCATACGATAAGCCGTTCGAAAGATCTTTTTTCCTACTTTTTCTTAGGATTTTTGCCAAAATTTCTTAAAAAATGAATTTTGTGAAAACGATACATAATATCGAATTTCTGAGGAAGCCAGTTTTTAGAGAAATTTTTGAGGATTCTTTTGATATAAGTTTATGTTTTCTGCAGTCTATACGAAGAATAATTTTTTCACAAGTGATTTTTATGAAACTCAAAATAATGAAAAAAATTATTTTCCGAAAGCATTTAACGACAATTTAACCCAAATTAAGCCGACAAAGACAAATGGATTGAGTGTAGAACATAACGTGGTACTGATTTTGAGTTATCAGCTGATTAGGAATATTTTTCACATTTTGCTGCATATATTTTGACGCTCGGCGATATGAATAATTGTTTTGTAAGCGATCAAGATATCATATTTCAAATTTGAGACCAGCTATAAATAGCTAGAGTTTCACTGGTAAATTTGTAACTTATATGTCATTGTAAAAAATGTATGGTTTTCTAAGAAATACAAGGTGAGTGGATCTCTGTTTTCTCTCGCAGTTATCGAGTTCACAGACTTCGAAATTTGGAAATTTTATGTGTTATTCACTTAATTCTATCCTTGATCTCAATCAGTGAAAATAAGTAAATTGATATCTTTTCCAGTTTTTCCGTGATAAGCGCTCAAAGTAGTGCCTTCAGATAGGCATCTGGGTGTGAGGCGAAGATCTCGTTTCCGGGTGTGAGGAGGTTAACTAACTATTTTTTTTTTAGAAAAATTTTCCGTTCATTGTTGAAATTTGTGTTAGAGTTTTTTCGAAATTTCACATGCAACTTATTTTCTTGACTAAATCTCTTCGTTCAAAAGTCATTCTTTGTATCGTTTTTGTAAACTATTAAGCATTTGAGACATATGAAAAATTTAATGAATAAGGTATTTTCAATTATCGGAAATTTTTTATGATTTTTTTTTAATAATTTAACTGAGAAGCTTTTTTTGAAATTTTTTCTTCATTTTTTGGAATTGTTTTTCGGAATGTTGTTTCAAAATTTCATATGAAATGTTTTAGAAATTTTTTGATCAACTTAATTTCTTCGTTTAAAGTACTCACTCTTTGTACCGGTTTTGTAAAGTTTTTTTCGTTTGACACATATTCGGACAGAGTTTCCAATGATTTCCACATTTTCCTCTTTGTGGCAATAATTTTACTTTCTCTAGATCCAGATTTTGTTCAAAATTTAAGAAATCAAAATCGATTTTTTGGAAATTAAACCATGAGGAATTTTCAGAAATTTTCTTTGCCATTTGATTTAATTCAATTGCAAAATTGCATACCAAAAAAAGCCAAAATATGTTTACAATTTTCATTGTTAGTTTACTAATTGTTAGTTTACTAAAATTGTTGGAAATAATTTCTTAGAAAACTACATATTTGTTTGTCCATTTGCATCATTGCTTTACAAATACAGCTTAATTCATAGATGGTACAAACTTTCAATAATTTTCTTTTTCTTTTTTAATAAAATCAAATTCTTTATCATATCGAAGTTAAACTGATTTTAGGGACCACTTATTGGGATTATTGTTCTTTAGAAAGCCATTTTTATGCGAAATTTTTCTTTGAAAATTTCGGCAAAAATAATCGGCGAATCACTTCGCATTCTGTTTACACTGACTGTACTCTTATCCGAACACCTCAGCTCGGTCAAAAATCCTTCGGATAAGGGTACAACGTTTGAATAAGGGTACTTTTTCGGGGTCGAGTAAAAAAAAGAGCAAAAAAAAATTTTTCCGTGAATATATAGACTTTAATGTTTGAATAACGAAATTCTAGATATAGGAATTTTGATTTGTTTAATTTTCGTTAAAAAATAATCAGATAAAAATGCCAAAGAAATTGAAAAGGCCGACTGGTCGCTGGTTTTATAAGGCATTTGGGGCTTTGAAAACGGTTCGAATTGATTTGGGATGGTAACCAAGTGTACTTTAGTACCGACCTTTCAAAATGAAGTATACTACCGACCTTTCAAAATGAAGTTCAAAAATAACGTTTGCTTTAATTTAACCACTCAAACTTGAAAATTTCACCTTAATGTAAGCCAACTTTCTGATCAGTGTTTTCGTGGCTTTGTTTTGATACTACTTTTGAAAAGATCGAAGCACATTTTTTTTCGGAAATTCTTTCACGTGACCTTCAAAAATTTATATTTTGAGTTTGGGGTCGAAATTAAAAAAAAAACGCTTCTAGAAGAGTTTCTATTTGTTCTGTGCTAGTGTTTTGCATCGAACTTCGAGTAGATTCCAAAATATAACCTAGGAGGAGATAGATTTTGGTGAAAAATGCTTCAAATCGCAAAAAATCGGTAGTTTTCTGCGATTTTTAGAAAAACTGAAGTGATTTTTGCAAAAAAAGCCTCTAGAGGACCTGAGTTTATAAGTCATACAGGATTTGCTATAATTTGAGCTGCTTTCTAAATAAACCCTGGGAGGAGATAGATTTTGAAATTAGGTCGAGGGAACACCTTGTACTGGTAACGTATCTCAGAGTGGATTCGGAACAAAAAGTCATTGACAATGGTTTTGACAAGATTAAGGGTAGATCTACAACATGGGCTATCTTAATTGTCCCATAGTTTCTCCGTAAGGCTGATTTCTCATCCGAAAAAGTCAATTCCAGCGACCAGTACCCCTTAAGGGGGTTACTCGACGGCATGAAACATCTCGAAATAATTTTGATTTTTATCTCTCTTTATTTCAAGTTTTGGCACCGAATACTCAAATCCGAAAATTTTTGATCCGATGATACAACTTTTATTTTTCCAGAATAACTAAAAGTCATTTAGTTAAGGGTTTTGATTTGTTTCGCGCAGCAGGGTGTGTGAAAAAATAGCTCATAAGTTAATGGTCGCGGTGTCACAAAACGCTATTTGCTTGACCTGGAATACAAAACATTGTTTATTTTGCGGTTATTGAGCTTGATAATGTTTGCAGATTCCGTATTTTCTAGCAACTAAGCAATAAAGTTTTACAATTATCGAAAAAAAACTATAATTTATTTGTCCGGAATCAATAAATATTGACGATTTGATTACAACCAAAATTCTGACCATTTTTGCGTAATTTTATTTTTTGAGTGCATCTAGAAAAAAAGTGAGAAGTGGTATCAAAAATTGGTTGAAATTAAACTGTTCTCTGGAGTATAAAGTCAATCTTGTATATATGAAAATAAATAATGATATGCAAACATGGTGGCGATGTTATTTTGCCAAGACGTACCAAATTTGAGATTTTCACGAAATTTCTAGAGTTTGAAATGTTTTTTTTTAAATCTGTCAAAATTAAAATAACCACATATATATTGTGAACTTTTTTGAGAAATTTTATTTTCTTAACAATATCAGTTAGACCAGGGATGCGTTTCGTGCGCTGTATCGTTTGTCTCTAGCGGGCCCTAGAAAATACTCTCTATTGCGTCGGGTACCCCCTTAAGGACGTGGGTGACGATGATTGGGCTCTTTTTTAGACATTTTCAAGTGAAGTTTCTGAGAAACCTGGCTTCAGAAATGATTTTTTTTAAATACGTAGTAGAACTCTTAATTAAGGGGGTGGCATAAACCTGGAAGATTGAAGTCAATATAACTCACGAAAGTTATTAGTTAGTTCATTTTTTCGTGCTTATTATCGCTAGCTCAATCAGAATACATATGATCCAGCTCCTTAAAAAAAATTTTTATCTATTTTAGGCAAGATTTGAGCTCAAGTTTTCATCTTTGAAATCGGAAAAATTTGAAAAAAAAATCAAAGCATTATTAAAATTTTCCGCATTTTTGTCCAAAATTTTTTCTGTTTTGATAACTAAAATTTGTAAGTAAAAACCAAAAAAAAGCCACTTTTACTTTTTTCATGGATTCCTACATATTTTTTGACCGCTGTTTGAAAAATGATAAAATTTTTATTTTTTCATTTTTTATTGACTTTTTTAGAAAAATTATGAAAATTTTCCTCAAATCAACTTCAAAATTTTTTTATTGCTGGTTTTTTAAATTACGGTAGGTCGTGCGTTTATCATTTTGAAACTGTTGATGAAAATTTTAACACTTGACTGTACACTCAATAAGTGACATTCGGCACTGAATTTTTAAAAATGTTATGGTTGCGAAAAATTCCCAATAAAATTGTGGGTGTAAAAGGCCTCATTTTTTTTGATAGTCAGGATATTTTTTCATATCAAAACGCAATTTGAGGTCAATTTTTATCTTAAAAAAAGTTGTTTTTCTTTACTTTTTGCAAATTTTTACCCTTTTTCATGGAAAAAAAACTTTGATATAAAAGAAATTTTCGAATGTGCAGAATTTTTAGGAGACTTTTTGGCGGAGTACACCCGAAAATAAATAAAGTTTATTAAGACGTCTTAAAAAAATTTTATAGTCGGGTTAAGTAAAAATGTGAACATTTGTAAGAATTAACACTTTTATTGAAGATGAAAAATAAAAAAATAAATTTCTACATTCTTTTGTTTCAAATATTGCTCTGAAAAATGTACCAATCTGCTGGACTAATGCAACCCTTTAAGGGGGTTCTGAATGTTAATTGCTGGGTATTTGTAACCACTTTTTAACAGTCTGTAACTTGTGATTGAAATGATCAAACACGAAAATGAAAAAAAAATATTGTTCTGTAAACACTTCTCATAATTTTTATAATTCCAAAATGTTAATGGTGTAAAGAATACATTTTTAATGATCGAATAATTTTTACAACCAGCATCAAAAATGTTTGATTTTTCGGCATAACCTAGAAACTCAACTGTGAAAAAAAAATGTTGGTCCTTTTTTTCAAATTCCATCCTGGAAAGGCCTCGAAATCGACGAAAACTGTCGTTTTTCATAGTTTTGGCCATGGAAAATCGTATTTTTTCTACATGTTACTTAAAATAATATTTTCACATTCACAATAGGTACTCCTGACAATTACGCAGAAAATGTTGATTATTTTATTTTGATACTCATTTTTCAACTCGGTGGAGTACAGTTTGAAAATTCTTTTTTGACTTCAAGGTCATCGTATCAAGTTGTAAGTAGCACCAAAAATTTTAAGTATCAGTTTTCTTGAAATGGTATTATATACTATGGTTTAATTATCAGCCGTTCGAGCGCTAGAGAGCAAAACATTTTATCATGTTCGACACTCAGAAAAAATTTCACAAATTTTTGAAATTTTTTTCAAATTTTTTGTCTAATATAACTTAACAGGCTTACTTGACTTCAAAAATCGAAAAAAAAGTTCTCTTTAACTTTTAGATTGCCCGATATAGTCAGTCGAAACAACCCCCTTAACCTCCTCACACCCAGAAACGAGAACTTCGCCTCACACCCAAAACCCTATCTAAAGGCAATTCTTTGAGCGCTTATCACGGGAAAACTGGGAGAGATATCAATTGAGGCAAGTGCTCTATACGAAGAATAATTTTTACAAGTGATTTATGAAACTCAAATAATGAAAAAAAAATATTTTTTCAAAAAATTTTTTCCGATTGAACGGCAATTAACCCAAATAAAGCCGACAAATGAATCAAGTGTAAACATAAGGTGGTACTGATTTTGAGTTATCAGATGATTAGCATGTTTTCACATTTTTGCTGCATATATTTTGACGGCGCGGCGATATGAATTATTTGTTTTGTAAGCGATCGAGATATCATATTCTAAATTTGAGACAAGCTTGAAATAGCTAAAGTTTACTTGTTAAATTTGTAACTTATATGTCATTGTAAAAATGAATGGTTTCAAAAAAAAATACAAGGTGAGTGAACCTCTCTTTTTCTGCTGCAGTTATCAAGTTCACAGACTTCGAAATTTGAAAATGTTATGTATCATTTCCTTAATTCTATCCTTGATCTCAATCCGTGAANATTTTTATGAAACTCAAAATAATGAAAAAAAAATATTTTTCAAAAAATTATTTTCCGAAAAAATTGAACGGCAATTTAACCCAAATAAAGCCGACAAATGAATCAAGTGTAAACATAAGGTGGTACTGATTTTGAGTTATCAGATGATTAGCATGTTTTTCACATTTTGCTGCATATATTTTGACGGCGCGGCGATATGAATTATTTGTTTTGTAAGCGATCGAGATATCATTTCTAAATTTGAGACAAGCTTGAAATAGCTAAAGTTTTATTGTTAAATTTGTAACTTATATGTCATTGTAAAAATGAATGGTTTTCAAAAAAAAATACAAGGTGGAGTGAACCTCTCTTTTCTCTGGCAGTTATCAAGTTCACAGACTTCGAAATTTGAAAATGTTATGTATCATTTCCTTAATTCTATCCTTGATCTCAATCAGTGAAAAATAAGTCAATTGATATCTCTCCCAGTTTTCTCGTATAAGCGCTCAAAGTATTGCCTTTAGATAGGGTTTGGGTGTGAGGGCGAAGTTCTCGTTTCTGGGTGTGAGGAGGTTAAGGAGGTTGTTTCGACTGACTATAATCGGCGCAATCTAAAAAGTAAAAGAGAACTTTTTGTCGATTTTTGAAGTCCAGTAAGCATGTTAAGTTATATTAGACAAAAAATTTCAAAAAGTTTGTGTCGAACATGATAAAATGTTTTGCTCTCTAGCGCTCGAACGGCTTACTAATTGAACCATAGTATATAATACATTTCAAGAAAACTGATACTTAAAATTTTTGGTGCTACTTACAACTTGATACGATGACCTTGAAGTCAAAAAAGAATTTTATTCATAAACAGTGTAACTACCCACCGATGTAAAATATTCAAAATAAAAACAATCAACATTTCGTCTGCGTATTGTCAAGGAGTATTATTGTGAATGTGGAAAATATATTTTAAGTAACATGTAGAAAAAAAATACGATTTTTCCGTGGCCAAAACTATGAAAAAACGACAGTTTTTCGTCGATTTCGAGCCTTTCTAGGATGAAATTTTGAAAAAAGGACCAATGATACCCTCCGTGAATAACCTACGGCTAAAAATTTATTTTTTTATTTTTCATCTTCATAAAATGTTAATTCTTACAAATGTTCACATTTTTATTTCCAACTTAACCCGACTATAAAAAGATTTTTAAGACGACCTTAATAAACTTTATTTATTTTCGGGTGTACTCCGCCAAAAAGTCTCCTAAAATTCTGCACATTCGAAAATTTCTTTTATATCAAGTTTTTTTTCCATGAAAAAGGTAAAAATTGGCAAAAGTAGAGAAAAACAACTTTTTTTGAGATAAAAATTGACCTTAAATTGCGTTTTGATATCAAAAATGTCCTGACTATAAAAAAAAATGACGCCTTTTACACCCCACAATTTTACTTGGGAAATTTTTCCGCAACCCATAAAATTTTTAAAAAATTCAGTGTCGAATGTCACTTATTGAGTGTACAGTCAAGTGTTAAAATTTTCATCACAGTTTCAAAATGATAAACGCACGACCTACCGTAATTTAAAAAACCAGCAATAAAAAAATTTTGAAGTTGATTTGAGGAAAATTTTCATAAATTTTTCTAAAAAAGTCAATAAAAAATGAAAAAATAAAAATTTTATCATTTTTCAAACAGCGGTCAAAAAAATTGTAGGAATCCATGAAAAAGTAAAAGTGGCTTTTTTTTGGTTTTTACTTACAAATTTTAGTTATCAAAACAGAAAAAATTTTGGACAAAAAATGCGGAAAATTTTAATAATGCTTTGATTTTTTTTCAAATTTTTCCGATTTCAACGATGAAACTTGAGCTCAAATCTTGCCTAAAATAGATAAAAAATTATTTTAAGGAGCTGGATCATATATATTCTAATTGAGCTAGCGATAATAAGCACGAAAAAATAAACTAACTAATTACTTTCCGTGAGTTATATTGACTTCATCCTCCAGGTTTATGCCACCCCTTAAAGAGTTCTACTACGTATTTAAAAAAAAATCATTTCTTGAGCCAGAGTTTCTCAGAAACTTCACTTGAAAATGTCTAAAAAGAGCCCAATGCATCGTCACCACGTCCTTAAGGGGGGTACCCGACGCAATAGAGAGTATTTTCTAGGGCCCGCTAGAGAACAAACGCATACAGCGCACGAAACGCATCCCTGGTCTAACTGATATTGTTAAGAAAATAAAATTTCTCAAAAAAGTTCACAATATATATGTGGTTATTTTAATTTTGACAGATTTAAAAAAAACATTTCAAACTCTAGAAATTTGTTGAAAAATCTCAAATTTGGTACGTCTTGGCAAAATAACATCGCCACCATGTTTGCATATCATTATTTATTTTCATATTACAAGATTGACTTTATACTCCAGAAACAGTTTAATTTCAACCAATTTTTGATACCACTTCTCACTTTTTTTCTAGATGCACTCAAAAAATAAAATTACGCAAAAATGGTCAAGAATTTGGTTGTAATCAAATCGTCAATATTTATTGATTCCGGACAAAATAAATTATAGATTTTTTTTCGATAATTGTAAAACTTTATTGCTAAGTTGCTAGAAATACGGAATCTGCAAACATTATCAAGCTCAATAACCGCAAAATAACAATGTTTTGTATTCCAGGTCAAGCAAATAGCGTTTTGTGACACCGCGACCATTAACTTATGAGCTATTTTTCACAACCCTGCTGCGCGAAACAATCAAAACCCTTAACTAAATGACTTTTAGTTATTCTGGAAAAATAAAAGTTGTATCATCGGATCAAAAAATTTTCGGATTTGAGTATTCGGTGCCAAAACTTGAAATAAAGAGAGATAAAAATCAAAATTATTTCGAGATGTTTCATGCCGTCGAGTAACCCCCTTAAGGGGTACTGGTCGCTGGAATTGACTTTTTCGGATGAGAAATCAGCCTTACGCGAGAAACTATGGGACAATTAAGATAGCCATGTTGTAGATCTACCCTTAATCTTGTCAAACCATTGGTCAATGACTTTTTGTTCCGATACACTCTGAGATACGTTACCAGTACAAGGTTGTCCCTCGACCTAATTTTCAAAATCTATCTCCTCCCAGGGTTTTATTTAGAAAGCAGCTCAAATTATAGCAAATCCTGTATGACTTATAAACTCAGGTCCTCTAGAAGCTTTTTTTCAAAAAT
Organism: Oikopleura vanhoeffeni; assembly: GCA_004367855.1. NCBI lineage: Eukaryota > Metazoa > Chordata > Appendicularia > Copelata > Oikopleuridae > Oikopleura > Oikopleura vanhoeffeni. The sequence goes on along the minus strand of SCLH01001282.1, from coordinate 178,645 downwards.
CACTTCAGTTTTTGCTAAAAATCGCAGAAAACTACCGATTTTTTGCGATTTGAAGCATTTTTCACCAAAATCTATCTCCTCCTAGGTTATATTTTGGAATCTACTCGATTCGTGGAGCATCATCAGGAAAAAACTTACTCCGTCATTTGGTTTTTGCCGTGATTCCGTTCAATTTTTTCGGAAAATAATTTTTTGAAAAATTATTTTTTTCATTATTTTGAGTTTCATAAAAATCACTTGTAAAAAATTATTCGTCGTATAGAGACTGCAGAAAAAATAAACTTATATCAAAGGAATCCTGAAATACTTTCCTAAAAATTGGCTTACTCGGAATTTCGATTTTACGTATCGTTTTCACACAATTAATTTTTTTAGACATTTTGGCGAAAATCCTAAAAAAAATTAGGAAAAAATATCTTTTGAACGGCTAATCGTATGTTATTTTAAACAATATTTTTGGAAATAAAATTGCAAACTCTATGACGCATTTGAATTGTAGGTCTGTGACGATGTTATTTCTGCGCCGTTTTGGCCCCCGAAATTTTTTTGCCTTCAGATAGTCAAAGGGTGTGAGGGGGTTAAGCATCATTTTTTTCGTAGAATTCTAGCATCAAATTTCAGAAATAAAGTAATAAGTTATTTTTGAGAAATAAAGAAATAAAAAGATATATTGAAAAAATATTGCTTTTTCAGATGTTAATGAAAACACCCTTTTGAAAAAACTTAAAACTTAAATAATTTATGTACAGTTTCTTCAACGCGTGAGTCACACTTTTAAAAAAGTTTATTTCATTTATTCTGGTTTCATTTTTAACGACTGGTTTGAGAGTGTACCCAGTATTTCATCAATCTTCTTACATCTTATGATCCTCTTTATACGGAATTTGTCTTGTTTTTGAGCAAACAAACAAAATAATTATTATTTTTCAGAAATCCCTAGAATGTCTGTTATTAAATACACACTGTTTTCAAAAAATAATAATTGTTTGTTTATTTCTGATAAATTTGTTAAAAAATTACAACAAGATGAGAGTGACCATCACTGGATTAACGTAAGAAAAGAGAATGATAAAAACAAATAATATAAATTGAATCGGAACGGAAAAAGATCCGATTCATCTTTTTCTTCAAGTTTACCGTTCAAATGCGACCCAAAAACGCATCAAAATCTCGCACCCTGCAATGAAAGATAAAATCGTTATAAAGAAGATCATACCGATTTGCTGTTCTAAACCTTCACCCACGTTTTGACTTCGTCATTCACCTTTTTAAATGAGGTCAGTAGAGAAACTCTCTAACACAAGTTCATAAAAACGAATAGGTATTATCTTCCAAATAATTTAGCCATATAATGCGCCATTGCTATGGTGCGAGATTTTGGTGCATATTGGGTTAATTATATTTTTGCAAATTAAGAATTTTAATTAGTCAGCAGAATACAGACGCTGGGCAAAAATAGGTTACTAAGCGCTTTGTATAACAAAAATAAACAAATATGCAAGAGGAGTTTTAGTGAGGTTAAGTGAGTTGGATGCATGGTTTGTATTTTAAAGCAAATTATTATTCCCCAGTCTCACTAATTAAATCATTTTGTACCTGAATTACTTATAGTTCTGGCTATTTGGATGTCTTTTCTGTTTCAACCAAAATCTCAGACCTCTTTGTTTATTTTTTGAAAAATCCTTGCCCACCGTGGTAACAGGTAGACAAGGCAAAACAACATCACCCAAAATTCGTACTCGGACCACCATTTCACTCAACAATAAATTATAGATATTGTTTAAATTGACCAATTAGAGCATATTTTTCCTGATGTCCGGCGGATAGGTAAAAATCCAGCGGATAAGTGAAATCCGGCGGATAAGTGAAATCCGGCGGATAGGTGAACATTTTTGGCGAAAACGTTTCACCTATCCACCGGACCCTGCTGTAGATCTTCAAACCTACGCATCGCTCGGAACCACTTCCAATATTACTGATGTATGTCAAAAACTCGGTGGATAATTCTCTACATCATAAATTAATAATAAAGTCTTTTTGAGAACCTTCAGATGTCGTCAGTGACGACTCGTCACCCACTTCTTCAATTTTTATATCATAAAATCCTAATGAATCAGTTGTACTGATGAAGAATCTTAAAAATTTAAATACATTTACAATAGTTGATGTGCTGGGGAAAAATAAGCCCTTTATAAAACTCAAATATATTTGTGAGAATTGAGTCACTCAATTTGAGTGGACATGTTTTTTTCAATTGCATATTGTAGTTCGTAACCTTGAAAAGTATAAAATTGATCAATTTCTAGAAAATATTTGAAAAATCAACCGTCAAATGCATAAAACCTAATTGCTGCTATTTCTCTCCAGTGTTGTCTGAAAAAATTTCAGGCCAATTAAGATAAATTTTCAAAAATAATAGATACAATATACGATTTTTTTCTGACAAATAATATGGCATTATTTAATTTTCGGATACGTGGAATCCACGTCGTGGATATGACGTCAGACAGTCTGGAAATTCATGACTAAAGATAAATATCGGCAAAATGTAAATTTTTTTACAACCCTTTGAATACCTCACGAATGGTACATGCAATTTTTTTTCTTTTTCTGATAATATTCTTTATTATCTAAGTGAAATTTATGTTTACTGAATTAAAATATTTTTCTTCAGAATTCTCGCAATCACTATTTTATGCAGATTTACTGCGCGCCATAATTAAATTGATTAGGCTCAAAATTTCAATATTGAAGAAGGGGCAAAAAAAGTAACAATTATAATATTAAAATACTTTCGTCTAGTGTAACTTTTTGTTGTGAGTTCAATTTTTTGTAGTTTGAGACTATCCTATGTCTAGAATTGGAAATTAATTATTTTTTTTGGAGGCAAATCCGATATTCTAGAGCAAGTTATCTGATAAAAGTTAACTTTTTTTTGCTTGCAATCAATTTCTCATGTGCTTGATCGTCGGATACAAGAAAAATTATACCGAATTTAAGACCGTGGTTGAAAATAACTACTGCACCCACAATCCCCGTGAAAAAATTATGAAATAAAAAAAAATAAATCTTAACCTGTAGCGATGAGATTTGGACTCAAAATTTATCCACTGAGCTCGATTTAGCCACTGTTAAAATGCTGTATTGTACAGATACTGGCAAAGATGGAAATAATGTAGTTTTGACACGAATGGGAAATATTATCAGTGATGAGCTCAAAACAATTGAAGAAATTGGGTTTAAAGAAGATGAAATAATTTTGGCAATCGAACGAAATTTCACTGACAGGTAAATATTTTGATTAATATTTATTGTGCATGAATTGATCTCGTAGAAAGATAAACTAGCCACTTATCGACCAAACGGGGCTTAGAAACCAAACGGGGATATTATTTTACGTTATATTCAACATTTTCGTCGATATAGTCTACTTCAAACTGTAAAATATCAAAGTATATTGTATTTTCGTTTTTTATTTTTATTTTTTGATATCTTTCACTTTCGAAAAATCATCTTTATTTTTTATATTTTGAAGTGTAGAAAACTCGAGGTCATTTTGAAAGACCTTGTAGACCGTCGTTTTTATTTTTGCGATTAGTCATTTTTGCGATTTTAACTTCAATTTATAAAAATACAAGGTAAAGAACATAAATTTAACCTGTATTTGGATATAATTTTCAACTTTATAAACAATCACGAAAATTGAACTAAATGGGTTCTTATACATGCCATAAACGAAATAACAAAATAATAGGTCGTAGTCAAACAGATCGCGTGATAATTTTATAATTTTAAGCAGCGTTTTAATTTAATGTGTGTGACGATTGAGCTCTTTTTTACACATTTTTAAGTGAAGTTTCTGAGAAACCTGGCTTAAGAACCTGGCTTAAGAATCTGGCTTAAGAATCTGGCTTAAGAATCTGGCTTAAGAATCTGGCTTAAGAATCTGGCTTAAGAATCTGNAAATAATTTATTTTCTATTTTAAATACGCAGTACAACTCTTACGAAAGTTGCCAGTACTATTGAGAGCATCTGATACTTTAATCTACGGTCAGAAAATGATTTTCAGTAGGCGTCCCTAAAAGCACTAAAGAGCCGAGACGGCTCAGCCGACTCATCATTTGTTATTTGCAATTCAACTTTTATATGCACATCACAAAATGGAGCCCTTTTTGTTCCAACTTTGGTGAGAAAATGCTGTTGGGAGATTTTTGTAGGCTTAAATATACTAGAAAAATTGACTGTTCTCTGGCTATTACGGTATCAAGCAGGGATCGGCGTTTCAAAAATTAAAACTGGATCGTATCGTATTTAGAGGAGGTGATTAAAAACTGGATCGTATCGGATCGTATCAAGGGTGGTCGAAAAGAAAACTGGATCATATCGTATCATATCTAGAGGAGTAAAATAACAATGAGATCGTATCGTATCGTAAAAAATTGATCCGATCCGAAAATAACGATATGATACGATCCAATTATGCCGATCCCTGGCTGATATTATAAAGTACGTTTTCGCATCAGAAAAAATAATATGTATTTTTATGCTTCACGTAATTTTTCGAAAATTTAATAAACAAATGATAAATCTGGATTTGAACAATAGGTTCGAGTAGCGCCTCTGCAGTCACGAGTCTAGACTTCACTTGATGTCACATGTATAGACTCCGCAAGCCTTTGTTTGCAATCAGAACACATGACGAATAAATAAAATGAAAAATATAAAAAAATATTGTCAGAAATGAAAAAGACGACTATATCGACGAAAATGTTAAATATAAACGATATCTTATAATATCATTAATTTCAACTACATAACCTTTTCAAACCAAAGTGCCTCTCAGTAGTAAATAAGGTCGTTTATATGGATAACAGACCCTCAGAGGACAGATTTTGAATGATACAAACCACGCGGGATACTAGCACCCAATCAAAACCCTGGCCATTGGTCAGATTTGGAAGGGATCAACCAATCAAATGTTCAGATTCCGCAAGTTCTTAAATATCTCAAAATGATCAAACATATTCAGAAAAAACAATGGTCGTAATCTGACCATTTTCCAATTTTTTTTGAAAACTTATTATGAATCACAAATGACCCCGAATTAAACCATTTTTTCATTAATATGTTTTGTGATTTTGAGCTCTCTACGAACTTAACGGACTCGGTGCATTTTGACAGATACAGATATGGGCTCTTGATTAAAAACTTCTCACAGGGTTTATATATTCTTCTCAATATACCACCAAACTAATGTTTTATACTCCAGGAAACGTTTGTAACTACAGAATTTTCGAGATATTTCATTTAAAGAAAACTTTGAGTTCGAATTAAACTTTTCGAATTCGACAAATTATGAGAAATTTTTGAAAAAAGTTCCGAACATAATTAAAAAAATGCCTTATTTTTGTTCAAATTTTTTTAACAGTATTTGTTTCAAATCAACGAAAAAAACTCTTCAAAATGGCTACTTCAACTTTGCGCTTAGGTGACCACATATTTTTTATATGCTATTTGAAAAATCATCTGACATTTTTTTGGGATTTTCGGTCGAAACTATTTGGAAATATTTTTAAAATTTTCCTTATTTCTTGTTCAAAAATTTTCAAGCTAATTTTTCTGAAATCCTTAGCTAAAAATATTCGGAAGGGCTACTATAACTATATTTAAATATGTCCTAGTTTTGTTCGTTCGCTCTTGTTTATACTCTGAATCATAATTTTTCTAACGAACTACGGTTTGGCAGAAATCCATCGAAGCCCTTTTTTATCCAGAATTAAATAGAATTTATTTCATTGAAACTTGCCAAATTGCTAAGCCAACCTGTCGACCGTTTTAAATTTATGTCATTTAACTCACGAAAAAAATTATTTCTTTCGATGTGCTAAAATTTCGTTTTTTCGTCTTTTTTCAAAAATTTAAATTTTCGATTTCGACTTAAAAATCGTATGAATTTAAATTATATTAATTTTCAACAGTTATCAGGACCGTTTTTTAGGGTTCCTANGATTTTTGTAGGCTTAAATATACTAGAAAAATTGACTGTTCTCTGGCTATTACGGTATCAAGCAGGGATCGGCGTTTCAAAAATTAAAACTGGATCGTATCGTATTTAGAGGAGGTGATTAAAAACTGGATCGTATCGGATCGTATCAAGGGTGGTCGAAAAGAAAACTGGATCATATCGTATCATATCTAGAGGAGTAAAATAACAATGAGATCGTATCGTATCGTAAAAAATTGATCCGATCCGAAAATAACGATATGATACGATCCAATTATGCCGATCCCTGGCTGATATTATAAAGTACGTTTTCGCATCAGAAAAAATAATATGTATTTTTATGCTTCACGTAATTTTTCGAAAATTTAATAAACAAATGATAAATCTGGATTTGAACAATAGGTTCGAGTAGCGCGGCGCTACTAGCGCCTCTGCAGTCACGAGTCTAGACTTCACTTGATGTCACATGTATAGACTCCGCAAGCCTTTGTTTGCAATCAGAACAACTTTGCGCTTAAGTGACCACATATTTTTTATATGCTATTTGAAAAATCATCTGACATTTTTTTTGGGATTATCGGTCGAAACTATTTGGAAATATTTTTAAAATTTTCCTCATTTCTTGTTCAAAAATTTTCAAGCTAATTTTTCTGAAATCCTTAGCTAAAAATATTCGGAAGGGCTACTATAACTATATTTAAATATGTCCTCGTTTTGTTCGTTCGCTTTTGTTTATACTCTGAATCATAATTTTTCTAACGAACTACGGTTTGGCAGAAATCCATCGAAGCCCTTTTTTATCCAGAATTAAATAGAATTTATTTCATTGAAACTTGCCAAATTGCTAAGCCAACCTGTCGACCGTTTTAAATTTATGTCATTTAACTCACGAAAAAAATTATTTCTTTCGATGTGCTAAAATTTCGTTTTTTCGTCTTTTTTCAAAAATTTAAATTTTCGATTTCGACTTAAAAATCGTATGAATTTAAATTATATTAATTTTCAACAGTTATCAGGACCGTTTTTTAGGGTTCCTAATTAATAAAAAGTAGAATAATTTTACTGTAATTTAGAACCTTGATAGCAAACGCGCGTTTTTTGAGTTTTTTTTAAAAGACATTTATAAAGTAAAAAATCAATCTGAAGAAATTCAGATTATACAAAGTTACTGAAAACTTGTGTTCGAAAAAGTTTTTATCCGAAAATTTTGAAGTGGCAAAAAGTTTCCCATCAAGACAAAAAAAAATTGAAAAAGTGTAAATCTGTCAAAATGCACCGAGGCCCTTAATCGGATGAGTCGTTTCTCAAACTCAAAATTTGAACCGAGTGGACACCACGGTTGAGAAAGGATATATACTAATTCAATCAAATACGCACGAAAATCTCGCACCCCCGCAATGACATATAGGATCCATTTTTTAATGAACCCAGTTTTACAACTTTGCATAACATTTTTCTGCACAATAAATTTTCTACTGAAACTTATTGTCTGTGGCGCTCAGCTCTGATTTGCATCATGCGGTCATTTGACTTCAACAAACGGTTTGATTTAGGATATATGAAAAACTTTTTTAACAAGTCCAAAAAAAATCAAATTAACGTAAATGAATCCATTTTTTGCATACAGTATAACGCGGTATACGGTATTTAATAACGTATCCTTTTCGAAGGAACTAACATCTAAACGCTTACTATCTTTATATCGCGTGTTCGAATCCACTAATGTTGTCTTAGTGATTATATTGAATATGATTATAGGCAAGGTCTTGATAAGGACCGCTAAATTTATCGGTGTGTAATCATCAAGCAATCACTAAGAACAATCACTTAGACAAATCATGGGATTCGAACACGCGCTGTAGAGATAGTAAGCGTTTTTGAGATGGAGTTCCGTTCCGAAAAGGGTATACCTTATTTAATATCTGATTTTCTGTTGCACAGATTTGTATAACTTTTTATTCAAAACATGAATAAATTGGAGAAATAAGATTAGTCAAAAACTGAATTTTTCATAATTTTTTAGCCATCTAAGTTCTCGAAATGTTCGGTCTGGTAGACGGCCTAGCTCAGAATATATTTCTGGAGCAAATCGATTTTTAGCTGATGTCGATGCCGACAGAGAATTACTTGCCAGGTTTGATCAAACTTGGAAGGCCATGGCTGATGCATGCAGGGCAAGGAACATTCAAACTATTTCTAAATTACTCAAAGCAGATGCTGATACAAAATTTGACAAAGAAGAAAGATTGCAAAATGCATATGCTGATCCTTCGAGTAAGTTTTCAAAATTCGGAAAAAGTTAAAAATTTTCGAAAAAATAAAAATTACATGTCGAAAATTATATGCTGAAAAAATACATGTCGTATGAATAATTTGTCAATATCCTGTTCCTCAATTTACTCACTTGACGACTCTAAAAGGATAGAATGTTCAAAGTGTTTCGCAGACAATTTTCCGACCAATTTTGATTTTTTCGAAGTGGAAAATTGAAGTTTTTTAAAAAGCGAAGGTTTTTCGAATGAAAGTGACTTTTCAATTCCGACAGGCACATTATTACACTACTGTAGTATTGTAGTAAATACGGTGTCCAAACTGTTAAAAATACGGCTTTTGAAAACGAATTATCCGATCAATTTGAGTATTGAGATCGAAATTACTGCACATATTCGGAAAATAATAAAATCTAAACGAATTTGTTCGAATCAGACAATTTTTCCTTTTTTTTTATCATGAGTTTTCGAAAAAATCGGAAATGGTCCCTTTCTGGTCATTTTGTTTGATTTTCCTTCTTCCAAATAACCAAAATGTAAACGGTTCAGAGTCTGAACTTCAGACACCCTATTCGGTATAGATAGTCACTTTGTTTGAGAAAAGAATATGTTTGGATTTGAATAGGAGACGATTTTTTTGTCGCCTTCAAAAATTAAGATTTTTGAATAAGTGGACTTATTGAATCATTACTATAAAATTTGATCCAAATGATTTTGCAAAAAACTGATGTTTTGAATTTAATGATCAACTAAGGTAGGCCCGACAAAACTTTTTTTGCCTACGGTAGCTGATTTTTTGATATATTCTGGGAAATCATGACGTAAAAAATTTGACGAGGAAAGTGTTTAAAACGCGAAACGATTTTTTAACACATTCCTGGTGATATATAGATCATAATGAATAGATCAAATTTTGCTTTCACAATTTCCTAAAACGAATTGAAAAATCAGCTACTGTAGACGAAAAAGTTTTGTTGGGCCTATCTTATGATAAACTTAATTTTTCTTTCGAAAGATGCCGCGAACAAAAAAATCATTGAAGCTCATGAAGGTCAGAAACTGATCGATGAATCTTTATCAATTGCTATGGAAGAATCGCCAGAGATGTTTGGTACTGTAATTATGTTATACATTAATTGCGTCATTGGTGGGCAGCAAATCAAGTCAGGGTATAGAGGAGAATACTACTTGCAAAATTCCCGATAAAATGTATATTATAAATTAACTGCTGATATGAACTAATGCAGAAATTACGCAAAATTATCATTGAATATTATATATATATTATATATATTATACATATTAATAATATAATATATATTCAATTAAAATAAGGCAAATGACAAAGAGTGCTCAAATGTCAATATTTTCAACATTTGCATGCTCAATTTCTACCGCAACAGGCTAATTTTTTGAAAATATGTCTAATGTATTACTGCCAAAGACTTTTGTTGAGCATGGCTTTGCAATTTCCTGAAGTATTTTTGCCATTTACGTCAAAAACATTTCATTTTCAAAAGCCGGCATTTTGTTTATTTTGTAATTACAGTTTGATGTTACATCATGAGTCATGATTCATGACATAAATAGAATTTTATATATTTGAAATCGTCGTGAAATTGCCTTCAATACGTTGTTAACTCCAGTAGTTGCCGACAATTTCTGGACCCGTCGTGACTTCTGGTCATGCGTGACCAGGCGTTTTTAATCAAGCATATTATATAATTCTTAGATTAAGTCTTTATTCGGCCTCAAAATTTTTCGGCGTAATTTGAGTACTATTTTTGTACTTTATCGAAAACCTTATTTCTTAATTTGAAGGTAACGTGATTGTTTATTAACCGAAAATTTATTACCAACATATATTTTTCATTGTTAATAATATAATATAATTTAAATCATTCAGAAATCATACGATTTATATCATATAAATCAAAGCGGACAAAAATTTGACGAAGGCCAAATCTTTGTGCATCGTTTCCGACAGAAATCTAACTTGTGAAGACAACTGTGAGTCACAGTCTGTGACCGTGTATCACGTGATATGGTATACCTTGCTTTTCTCACTATATTTTCTAGAATTAAAAATTTAAATTCTAGAATATAAAATGTCGGATGCAAAAATAGTATCTTTCAACTTCCTTATGCAGAAAAAATTGAAAGTCCAACGTTCAAAGTAGAGTCACAATTGTGGCTCTGGTGCCTTGGCGGAACTTTTTTTTATATGCTCACAAGGGTTAAGGGTCCTAAGGGTACGCATGACCAGAAAGTCACTACGGGCGTTAAATGACTTCCAACGGGTTATACTCATACTTTATATATCCCCTATTCACACTTTTGTAAATATCCCGGCCCTCCTACTTAAAAACACACTACGTCTCCTAATCAGGGCCGGGATATTTACAAAAGTGTGAATAAGGGATATTGATTAAGAGCACTTCACCGACAGATCCATTCTGTAATCCAGGGTTTGATTAGATGCTAGTATGCCGGTTTTTGTATCGTTCAAATATGCATGATCTGTAAACTGAGTGCCCTTAATCCATATCCAGTCACCAAGAAACCACCAATTTAAGTTTTGACCGGTAATAAGCGGAATTCCGGCATCGGGTCCGAAAATCGAAAGTTTTATGCAAGGTATCAAACCCTTGACTCTCATGCATTTTCGAAATTTTCAAAATAAATTTTCAGATTTATAGGACTTTTAAACCGGTTTCTCTTTATACCCGAAATTTAGGCATTTGTAGATTCTGGTGCTCAAATGACAATAATGTCTGCTGCATGCGCTCGAAAATGTGATGTGATGAGAATAATGGATACTAGATTTTCTGGCATAGCACATGGAGTTGGAACTCAAAAAATTCTCGGTGAGTTGACTCCAGCACAATGATAATTTCACTAAATAAAATTTTATTTATTATTTTATAAAAATTTTGTAATTAAGGTCGAGTTCATACTGGCCAGATACAAATTGGAAAGGACTACATTGGTTCTACGTTCTCAATTATGGAAAATCAGCCAATGGACTTAATTATTGGACTTGATTTACTAAAGAGACACCAATGCCAAATCGACTTGAAAAATAATCAACTTATGATAGGTTCAACAGGAACATTGAAAGGGATTTATAATGATGAATTTGAATACAAATTGTTCATAGGCTGTCTGCGCAAATTCAGCATTTTAATCGATTAAAAAAGGCACAACAATCATTTAAAAAGGACAATGTCATCAAATCTGTAGGCTTTTCTGGCGAAATTTTGCTTCAAATGCAATATATTGCATAATATATTGCAATATATTGCATAAATCAATTAACTTGATTTAAAGACCCTCGGGAAAAAATATCGATTTCTAGGACGTTCAAACAGTTAGAATTTTACATACATTTTATTAAAGTACAATGCGAGAAGAACAACTCTGTAGGCCTTGTTTGGGGGATTTTGGCTTCAATTTTACAATTTATTCATAAATGAAAATACCATTTGCCTTGGAGTCGAAATTTTTGAGGAAAATCATAGAAGTGTCCGAATTTCAATAAAACTGTTCTACATGTAAATACATTTTCAAATTATTTCATTTTTAGAGCTCGATTAGAGTTGACCACCTCATAAACAAATAAAGACCGCTTTCTGACTCAAATTCTGAGGTTAGTTTTTTGGAGTGAACAGTAAGTACAGGGGGGAAATAATGCCGAAAATGCTGATATTGCCGAATTTAACCTACGCAAAATCACAATTTTTAGCTAAATTAATTCCTGTTATATCCCTTTATCACCTTTTGGTTGGAATGCGTAGCCACAACGTTAAAATCACACGTTAAAAGGAGTAGTGGCTACGCATTCTAACCAAAAAGTGATAAAGGGATATAGGCCCCGAGTACAAAAGGGGTGCCCCATATTGCCGAATGTGCCAATATTGCATATTTTTTGCCAAAAAACTTTCGGCAATATTGGCCACCCCTGTATTCAAGTTTTCCTCGCCTGGTTATGAAAAACGTGACTTTATCACAATATTTACTTTAGTATTTTTTCTCACAAAATATCATAAATTAACCAGTTAAAAAATTCTTTACAAATGTATGATATCTTTTGTATAATGCAGTTGGTGTTTTCTGGTAAAAGGTATTATTTATGATATGATGAGTCATCTTGAAGAAAATTGGGCAAAAGATTGACCAATGAGTGCTTGATATTTTTTATTATAAAATAAAATCTTTTTGAAAAATTTAATTTACAGTAATAGGTGTAATAGGTGAAAAAGTCATGATTTCAATTAAATTGAGTCAAAAAGGCATGATTTTTTACTTCATCAAAAGGATAATAAAATCAGATGTCCTCATTAGTTGATGAGATTACCTACATAAACCTCATTTTTAAAGAGCCAATTCACCTCAACTGCATTGTAGCATCCCTCACTAAGCGCCATTTCTGCCTGAATCAGAATTGCCGAATCATGCTCGCTTAACTCAAAAACCGAGTGAGTCAGGTTTACAAGATATTGAAGATATGGAAATTCAAGAAGCAATTACCGCCAGTACTCAAAATAATCCAAGTTCAAGTACAAAACCATTACCGTTCAGTGTTTAAAATAATACTTAATCCGGCAGAATTAAAGTCTTCGCTCCCTAACTGATACATCCCTGACTAATACAAACTCTCTAACTGGTGAGTTTTTAGAGGTTGTCAATATATGGTGTTTTTTATGATAGCCCCTTAATTCAGAAAAGAATATAGATTGCATGTAATTATTATGGTCATTGAAATTTCAAAAAAAGGAAAGAAAAATGATATAATACAGTATTATTAATACTGGCTGTATGTAGTGATTATAATCCCAAAGTTATTTTCCGGTTCACTAATTGTAATTGCTGATCAATCAGCTAAACTCATTCATCAGCTGTGCTCTCAGCTCAACCTTTAAATAATTCTGCGCCGGTAAAAATAACCGGCGCTTAACCAATTCTGCACCTCAGAGAATATATTCTCACTCAATGCATTCAATATTTGTTATTTTTGATTCGTATTTGATTGTATTTGATTCGTGTTATCCACAAAACTTTTATGATTGAAATTCGAATTGAAGTACAAAATAAGAAGATTTTTTTCTTTAATCGACTAAAGTTTTGATGAAGTCGTTTCTGTTAAGAGCCTCCCTTTTTTTTAAAACGTCTTAAACTTTTGGTTTTTGAGACAAAACTAATGAGTGTTCAATTTCAGAAATACTAGTCTATATCAGAAACAGTAGTCTATCTCAGATAGAGCTCAAAGGAAAAATTTTTCATCGAGAGAAACCGTGTCCAGCCTAATAATCATGGTGAATCGTATAATAATATCTATATTAATACCTTATATTTAGCAGTTTAGCTTTTACAGCGAGTATTCGTTCGAAAAACGATAAACTCTAAAAATTTTGTATGATGCGTCTGTGATAATTGAGCTACTTTCTTGAAAAACGTAAATAAATAAAAAAGTAGTTTTAATTTATATTTGAGAGCTGATTGAAAATTTATTTTTAATTTTCAAAATTAAAATTTGACCGCATATTTTTAATATTCGCGCATGATTCTTCAATCAAACTTCTTCTATAAAAAATATGCTTATTCATATGCACTTCAGCGCCCGATTGGCCCGCTTCACTTTAAAAACACAAATATTGCTGACTCACATTCTCAAGTCCATAATTGACTGTCCATTACGGAACCTACTTACCCATTTGTACCTATTAGAAAGCATCAAGCCCTAACTCGGCTGTATAAAATAATGCAAATTGTAATCTTCAATGTAGTCTTCTTAGAAAAAGTGACGGAAGTTTTTAACTGGTACAAATTTCCTAACTGGTACAACTTTATGGGCCGGTATTCGTACTAGTTAGGGAAGGAGGACTACATAAGATAAGGAGTCCTTATTAAGGACTGTATAAGATAAATATTTAATTTTGTTTGCCCATTTTGCTGCCTGATGAAAATTAACGCTCTAAAACTTATTTTTTAACACTTCTGACAGCCAACTCCTACCGAGTCCAAAATTCTGAAAATTATGAAAATGACGCAATGCGATAGAGATTTAGCTTCAGAGGTATTGGAGGAATCTGGTGGTGATGCTGAAGCTGCTGCCTTAAAAGTTTTAACGAGTGGTGTAGCCAGAACTCATCCGCGAAAAAGAAGCAGAAATAATTAAAAAAAATCCTTTTTTTATGATGTAATCTTTGTACAAAATTTCAATCCAATAAAAATTATTTTTAACAAAATCAAAAAGCAATTATTTCTATTCATGTTAAAAAAATCAAGTGGTGCACGGTGTTCAACTTAGACAAACGAGCTCGTGTCTAAGTTGAACACCGTGTGGTGTAGGACTCTCATTTGACATATTCTCCGTAATCTCGAAGATTATACTTGTACGGTCATTTCAATCGTGACGTCATAGTTTCAGTTTGAATTACAAAGTTTGGCCATCTAGACTGAAGTTTCATGAAGATTACGATGCTGTTAAAATTAATCAGCTAATTCTCTTTAAGGGGGTTGTATAGGCAGTCCATATCTTTTGAACTAAAAGTGCTGTCGACTTAATTTTACGATTTTTGATCTCAACGTGTTCTGTTTCATTTTATGAAATTTAAGAAATTTTCAAAAATTTCCAAAAAAATATTGAAATTTTTTTAAGTGAATTTGATACGATGACATTTAGCGCAAAAAATAATTTTCAAAATGTGGTCCTGGGAGTTAAGACCTGAAATTAGTAATTCAGACACTGCAAGTTTTTTCTAAATTGCCTCGGAAATGTTCATTTCGTATAAAAATAAATTCGTAAATACAATGAAAAAAATACGACTTTTAGTGGCAAAAATGGCCAAAAACGGCACTTTTCGTTATTTTTGAAGCCCTTTAGGATAAAAATCGAAAAACAACACTACCAGTTTTTTGTTTGTCAAATATATATTTACGGGTCGGTCGAACATGCTACGAGAAAAATTAGATAAAAATTTCTTCCAGATTACGAACTACCATTCTGGAAATTTGTATAAGATTGTTATGAAGGAATAAAACGTTATGAGCCCTTGAAAAAGCATTTACAGCCTATACAACACAATGATAGGAAGTTAATTTTTGCGGCATTTGAAATTTTGTTGTCGGTTTCATTCCAGAAAAATAAAAACAATTTAATTTCGGACAAAAATTTCTTTCCGAAATTTCGAATTCTTTTTATGTATTTTATGCTGTCATTTTTGAACTGCTGCATCAAAAACTATAATTTTTCTTGCATTGGTTTACTCAATTTGGGTAGCCAAGATTTTTAATTGTAAGAAACAATAAAAAAAAAGTAATTTTTCGGTGACCCAACAAGGCTATTATTCGAGATTCACACATGATAGGAAGTTAATTTTTGCAGCATTCGAAATTTTGTTTTCGGTTTCATTTCAGAAAAATAACAAAAATTGAATTTTGGACAAAAATTTTTTCCAACATTTCAAAAGTATTTTATGTTGTAATTTTCACACTGCTGCATCAAAAACTAAAACTTTTCTAGCGATAGTCAGCCAAGCTTTCATGTTCTGCAGATAATTTGAATAAAACTAATTTTCCATCAATTTTTTTTTTGAAATAAACTCAAATTTTAACATAAACTGTAGAATTAGTCTGCAAAACTTTATAAAAGCGTTTTCGTAGATACGTGCTATATTTATTCTAGAATATGCAAAAAGCTCCGGTTTTTGGACTTTTTTAATCGGAAAATATATCTCCTCCTAGGTAAAATTTCAAAATTTGCTCAAATTTCTACAAAACCTAGCTAAAACAAACAAAAACTTCATACGCGCGTTTTTGTTAAATTTCGACCTCAAACTCAAATTATGAATTTTTCAAGGTCACATGAACAAATTTTCGAAAAAAAGCTTTAATTTGATGGTACTTTCGACTAAATCCGACGACTTTTATTTTCGAGTTTTCACTTCCGGTTTACTAAAATGCGATTTTTTAGAATTGACCAAAAACTTTCAAAATTCTGTTTCCGAAAAAAAACCCAAACCATATTTCTCCGTCTTTTATCGAATTTATACTGCATTCTGAAATTAAACCTCGGATCGTTAGGCTTTTGAAGAGCAAAAACATTGAAATTAGGCGGTTTTTGGCAGTTCTAGAAAAAACTAGTCCGGAACTCAAAAATGTGTTTCCGACAAATAACGAGCATTATTGTTTCTGTGGTTCATGCCAAGTTTGAGTAGAATGGTATACGAGCTCTAAAAGCCTTAGAGATTTGAAATTTGATAAGGTTGTTCTAGAACTCGCCGCATGGTGGTCACCAGGGTCAGCCAAAAATTATTCTGATGAATTATTTTTGTGAATTAAGGATAGATCTACCAAATGGTGATTCTCAAAAGTTTCGAAACAGTTTAGTATTCTGGTATAGTGGAGTACAAAATTACCAAAGGGGGTATCCGACGGGGTTAACTGACTTTCAAACGTTAGCCCTTTATTGTGGGTGCAGTGAGTTATTTTCGACCACGGTCGCAAATTCGGATTTTTCCAATTTCACTGACCCATTCCAGCCACCTTCGGGAAATCTTTTGCAATAAAACAAAACACCAAATTATTTCTGGATATTTTATTCTAGACACATTAAAATCGCTTGCTAACTGAAATGCCTGAATAATGACAGATGATCAAAAATCAAAATAACCCATTGGTGATACAATTTTCACGGAGATTCAAACCAAAAATAAAATTGGAAACTTTGACAAATATTCTAAAAAATTTCCAAAAATATCGTTTCGTACTTGCAAAAAACGGAACTAATAATACTAGAGATGTACTGTGTGATCATTCTCAAGAGTATATACAAAAAAATCAAATCGCAAGAAGAAGTCGATTTGGACATATAGACAAGTGAGATTTACATAGTATCATGAGATGCTGGTGTTCAGATTTTGGCCCTTTCAAGTATCTTTACTTCGTAGTCGCTAACCGCAATGTTGAGAGATATCGGCGGCGAGCACGATGGATCACATTCAGAAATATTGATGCGAGAAATATAAAAAAAAATTATTAAAATTTCCTTGTTCAAAAAATTAATACGGATAGATATAGAAGGATTTATGAAAAGTCCTCATAAAGCCTGCAGATTGCGTACCATTTTTTGCAGAGCGATATATAAAAAAAATGGTGAAAATTTTATTTTTTTCAATTAAAGTTTTCATTCTTGCGACGTTAATATTTTTTACTTCTAACATAATAATGATCCTGAGAAAATATACAAAAAACACTTCTCACCTGTCACCATTTCCAACTAAACCCGAACTACATAATTTATTTTGAAGACGATATTAATAACGTTCAGACATTTTCGTGTGTGTTATGCGCTAAAATGCTTGCTGTTATAATTGTCTGCACATTTAAACAAATTCCTTTAATATCAGTCAAAGTTTTTTTTCCATGAAAAATTGGTCAAAAATGGCAAAAAGTGAGAAAACAACTTTTTTAAGACTATAAAATTGACCTTCAATTGCGTGTCTATCATAAAGAAATGTTCTGACATCCACAAAAAATGACGCACTATAACACCGCAATTTTACTGAGAATTGTAACCACCATAAAAATTTCAAAACATTTAGTGCCAGAATGGCAACTTATCGAGCTGTACAGCCGAAGTGTTAAAATTTTCATCCATAGTATTAAGAAATGATAATCGCGCGACCAACTCATTAGTTGACATAGCGAAGATTCTAATAGATACAAAAAAATTAAATAAATGATTCCACTCATTTTTTAATACGAAATCTCGAAAAACACCCAAATTGTAAAATTTTGGACAAAATATTGCGAAAATTTTCATAATATTTCCCAAAAAAATTCGACAAAAGGATGCAAAAATAAAGAGATTTTATATTTTTCAAACGGCAGCTGAGAAAATATGTAGCGTTTTGAAAAAGTAAAAGTGATTTTTTCGGTTTACCCACAATTTGAATAAACAAAACCCAAAAAAAAATTGACGAAAATATGCCGAAAATTTTCATAATCAGTTTGAATTTTTTTAAATTTTAACGATTCAAATAATGAAAAACTCGAACTCAAATCTTTCCTAAAATGAATAAAAAAATTTTATCACAGCTGAAAATATTTATAATCCGTATCAGACGTCAACTATTAAATAGATAAAACATATACTGCTTATGATTCCTCCGTGGAAGTTATAACCAACTCTAGGCTAGCCGTTTATGGACCCTCCTTAAGTCTTAAACTTTAAATACATATCTTCCATGCGAAAAGAAAAGGATTCTTAAAAAAACCCGAAAATAATTATGTTTGGATCTATCGTCAATCTTGTGAAAAGGTACAGGTTGGTTTGACGATCACACTCACACTATCTTTGTGAAAAAACATCCAAATTAGATTTTAATGTTCACAGACGATAGCATGCCAATCTTTAAAGACGAGCTGTTTTTTGATTTGACGACTGAACAATTCTAGATTCGACGTTGTTTTATGCTTAAATGGGGTTATGGACCTATAACTTATGGTCCATCTTATTGATGGCTGATTTGACATATTCACGGTGCTGCCACAAATGTCCCAATAACGTTGGTATACCAAAATCATGTCTCTTCAAATATTTACGTTGTTGCTACAAGAACTGACCCTGCCATGGATGTCTCAAAAGCGTTGATTATCAGTTTATCTTGAAAACAAAGAGCTTATTAAAAAAATCGAAAATACTAATTTGAAGATCTTTCCTCAGTTTTGCGAAATAGTACATCTCATATTATTTGAAACTCATACATGTTCAAAACATTAACGAACGATTTGGTAGTTTTTTTATAATATAACACAAGCAGAAAATTCCCAGTCCCACATCTCCAAATAAAGTTCAAAACTTAATACTTAATTTTGTCAGAAGTTTGATCAAATATTTGATTAAGTACTCAAACTTTCATTCTCGAAGTACTAAAACAATATTACTGAGATTTTTTTTTAATTGCCAAAGATATTGCTTAGCACTTTCAATCTTTAATAGAAAAATTATTTATTGATGCTAATTTTTTATATTTTACTGCAAAGAACTTTTTGTGATTTTTGTCCAGAGGTCAAATTTTATTGCCCAAATGGAAAAATTGTGGTAGTACATTCTGAATGGAGTTGGAAAGAGTTTGGTTGTAAATTTGGTACTGATTTGAGAGAAAGTTTGGACCAAAAATGTGAATGGTATTCTTGCGGAAAGCTGGAGTCCTACATAATAAGTGTTGTTAACAAATAATTTTCGAAATTGAGTTTTTGAGACACATTATTTAAAGTCTCCACTGGGTGATTTTCGGATTGTAATTTGACACTACCACTAGAATCATGGTCGACGGCAAAAATGATGCTGGACGAGATCAAGCAATTTTTTTAATTTCAAATACTAGGTGTTAAAAACAAATTGCTTTCGGAAAATGACGTGCTCGGGGATGGTGGTAAAAACAGTTTTGCATTTTGAGGGTCAAATATCTGGGATCCTATACATTTTATTAATTATTTTGAAGATTTCTTAACTCGTAGACTTTAGACATGAATCTGTACCCAGACTCGATTTATGCCAAC
>SCLH01001282.1:137780-153575 GCA_004367855.1 Oikopleura vanhoeffeni | reverse complement strand
CTTAATACGGTATTAATAATACCTCTTTCCTAATACATAGGGAATCAAATAAAGGGAATAACACGCCTTCGTTTTTCTACAAATTCGTATCTTTTTGCCTTACACGCCTACGCATTTTTGGGGAGGACCATTCCATCAACTTGAACATAACAGTACATCTAAAAATTTACTACAGCTAAGTTAGGGGTTAATAATAAGTACAGTAAAAACTATATTTGCACGCACTATACATGCATATCCGGGATATGATATCCCCCTTTCACACTGTGAGTGAGATTTAGTCCATTGCACTAGAAAACCAACTACGTTTACTAGACACGAACCAAATCTCACTCATAGTGTGAAAAGGGGATATAAATTTCCGTTTGTTGGTTAGGACCTCTGACATTACGTTTTTGCTTATTTTATTGACGATTTTATGTTGCAATTATTGAAACAGCCGCTTCTAGGAATACCTGAGACTCCCACTGAGCAAATAAATACACACTTTTTGGCGCGAAACTTAATATTCAACAATTATATGATGATCTCGAGTTTATCTAACCATAATATGCAAAAAAAAAAAAAAATTTCATAATTTTTAAAAGCTGGTCGAGGCAATCTGGACCTTTTTAAACTGCACCTGAAAAATAAACGGAGAACAGTAGTAACTTCATTATACTTTGTATGCAAAGACAAGGTTTTGATGAATCTTTGANTATGTTTGGAATAGGCTGTCCAACCTCTAGAAAAGTGCCAAAAATTAATCTTTAAATTTTTTCACAGCCTTCGTCCATGACCCAATTTTTATGATTATTCACGAATGACCATTTTATTCACGTGGAAATCCACGCTCGGGCCCGGAATTTTGATTTTTTCTTAGGTGGCGCTAAATTGCAATAATGATCATTTTTTTTTAATTTTTTCACAGCATTCATTGTTGGTCGCATTTGTTCGACATTTTGGCTCAACGATAAGAAGCGGTATGAAAATCGACGCTCGGGCCTCGAATTTACAATTTCGTCTTTGTTTGCTTACAAACCGCGCCGAAAGTGGCACGATCTGTTTCTGCGTACTAGCCTTCCACCAGTCAATTTCTACAAAAAATGTAGAACCACCCCCTTAAGGGTACAATTTTTTTTTCGAAAATCTGTCGCTTTAAATGTCAAATCAGAGTCGCATACCCCCTTAAGGGGTCATAGCCTATGACTCATACGGGACTAAGCGCGCTTTAAGGAGACTACTTTTAAGTGGTCAGGGACTGTACGATAAGAAAAAAAATATGCAAAGATTATGAACGCGCTTTTTTCGCGGAATGAAAAAAACGCGTTCACGGAATAAAAAAACGCGTTCACGGAATTAGAAAAGTGTATGTTTTACAATGTAGACATTTGCAACTACTGTATATCGATTACGATCCAAAAAACTTTTAAAAATATGAGAAACATATTTTTGTTTGCAGTTGGGGCACGTACTCGATACCCTTTCTCGAACCGAAGGGCCTCTTACTAGTTTATTGAAAGTCCACGCTGTTTGAATTTCGGCTTTTGGAAACGACTCATCCGATTTAGTTTAGCAGTGTGAACGCCCTATTTACTACTGAGCCAATAAAGTCAATACCTGGATTCTGGCTATATAAGATATCTAAGAGTATACTTACGTGCTCCGCAGAACTTTGACGTCAGAGACCTAACGAATCGTGTGATTTCATTGGTCAATACACATAATGTGTAACACATTGACTCTAGTAAGGTAACTTTTTTTTTAGGTGCCCCCCCCTCTGGAGCAAAAACCGTAGTAGGTATCGAGAAACGGTTTTTTGCATCCGATAGCCAGCCAAACTTTAACCAATGAAAAATATAATCTTAGATATGATTAGCTCAAATATCAGCAGAAGAGTACAATGTACTCAGTACATACCCACCAATACATTTCCACACATTTAACATCGTTTTAATTCGGTCCTGCGAACGCATACGGTGTAAAAATAATGATAAACAATATATTAAAATTTTATTTTGTTTTAATAAGGTACAATTTGAATTTTATAAGCTAGTAATGCAGATTTTTTTGAAATTATTTTCGGAATTTTTGTAAAAAAGATTAATTTATGAAGGTTTTAAAATAGAAACATAAATAGTTGGCGGTTTATGCCACTCGGCTATGCAGAGCCGTTCTTTTGGTGAATTCAGACTTTCCAGCGTGTAGGTTTAAAATTATAAACATCATTATTGTGAACAAGAAAAGTTTGTGTAAGTGGCAGTGATGAATTTTTTAAAGTGTTTAAATTGTGAAAAATATATTTTTTCTACAGTAGAAAAAACTAGTCTCATTCGTTATTGCATCGAGAATAACTTCTCCAGGCAAGAATTGTATACACAGAATATCATATGCAGAATGTCTTTTTCAAATCGGGAACATTTTTGGCACCTCATTTTTTATTGGCTAGTTGAATTAAATCGAATCGCGATATCCACTATCATGGTCTACATAGTCGGTTGTTGAGGGTGAAATTTTGTGAACGAAATCAGTATAACCAGAGGTAGTAGCAGGTTCTAAAACGTAAAGAGTTATTTTGTTATAGGACTTCATATTATCAGCTTGAATTAGAGGCGGGTAGAAAGTCGTATCAAACCTGAATCAGTAAGTATCTGAACTTTCACAAAAACAACAACTTTGTTAGTTTTTAGTTTGGATTTTTATATTTTGAGGTAAATCTGACAAAAAAATGAATTTTTACGATACTGTAGTTTGTCTATGAGTACAATTTTAATTTTGCCGTTTTGTTGATGTGAAAAAGGCCATTTTGTTCTGATAGACAAATTACAGCATGTCACATAATGGATTTTGAATACGATAAGACCTTTTTGAAATCGATGGTCTCAGATTTTTTTCATTTTGTGCTCAGTGTGTTCATCGTAGGCGAAAACCACTTTTGAGAAGAAAAAATTGTCTTTAAAAATTCACCACAAGGTGGCTGGAGGCGTTGAAAGTTCATAAAATCGAAAAATTGTGCGAAATCGAAAAATTGTGCGAAATAAAAAAATCTACGCGTGATTATAATTCGACAAGCTGTGGGGGTATCGTAGAACGGCCTTTTTCGGACAACGGCCTTTTTCGGAGAACGGCCCCCGTACAACGGCCTTTTTCGGACAACGGCCTTTATCGTTCAACGGCCTTTATCGTACAACGGCCATATCGTACAACGGCCTNGGTGGTGTAAACAGCAACACGGTATTTAGCATTTACAGGAAAGCTCATTATCAGAAATAAATGAAAGAAACCATTAGATAGGAATTGTTTTAAAGATTCATTAAAATTAATTTTTTCAGAAAATTTTTAAAAGTTTTGCCGATCGCTGATTGGTTGAAAAATAAAAATGCTCAAAAGTCACTTTTGACCCCAGAAATGAAACCGCATGATTAAATTATACAAGAAAACATATTTTTAAATTGTGTTACAAATCAGAAAATGGTAGTAAAGGGTACTCAAAATGACAAAAATTGTCAATTTTAAGGAGTATGCGACTCTGATTTGACATTTTCTTGGTGAAATATACTGAAAACTAAGAGCTCATGAGAAAAACCAAAATTGCTAATTTGTAGATCTTTCTTTAATCGTGTAAAAAAATGCGTCACAAATTATTTTTGACCATTACACCAATAGGTACAGCAGGTTTACAATAAAACACTTTCAAAACTGCAAAATCTATCTCCTCCCAGACGGTATATCAAACTGAGATCCAATTTTCAGAGATCACGTAACGGTAGTATGTCAATCTTTGAAGACAAGTTTTTTTTGATCTGGCAAATTAACAATTCTAGAACGCCCAATAACCGACGATTTTTTACAATTTCAGACTTCAAAATCTATCTCNTCCGAGGATATATTTGCAAAATGACTCTAATTTTCATCAAGTATTCTCCAGAACAGTTGTAAGAGATTAACATGTTTCACTACCCGCAGTGGTTGAAAAAGGGGATTTTTTATTAAATTTTGTTGGAAAATGAGCCCCAAATTGGCCGAAGACCGATTAAGGGGGATTTTTTATTCAATTTTGTTGAAAAATAAGCCTCACATCGGCCAATAAAGGGTGATTTTAAATTTTTATTAAATTTTGTTCAAAAATGAGCCGAATGCCGATGTAGAAGGATATTATAAAAGGGGATTTTATGTTTTTATCTATTATTGTTGAGAAATGAGCACAAAAAATTGCCAAATTTTCAGAAACATATACAATTAATATAGAAAATTTGATAATTTTTGAAAAAATTTAGAACTTTTGATCAAATTTGAGATTTTACTTAAATTGGTCAATTTAATTTGAACAAATTTCTCACAAATTATAAAATTTTCTCAAAAATTTGGAAATAATCTCAAAAATTTGATAATTAATTTTAAATTCTTCAATTTTTCTATAGAAGTTGTACATATTATTTCAAAATTACTCGGTAATTTATAACTTTGATTTTAATTTGAACTTTTTTGCGAACTCTAGTTATGACACATCATTGCTTGGGGGTACTCTCAGTGATCAAAATTTGTTCGCCGTGCTTGACCCCATTTCACACCTGTCATTTTTTTCCAATCCATTTTGATAGGGGAAATTATTTTCAGGGGAAATAATTTTCGATTTAAATCGTCTCTTTATATGAGACTTGAAATTATCGGTTAGACTTTTAACGATTTTGATTGGAAGCTCTAAAGGTACCAATCAAGTTTGAACTCTAGAGAATTTTTGATTTACCAAATTATTTGGAGTTTGATTTAAGTGCCCACAATTTTGAACTTTTTTAATATGATGCGTCATAATTAGAGTTTGCAAAAAAGTTCAAATCAAAAACAAAGTTATAAATTACCGAGTGACCAAAAAATTGGTCACTCAAAGCGCGCGCTTTAAGTGCCCACAATTTTGGGCACTTGAAGCGCGCGCTTTAAGTTCCCAATTTTTGGTCACTTAAAGCGCGCGCTTCAAGTGACCAATTTTTTGGTCACTTAAAGGTCACTCATTTTGACATAACTTGTAAAAGTGGTAGGCCAAACGTAATCTCAGAAATTTTTTTCAAATTTCGCTATATTTTCTCTAGAATTAGGAAAAAACCACCGTTTTTTGGCAATTATCCGTCGTAAAATTATTCCTAGGAAAATTTATAAAATTCATTCGGTAGTACACTTTGTTATCACCCTGGGTCATTTTTGAGCATTTGTAATGCCCCTAAGGCCTCATAAAACCAGCGACCAGTACCCCCTTAAGAGGGTGCCATAAACCCAGCAGACTGGTGTCGTTATAACTTACGAAAATAATAAGTCAGTATATTTTTTTATGCTTATTATAGTTAGCTGAACCGATATAAATATGTTTCAGCTTGATAAAATTATTTTTATTCATTTTAGGAAAGATTTGAATTCGAGTTTTCATTTTTGAAATCGTAAAAATTTCAAAAAAATTCGAACTATTATGAAAATTTTCCGCATTTTTTGTCCAAAATTTTTTCTGATCATTTTTTTGAAATCTATGAATAAAAACTAAAAAAATAGCCACTTTAACTTTTTTCATGCATGTCTACATATTTTCTGACTGCTGTTTGAAAAATCATAATATGTTTATTTGTCATTTTTTGTCGACTTTTTTAGAAAAATTATGAAAATTTTCCGCAAATCAAGTCCAAAATTTTTTATTAGTGGTTTTTTGAACTCTCCATAAAAAATCAGGCAGAATCACATATTAAATGTTTTGATATCTATTAAATATCCGTATGTAAACTAATGAGTTGGTCGCGCGATTTTCATTTCTAAACTATCGATGAAATTTTTAACGCTCGGTGGTACACTCGATAAGTGCCATTTGGCACTAAATATTTAAAAATTTTATGCTGGTCAAAAATTCCAAATAAAATTGTGGGTGTAATAGGCGCCATTTCTTTAGATAGTAAGAACATTTTTTAATATCAAAACGCAATTGAAGGTCAATTTTTATCTCAAAAAAAGTTGTTTTTCTCTACTTTTTGCCATTTTTGACCATTTTTCATGGGAAAAAAACTTTCATATCAAGGAAATTTTTTAATTAGCAACATAAAAACAAGACTTTTTAGCGCATTACACCCGACAATGTCTGAAGTTTATTAATATCGTCTTTAAAAAAAATCTGTAGTCGAGTTTAGTTGGAAATGGATGTACCGTGAAAAGTGGTTTTTTTATATTTTCCCAGATAATAAGTTATGTTAAGAAATTAAAAATATAAACGTTTGCAAGAATGGACACTTTTATTGAAGATAAAAAATAAAAAAATAAATTTTCACATTTTTTTTCTTTCATTTATCGCTCTGAAAAAATGTACCAATCTGCAGGACTTATGGCACCCCCTTAAAGCACATTTCAATAAATTTTTTTTAAATAACATAGATTTTGGGCCATTTTGCCTTTATTGAGAGTTTTAAAATATTTTTTCATTTTTTGGCTAGAAATAGTACAAAAAATCCTTCCAGATTGAATTAAATATGTAAAATGTATTAGCTTATGATCAATTAAAAACTAGCTTTGAAAAGAAGCTTGAAATACCCTAAATTTGACACGCGCAACCCTTCAAAAATACAATAATAAGATACCTGGGAATTCTTGAAACTCATTTTGAGCAGGTTGGTTTGGGATAAGATGCGAAATTGGGGCTTCTTCTGAATCCCATGGGTAATCCCACGGTTCTGGGACGAATTTTGGGGTTTCTGATTTCAGCAACAAATTATCACATTCTTCTTCTTTCAAGTCAGGATATTGGTGGAGGTTTTCGTTACTGGTTAAATTCATAAATTATTTTCTAAAATCTAAAAATTTGGAATATTTCTGGAAAAAAATTACAAATCTTTCCTGTTTTCATCAAAATTTATAGTTGGCATGGGGATATCTGGTATTAACTTTTCCTTTACTTTCATGTAGGTCAAAAACATTTTTTTTGAGAAATAAATTATGAATAAGAGGAAAACTGAATAGGAATAAAAACTAATTAAGTAATTACCGGTAAAACATAAGGGGGAATTTCCCCCGGGGAAAATCCGATCCCTGGTTTAGGCTAGAAAATGATTTTTACTTTTCTTTTGAGCCTTCAATTTTAAATAGACGGAATTCGACGGATAGTTTGAATTCTCAAGCATTAAAAAACAATTTGAACTAGAAACTTAACCAACCAAAAACTGATCTCAATTTTTAAACCAAAAATTACTGTTTTTCGTTTGTGTTGAGACATTGGTCATTATGAAATTTCGGGGAACCTTCTCTTGACCCCAAATTGGTCTGAATCCAAATTATTTATTTAGACCAATTTGGGTTCAAGAAAAGGTTTACCTCTTGACCCCAAATTGGGCTGAATGAAAAATATGTTGTGAAAAACGCAACGTCATGATTATGCGTCATAAGGGTGGTCGTTGAATTTCACCGACTGCATTGGAGCACAGTGATAGGAATAACTTATGCCGCATTAGTAGGGTCAGTACCGGGAGATTTATCTGCAAACCTAAACCCCTCAGTACGGATTCTTTTAGTTTTTGTAACGCGATAGTATAATAACACTGAGGGGTTTAATTTTGCAGATAAGTCTCCCGGTACTGACCCTACTTATGCGGCATAAGTTATGTCTATCACTGTGCAGCACAGTCTGTGCTTCAGTGCAGTCAGTGAAATTCCTTAACCTTTTCTTGACCCCAAATTGGTCTAAATAAATAGTTTGGATTCAGACCAATTTGGGGTCAAAAGATACCGACTCGAAATTAAAATATAAACTTGTATATTTTTTAACGTTTCGATTTTTATCAAATCATCTTCAGAATGAGAACAAAATAATTTCAGGCGCAGAAAGTTCGATTGAAATAATTTGGCAATTGGGCTCTTAAATGATTGCCAAATTTATATCGAAATGAAAATCGAAACGTTAAAAAATATACAATTTTATATTGAAACGTCATAAGAATTACTGTCTATAAGATATTTTGGGTTTTATAAAAACCCAATCAAATTTGTGATTGATAAGTACATTTTGTAATATGACCCCAGTTAGGGCAAATTTCATGAAACTTTACTTCACCAATTTTTCGAAACCAAATTTTCAAAATACTAAAAAAAATAATTCTCGATCAAATTTAAAAAATATCATATGCACTAATGTGACACAATTATATTCTATTCACTATAAAATTGCTTGAACTTGAAAACACCTTAGCTAATTCTAGAGATTTACCGGATTTAGAAGAAACTAAAGTAAACAAATGTTACTTTGTTGTTTAAATACTTCCCGGTCAAATTGTTAAATAATAATTTTTTGGAAATAATTAATTAGTATAAAATAAATTATACACTACAAAAAGGGTAAATTGTCATATTGGTGGAATGAAACAATAATTGGATGGGCAACGAACAGGTGGACGTAATGGTGGAGTTGGATTTCAGTGGAGTTTGAGTGGCGCTACGGAAGGAGAGGGGTTTTTTGATTGCTAATACGGAAAGTCAAAGTAGATGAGTTATGCTAATTGGATGTTCGCAAAAACAATGAATCATTACAAAAGTCATACTGTAGGAGTGCTGCGATGATCATTTTATCAGAAACAAGAACACCTTTTAAAAACATCTATGACCGATAACTGCATCTTTTCTGTACAAATTAGCACTTTTGTTTGTATCACTAGCCCCCCTCTGTCTGTGTCACTATCTTAATCACTTTTATTCTCAATTTTTTCACTATCAAATGTCGCTCGCCTAGTTTTTTCGTTTCATGCTTGGCCCCTAATTACCATTTTGAATATTTCCCCAAGTGATAAATCACATTTCAAAAAAAACTGAAAAATCAAAAATTACAACCTACGTAATAAAAGTCGTCACTCTCACAATTGTTCGACCAATCAAGTGTGAGAGACTGATGACGAGGTTACAGTGTATATTCTTTTCTTGAAAAACTAAACATGATGAATATAGGACATTGCGTATCCCATATACATCGAATATACTCCTGTAACNATGTTCGGCGAAGAGATTATTCACATTCTGTCTTTCCTTTCAAAGTCCGGATTCATCTGGACTGCCGTAGCGGCGCTGAGTCGCCGAGCGTTGCTGCCCTGGCCCGGTACTGGTTTTAAATTCATAAATTATTTCTAAATCTAAAAAATTTGGAATATTTCGTCGAAAAAAAATTTAAAATTCTTCCTGTTTTCATCAAAATTCTCATAGTTGCGATACGGATATCTGGTATTAACTTTCCGTTTTATTTCATGTAGGTCAAAACATCTTTTCTTTAGAGAAAGATAAATATCAATGAAATAAGAAGGAAAAAGCTGATAGGTAATACAAAAAGACTAATTACAGTATTCCGCGTGCTAAACATAAGGGGGAATTTCCCGCGCGCGGGAAAATTCGATCCCTGGTCATAGGCTAGAAATGATTTTACTTATCTTGCTTGAGCCTGTTCAATTTTAAATAGATCGGATTCGACGAAATAGGAATTCAGACCAAATTTGAACCATAGAACATTACCAGACAAACAATTCTGAATCTACCAAAGCTTATCCGAGAACCAAAAACTTCTAGTCAGTGTTAGTCATCAATGACATTTAACCGAAATTAACTCGTTGCAACATCATGACATCGGGGAACGCTTCTCTTGGACCCCAAATTGGGTGCTGAATCCAAATATTTACTTTAGCCAAGTCTTGGGTTCCAGCAAAGGTTACCTCTTACCCAAATTGCGGGCGCGGGATGATAGATAAACATACCTGTTCGTGAAAATCACGCAACGTCGCATGAATTATGCGTCATAAGGTGGTCGTTGTAATTTCACCGACTGCTTGGAGCACAGTGATAGGAATATTATGCCGCTTAGTGGTCCAGACGGAGATTTATCTGCAAACACCTAAACCCCTCAGGTACGGATTTGTCTTTGTTTTTGCATGAACGCGGGCGATAGTATAATAACCACTTGGCAACGTGTTTAAATTTTGCAGATTAAGTCCCGATCTCCATACCGGTACTTGACCCTACCTTATTATGCGGCACTAGTGATATGTCTATCACTGGCTGCAGCACAGTCTAGTGCCTTCAGTGCCATGTCAGTTGTGAAATTCACTAACCTTTCTTGACCCCAAATCTGGTCATAATATAATAGTTGGATTGTCAGACCAATTTGCGTTGGCCGGGCTCAACAAACCGACGCCTCGAAATATCCAAGAACACTCTGTATAGTAAACCATTCGCTCAAATACATTCTTCACGCGACGATTTTATCAATCATTCAGAAGAGAACAGAAAATATTGCCACGGCGCAGAGAACGTATCAGATTCTCGAAATAACATCTTGGCAGCAATTGGGCTCTTAAATGATTGCCAAACTTATACTCTTCGAAATGGAAATCGAAAAACGGTTAAAATAACTACCCTATCAATTTCTATATTGAAACGTTCATAAGAATCATACTGGTCATATTCAAGATATTTTGGGGTTTTGACTAAAAACCCCAATTCAAATTGTGATTGATAAGTACATTTTGTAGAATACTGACCCCAGTCTAGCAGGCATAATCTTCATGAACACTCTCTACTTCCTACCGAACTTATCGAAACCAAATTTTTCAAAAACATACTCTAGATAACACTCCTCCCAAAAATATTCCGTCATAAAAATCATCATATGCCACTAATGTGACACAATATTTCTATTCACTATAAAAGTGCTCGAACCTGAAAACACTTAGCTAATTCTAGAGATTTACCCGGTTTAGAAGAAACTAAAGTAAACAAATGTTACTGTGTTTAAATACTTCCCGGTCAATTGTTAAATTCATAATTTTTGTGGAAATAGATTAATTAGATACAAAATTAATTATACACTCCAAAAAAGGGAATTGTTCATATTGGTGGAATGAAACAATAATTGGATGGCAACGAACAGGTGGAACGCGTAATGGTGGAGTTGGATTCAGTGTGAGTTGAGTGGCGCTACGGAAGGAGAGGGTTTTTTGATTGCTATACAGGAAAGTCAAAGTAGATGAGTTATGCTAATTGGATGTTCGCAGAAAAAACAATGAATCATTACAAAAGTTCATACTGTAGGAGTGCTGCGGATGATCTCTTTTATCAGAAACAAGAGAACCCTGTTAAAAACATCTATGACCGATAACTGAATCTTTCTGTAACAATTCAGCATTCTGTTTGTATCCATAGACCCCCCTCTTGTCTGTCACTATCTTAATCACTTTATTCTCACAATTTTTTCACATATAATGTCGCTCCGCCTTTTTTCGTTCATGCTTGGCCCTCATTACCATTTTGAATATTTGCCCAAGTGATAAATCCACATTTCAAAAAAAAAAAAACTGAAAATCAAAAATTACAACCTACGTAATAAAAAGTCGTCACTCTCACAATTGTTTCGGACACATCAAGTGTGAGAGACTGATGACAGTTACAGTGAATAATTCTTTTTGTTGAAAACTAAACCAGTATGATTATAGGACCATGCGATAATCCCACTTCAATCGATATACTCCTAACTAAAACATAAATATATCTGATTTGTTCATGCGAGAATATTACGGTCAACTTATCTCTTTGACGAGCTAATACTTCAATAACTGAAAGCAGCGCATCATAAGTGTTTCATTCCATACACGGTTGCTTACATTAAAAACCGTCAACAATCAACTCCATGCATTTATATACACACATCTCTGTTAATAGTAACTCTTGCGAACAAAGTCCCTCTTACAAATTAATGAATGTTCTCTTCAAATACTTCCGTTCAATAAAGTTCCTAATATCCCGAAAACAACATCATTCTTGTATTTGTTCATAGATTTTATCACATTTATTGTATGTTTTCAGCTCAAAAGACCACCCAAAGCACTACAATATAAGTTATATTCCTTATATTATATAACGCCTTATCAAAACGTACATATATATCCCATATTCACACTTTTGTGAATATCCCGGCCCTGATTAGTAAAGGTAGACGTTAGGTAGTGTGTTTTTAAGTAGTAGGGCCGGGATTTTGATCAATTAAGAGTTTTGATTAATTAATACCACCTCTATGAAATGATATTCGAAAATGACTCATTAGTAAGCTGAAACTCTTTGAATCGTAGAAACACGTTTTTGCCTCTATTTGACTCATATCCCTTTATCACCTTTTGCATGATCTGAGAGATGTGGGCTGAAAAGAAGAGAAAGCGGCCTCATGAGTGGCTAGAAGGGGTCTTAGGAGTGTTAGGATTGGCTCCCTCAACCCACATCTCTTAGATCATGCAAAAGGTGATAAAGGGATATAAAAGTTTTACTTGCATCTTAATTAAATGCATCTTTCTCATTCCATTCCTATGAATACTGCAGATACCAAACCAATTCTCAGCTTACTCGTACTCCTTTTATGTTCGATATCTGAGATAATTTGACTAATCTTATCCGTCTGAGAATTTTCAGAGCATATACTTTCTCTATAATCTCCATTTTCTGAAACATACGAAAAAGAAAACCAATAATATAAATCTTTCGGCCTGTCACTATAATTAGACTGAAAATCATTGTCGGCCATTTCTTTCAGTAATAAAGGTGGTATTTGTTTGATGTAATAAGCTTGTGAAACATTTTGAAGATCATTCAAAATTTGAGTTTCCCGAATTTCCGGCGAAAGTTGAAATCGGCGCCATTTATATTTCTCGAATGAGTAAAATTCCTCACAAGGGATATCCATTTGTGAGGTTCCTTCGGGAACCCAAGGAACTTTCGCTACACTATAAAAATACTACATTTTTAACTATTATTATGATCGTAATTGTATTATTTGCATCAAAGTACCGCCTGAGTATCAAGTAGCGTCGAGACCAAAAGTGATTTGTTGTACTAAATTCAGTATAGCCGCTTTCAGAGCACTATAAAAACATAGCTAATTTTGAAGGGAATCCAAGCATACAATGCTTAAGAAAATCGGATGGATAATTATATGCTGGCCTACTGACACTTTTTAAAGAATCCATTTCGGTCTCGACGTCACTTTATACTCAGGTGGTACATAAGAGGTGTCCGAGGTCAGGTAAAAAAGCTCATTGACCAATTTTTGAGGGAATAAAAAATTGTAAAAAACTTCAAATTCAAAAAGAACTTCGAATTTGTTATTTGAAATCTTTGCTCGATGCTGATTGGCTTTCATTGAAACCAATTTTTTTAAGCATCGACAGATTAGGTACCACAGACGAACCATTTTTTAGTTTCGAGTTGAAAGCAAAAAAAACGTTTTGTGATATCTCATACGGTTCGTCTGTGGCAGCAAATCTGTCGCTTCTCAAAAAATAGTAAAAACTACATTTTTTACAAGGTTTCGAATTTTTTAATTCATCTTCGGGTTATGTGAAAATTCTCCTTCAAAAAGTTTTTCAGAACTTTCACATTACCTGAAGATGAATTAATAAATTCGAAAGCTTGTAAAAATGTAGTTTTTACTTTTTGATAATCAATATTTATGACCTTTTGATTAATCTAAGAGATGTGGGCTGAAAAGAAGAGAAAGCGGCCTCATGAGTGGCTAGAAGGGGTCTTAGGAGTGTTCTTTCTCTTCTTTTCAGCCCACATCTCTTAGATTAATCAAAAGGTCATAAAGGGATATAATATATCCCGCAAAACCAAAAAATTCTAAAAAAAGTTACCTTACTTACCCTATGTATAGATTGAGATAAAACTTCTCATTCGGGTTTGCCATAAACGATTCAAGAAATGGAATTTTAAATTGTAACGCTGCTATTTTGCCAACCGCATTAAAAATATTTGAAAATTTTGTATTGGTCTGCTCTTTAATTTGAATAATAGAAATTTCGGTATCTATTTTTCCTCCATCGGTTTCATCAATAACCCAATTATTGTTGAAAAAATCAAAGAATTGATTCGATAAATTAGGATCGTTGAAAATAATTTCCATTGTCGGGAATCTGTCAGCGTAAGTAAACTCGCATAGATCATTACAGTGGAACTTAATTCAGGCTGACAATATATTTTATCTATTGAGATTAAATTAATAATTTTATCAAACAATATTCTAAATAGAACCAATTGTTGAGATCAGATGACCGCACGGCGCGTGCAAGAGCTGTATATTGAGTCACGTCTATTTTTGGCTTCTTGCCAACCCAACACTTCAACTATTTTCACTCAGAAAAAATAAGCATCAGAAAATAATTTAGTAAAGTTTTTCAATAGAAAGATACTTTTTTGCGCAATTTGATTGTTAATTTCTCTGATTAGAATGAAGGTTCGACGGAAAAAATTTATATCAAAACTACAGTCCCTGACCCCTTAAAATGCAAAAAAAATCAAAAAAGTATGCATTTTAAGGGGTCAAAGGGGATTATGTGCATTTTAAGGGGACGCATTTCAAGGGGTCAGGGACTGTACTAGTCTTCTTCCACATTATATTCTAAAAAATATTAATTCAAAAACCCTTATTCAAAATTCGATATAATAATGCGATGTAAGAAATATACCCAAAAAAGGAAATTAATCTTGAGAATGATAAATGAAATCGAGAGGTAGATAAATAAATTAGTATGTCTGTTAAACAGATTCTGTTTATAAAAAAAGAAATGACTCATTTTTTTGAAACCGGATATTTTTGTGTGGAATTCGAAATTTTAAAAGTCGTTTTTCAAAGCAAAGTTTAATCGTCATAAAAATCAGCAAGCAGAGAAAAATAGAGGGCTTTTATTATTTGCTTCTTCATAAAAAAATCTGTTATATGTCGATTTAATGACGCTCATTTCAAAAATGATATTTTTCTATTGACAGGCATCATTATGCATATATTATATTATACTATATCTAAGATAGGGATCCCCTGTTCCTCCGCTTCGCGTTCGACCCGATTTTGACCAATGAGAGCACCGGATTTCATCTTTTTGACCAATAAGAGCTTCGAAAAGAAGTTCAACCACGAACGCGAACAGGGGTTCCCTATCTTAGATATGCCGCTTATTTTTTTTTCTGAAAAGAGTTTGAAGCCCGAAACTGAGTGTTTATAGAATATTCACTTATCCTGAAGGCCTCTCTTATTGAATAGGTGGGATACCTTGCTTTTTCATCGTAATGAATCTCAAAATAACTAAGCCATCCATCAAATACATCAATTTCGTCAGATTTTGCAACTTTGAAGGTAAAATTCTGAGATTTATTCCATGACGGTTTGAGTTCGATAAATTCTGTCCCGACTTTTGCAATATTCGGAGAAGTGGCTCTGAGTCCAAACCAGAAGAAACAAAATGATACGGGCTTTCGGACTGTAAAAAGGAATTGAAAAAAAATCACGGTCACAAATTGTCCAAAATAAAGAATTCACTAATATTTTTTCAACATTTTAAGCTGCTTCTCTTTAGACCGCAAAATATCATAACCATCGGAGCATTATATCGATGGCGTTTTCTCAGAATCGCCTCCACAATTGTGTTTAATTTGGTGTGGATTTCTGAATGCTGGCATATATAAAACATCAATTTTGAACAATTTCGAATTAAATGAAAATTATTAATAAATTGTGTAAGTTTATTTTATTTTTATACCGAAATTAGCACTATAAATAAATCTTACAAAGGAAGGGCAAAAATTAAGCGGCTCCGAAAGTGTGGTTTAATTGACGCAAACTTCAGGGTCCCTTAATCTACAAACACTTTTTTTGTAATTAATTATACATTAAGTACACACAAATAAATAAAGTTTATTAAGGGGGTAGCAGCGATGTGGCAGACTGGCGTCAATTTAACTTACGAAAATAATTAGTTGGTTTATTTTTTTGTGCTTATTATCGTT
>SCLH01001282.1:118287-134498 GCA_004367855.1 Oikopleura vanhoeffeni | reverse complement strand
GAAAATAATTCGTAAATAAATTAATTACAACGATTAATTTGTGTAAATAGTACAGTGATTATTTCAGTTTGATAAAAAAATTTGGTTTTTATAAAAACTCTCTTGGTAATCAAAATCGAGTTTTTCCCTATTCTGCAAAGGATTCGGTATTCGCAAATGGTTTACATATCTGAAATATTTGGAGGAGCGTCAAATAAATTTCCGATTATTTCAACCTAATTTATTTATAAAAATGTTCTGGCAAGGCATTTTTATTACCACCTTCGTTTTTTGATAAAGTGACTTGATTTTTTAATGTAGACTTATTGAACTACAAATATCCTACGTGGCACGTTAAAAATTGTTAAATTCACTATTTCGAAAAATGATGCACGGATTGAAAGTACCATTTACACGATTTTTTCCAAAAATTAAAATGTTGCTTTAATTAGCCGTATTTTTGGTGTAAATTGGGAAAGAGCAGGAATCTGATGACGTCACAGCAAAGCAATCTGTATTTTTTATTATGCAAGTTAGAGTTATCTTCTGTGTGTTTCACCAGGCTCTGATAAGTCAGGGACTTTTTCATCAAGAATTATTATTTAAGAATAACAAGTGCGAACGAGTCTAAACCCCGTAAGCGGCTCCAAATTCCGATTCATGAATTTACAACTGAATTTAACCAATGTATATTCTAAATTGTTAATTTCCAACTGTTAATTTGTTAATTGTTATATTATCTTCAACTGTTAAATATTATCTTTAACTGTAAACATGTTATAAGTGTAAACATATTAATCACCAAAACAACGATGAATGCTGTAATACCCATAAAGTGGCCTATAAGTATCTAATTGTAGCCAATCTGTACCCTTAGATTGCAAAAACGAATAATAATAATATTTTAAATAATAATATTATATTCAGCCCACTGTTCCACCTAACTTTTTTCAGCTGCATTTACACTAGATTTTCACTTTCTGCGAAATTGGAAAAAAGCAATTTTCAATCAAAATTTGTTTCAAATACTTCTCGCTCCAAATGCTTTCTTAAGGGGTAACCGACGGAGGCTGTATCTCGAGACTCATAAGTGATAGGAAGCTAATTTTAGTTGCATTGTCATTTTGTGGCTGGTTTACTTCCAAAAATATAGAAAAAATTTTCGATGTAAAAATTTTTCAAATTTTCTATATTTTTCAAAATTTTATTTTCCTTAACCGCACTGTATCTTTTGAAGTAATAACTTTTTTGCTCTTAATTTTGTTGCATTAGATCACTGTGAATTAGATCTTAAACATGGCAATATAAAGAAATTTAAATTTCGAAAAAAAAAAATCCAAATATTTTCTTTAGATCCAGAAATTTGGGGTAACGACGGAGGCTGTTTCTCGAGACTCAGAAGTGATAGAAAAGCTGATTTTAGCTGCATTCTTATTTTTTGTTAACGTTTTGCTTATAAAAAACCTAAAAAAAAGATGAATTTCGATAAAAAATTTTTCCGATTGCATAATAATGGATTTTCATTCGATTCAGCAATCAGCCTCGAGAAGATATCTTTTTCTTCGTAGATTATGCGTTAAGTATTTTTTCAGGTTAATTAACTTTTCTCTTGATCTAGACATTGGATCTGACTATTTTTACAACTAATTTTATTGTCAACCTTACTGACAAAAATGTATCAAAAATTATGATTTTTTACTCAAAAAAGTTTTGGAAATTTTCTTCAAAATCCTATTTTTGACGAATTTGAGGGTAAATAAAATTGGTGCCTCTAAAAAGCTAATGAGAAAAAAAAAATAAAAAACTCTTTGGACCGCCTCGCTTTGCAAACTTTAAAGAAGTGCTTTTTTTAAAAAAAAAATCTGATATTGTTCGACTAAATGAAATGGGGTCAGCGGAACATGTGCAAAAACACCCATTTATTTCGGAAATTTCTCTAATAAAAAAGAAATTTGAAAAATCAGGCTTTGTACGGCTGTTTAAGCTCACAAAAAAGTTTATACTGTGAAAAAGGAAAATTTTGATATCCAGGAGCTAGATAAAATGGTACAAAAAATGGAAAAAATCACTTTTTGGACCGGTATACCGGCCGGTCCGGTTATACAAAAAAACTTTTGACACCATTTTTTTTGAAAATTTCAAACAAATATCTCCTAGAATCCGAAGTTTGAACTCAATACGAATTGCGGTTAGCTCAGGACTAACGTTTGAAAATCAGTAATACCCGTCGGTTACCCCCTTAAACTTATTATCAAAAAATAATCCTGAAAATGCTGTAATAAAGCGAAACATGTAGATTAAAACACAAGTGAAATAACTCATATATAAGCATATAAAATGAGTGATAAAAAACTACCGAAATATTCGTGGCTACTATATATTTTACAGAGAAGCAGCAAATAAAACAGTTCATTTCGAATTTGCCAAAAAGTTTTTGAAGAAAAATTGGCCTGGGTTCGATTCACCGAGTGATAAAAAATGAAAAAGTTGGAATTAATTTGAATACTGAGATTCGAAGAAAGCCATCGGACTTCAACTCTTGCCTCATTCGAAAATGCGTTTATATCATATAAGTTATATGACAAAATTAACAAGGTTAGATTTTTAGCAAAAAATAAAAACTGCCAATATTCAATATTTCATATCAATTCGCTATCTGAACAGATTTCAGAAGCTGAAGATCCGACAGATTTCTTTAGTACAGCGGCTTATACTACAGCCAATTGATGCGATGAAGAAAATTACAAATCGACGAAATGGTTTTGTGTTAGAAGAAATTCACAATTTTGACGCATTTAAAAAAGTGGTTTTAGCGGTTTTAAAATTCGAAACAAGAAAAAACAAAGCAAACTTCTATAACAAGTTTTTTTTTTTAAATGATACAAAACTGTATGCTGTATTTGACTTGTGTAAACATAAATTATGTTACACAAAACTTTCTTCATTAATTTAACCACAAAATTTAACCACGAATTAACCACAAAATAAAGCAATTTTATCTGCAATGTTAGCTTTCTAAGCAAAAGTATAGGGGGCGCCCTAACTGGAAAAACATCGCCTAACTGGAACGCTTTTTTTAGGTCGGTAAGTGTTCCAGTAGGGCGGTATGACTGTATATTGAAAAACGTCATCTAATACTAATAGTCAAATACAAAATGGGTCAAAATGACGAATTCTGATTGGTTCAAATTTTCAATCAATCACAATTGTACTAAAATTCCCAATTGAAAAAAATCATTTTCGTCATAATGTATATAACATATGTACATATGTGTATATATATGTAGGGATTCAAACTTTTAGCATGTAAAGTTGACCCTAAAAATGAAAATTTGATAAATTGTAAAAAAAATTCCATCCTCCTAGTGGCGATAAAGAGCATTTTCATATTTCTGGTTATTTTGGAATTTAATTAAGACATATTCATATAATTAAACATTCTTACCCGAATGTGTCAGTTTGATACCATGAGGTTGTGAAACTAAAAAAAATTTTGAAATAGTTTTTTTTGAAAAAGTTGACAAAGCCGAGACGTGTCTCAAAAGACGCGGCTTGCTAAGTTTGACCTTGAGTTAGTTTTTCAAAAAACATTGAATTCAACAAATTACATTAAGTTTGAGTACAACGAGAAAAAAATTTTGGGAGTAAAATTTGAGTTCCTCCGGTTTTTAGAAAAATTGACGATTTGTTCGGAAAATCCCCCGTCTCCGGTTAACGAAAACCTAATTTTTGTTATTACTTGTTAGTAGTAAATATTGACGATATATTTTGAGAGCTATGACGATTCAAATTTTTGAATTTTAATTATATCCTCGATAAAAATTGACCTCGATAAAAAAATTTGACCCGAAGTTCGCCCAAGGTTAAAATTTTTTTTCAAAAGCAGTAACTTTTGAAAATATTTCAGAAAATGTAAGTTTGGAGTTCAAAAAACACAATGAGGTTGATAAGAATCCCCGAAACCCTATATTTTTGAGAAAAAAATTTTGGCCTTGATGAAAAAATTTGACATTTGTCCGTCCGGAAAAATCTTTTTCGCTTAAAAATATTGTCATTTGTGAAAACCTTCATAAAATATCAGTTTGGAGTGAAAAAGAGGATGAGACATATATAAGAAGCCCGAAAACCCTAAAAGTTAGAAAAATCAAAATTTTGCTTTGAGAAATTTTTTTTGACCTTATATGACCCGTGGTTTGACTTTTCGCCCAAAACCTGCCAATTTTAGAGACATTTCGAAAAATGTTAGTTTTGAGTCTGAGAGGGGATGGAGAGTTATTCAAAAGCCCAGAGAAAAAAAATTTTCGAAAAAAAATTTACTTTGATAAAAAAAAATTTGACATATGTTCGCCCCGAAAAATCGTTAATTAAATACAGTCGATTTTTTG
This sequence comes from Oikopleura vanhoeffeni, assembly GCA_004367855.1. Classification (NCBI taxonomy): domain Eukaryota; kingdom Metazoa; phylum Chordata; class Appendicularia; order Copelata; family Oikopleuridae; genus Oikopleura; species Oikopleura vanhoeffeni. Next base: position 130,134 of record SCLH01001282.1, on the reverse strand, counting down.
CGAAATCTGTTGAAATTATTCCCTATGTATATGGCATTTTCCGATTTGAAAAATTTGCACGACCTTAACTCGTAGACTTGATTTCTGCCATCTAGCTCCCGTTCACCATTTAATCGCATTTTAACGGACGCTTAATCATTAATGACAAGATCAGTTATAAAAGTTATCAATTAACTTTAAACAAAATGACGTTTCTGGCGTTTTTTTAATTTTTACCGTATACAGTAGTTATTTTTGCAAAATTTTTTGGAATCGCCAAATTAAACCTTTGATCTTTCAGAAAAAAAAAATTCTAAGACTTTTTTCATCACATTATAGCCCAAAATGATCTTGTGACCCGTATAATCAAGAAATAAGGTCGGCCAAATAGTACTGTTTTTTTTCAAAATTGCTTAAAACACTTTTTAAAAAAGTGAAGAAGCATCTTCATAGTTTTTAAGAGTTTTTTTTTTCATTGCACCAAAGTTCAAAAAACAATCACTGACCTTCAAATTAAGTAAACAAGGTTTTGGTTTTCAAGTACACAAATAGTACTTTAAATTACGCCGTACAATTTTAAGGGCAAATAAAACACTAATCTAAGAATTTTGAACATAACGGCATTTTACAAAACGTCAAGTGATCTCATTTTTCCAAAAAATAAGGATAAATTTATGACATATTCCAAACCATTTTTTCAATTATTTCGTCATGTTATTATTCAGACCTTTGCTGTAATGAGAAAAAAGTCTCAAAAACGTTTCCAGTTTATCAACAATTTTTTGACGTAATTTTAGTACTTTTTCAAATATAACCGTATATGTGTACCGTATATCAAATCACCGTCAATTTCAAGTTAATCGTAGAAACTTGTAAGTACCCTCAAAGAATCAGGAGGGTCCACTCTGATGAAAATATTGCAACAATGGGTTAATTATGTACTAAAGGTCGCCAGAGAGCAGAAAATTCCCTGTGAAATCTCAAAAATTTGATCATTTTCTGATCTTTAGTGCCTTTCAGTACATAATTGACCCATAGTTGCTAATATTTTCATTCGAAAGTCGGACCCTTCCGATTATTTTCAGGGTACTTTCAAGTCTCTACGATCAACTTCAAATTGACTCACGAGAAATAAAAATATTCCACAAGAATTTTAAGAGTGATTTCACTAGAGAATTTTGTAGGGAACCATATAATTATTTTTAAACAGAGTGATGAAAAATCATTTAAAGTTCACCATGACGTAGTTTTAAATATAAAATAAACAGCGAAACTCATATTATTATTGTACTTTTGTGTGTAACTGGAGGTCATTTTCGCGATTTTTTTTTCTCTTATCCACATGCCTTTTTATTCGTTTAAAAAATTAAGTTTTTTTAATTGTTTATAGCCAATTGGGCTGAATTTGTATTTTAAGATAATAATAAAAGTATATGTTAACTCCCGTAGTGGCCGAACAATTCTCTGACCCGTAGTGTTTTCTAGACTTTCGTTTCACGTTGTTAAATCAAGGATATTTACAAAATATACAAGAATGAATTTTGAAGTAAATGTGTTATATATTCAGTATGGGCCGAATTATTTCCGTCGTGAAGAATTAAACTATATATTTGATTTTGTGATATCAAGTTACAATCCAATCACGAGCCAGCTGAATTAAAGATTTTTATGAACGCCGGTTGCAAACTGCAAACGAGCCTTGTTCACCTTTTTTTCTCTCGATTAGGAATATTCAAAATAAAAACTTAAGTATGTATTTTGAAATTATGGCTGAGCTGCATGTTATTAATTCCACTTTTTGGAGTCCTTTGATCTCTAAAAGTTACCGCAACAAACACAAAGAAAGATAATTTCCAAAAATTTTAGCGATCAATTTTTGAAATTTTCAAAACCATAATAATGTTGTCTTTATTTTTTGTGGATCAAACTTGATTGATCTTGTGCGAGGGAACCAATCCGCTTTTGCATCAAAATGCGCGATTGCCAGAGTCTGACATTCAAATTTTTATAATCAAACCTTAAGGTTTAACCTTTAAGGTTTAACCTTTGTTAGTTTTATTTTAGTTTCTGAAATTATGTTGGAATAAAAATAATATTTATTGCAGAGAAAAAATGTGTTCGCGACGCAAATTGTCAGGAATTTTTGCGGACATTAAAAACTTGAAATAAATAATGAAAAAATAAAAACCTTCAAAAGGTCGGTTACTTTTAAATGACTGGTTTATTATCTCCGAACTTCTATAAGATCATCTCATGTGCTCACTTTTGAGTTTTCCATATTATTTTTTAAAAAATTTAATTTAAACCCACGAAATAAAATTTTTCATTATAATAGACAAATAACACGGATATTTGCATTTTTTGTACATTGTTTAGTACTTTTTCAATCTTAATTTTTCGTTTCGAATTCTTTAATTTTTATAGATCGAATATTTTCCCGACGATAAACTCATGACTCAATCACCCAAAAGGCATGAGCCGATCACATTGCCGCTTTAAAACAACGTGATTGACTTTAAAAAATCCTCAGATAGATATTTGATTTGCGATATTTCAATCAAATTCAATTTTTCGACATAATATCTGTAGAACTATATTCTTGAAAAATAATTCGTGAAAAATCAAGAAAAAAGGACGCAAACTTTATATATAACCGAAGATTCTATTAAACATATATTTTTTCAATGATAATCATATTCATTCAGAAAATTTTTCTTCAGTCCTATTGAAAACAATTTGTGAAAAAGTTTATAAAAAGTCATCAAATGTGAATAAGAAAACTAAAACTCTCATTTTCGCCGATTCTCACAAACAAGTGCATAAGTAACCAAATTTTAGGGTTAATTTGACATTTTAAAATTTAAAAAATATTATACCGTCACCAATTTGGGTAATTAAAGCTGCAAACAAAAATTGAATGTTTTTAACAAAATTCTTCTAGTAAATGACTCTAAATTTTTGTGGAAATATTTATTTTCGTGATAAGAAGATTTACACTCTTCTTTCTTTTTGCCTACGCATTCTATGTTATCAGTATTTCGGAAGTTTTGACTTCTAGAAATGCTCTATTTAAACCGGAGGCCATACTGTAATGCATTAAAAGGTCTTAGAAATTCGTTACGATTCTTTTAGGGGGTCTTCCACGTGATTTGAGTACTTTTGAAAAAAAAGGCATAGACTGAAAGGCATAGTGCAGTAATTTGAAAAAAGTACTCAAATTACCTCAAAAAATTTCAGGGTCAAACTTCAAATTTTTTTAAGACTTTTTTCGCATTACACCAAAGTCCGAATAAAACCACGTGACAAAATAATTCGAAAATAAGGTATGGTATATGTCATATATTAATTCTTATTTTTTGAAATATAAGATCACGTGACCTTTTTGGAAAATATTATTGTGTTCAAAACTCTTAAATTGGGTGGTTATTGGCCCTAAAAAATTTTCGCCGTAATTTGATCACTATTTGTGTACTTGAACCAAAACCTTATTTCCCAATTTGAAGGGTCACCCGTGATCGTTTTTGACTTTGGTGTAATGGAAAAAAGTCTTTAAAACTTTTAAAGAACCACTTCACTTTTTTCAAAAATTGATTTAAGTAATTTTTGAAAAAAAACAGTACTACTTTTACCAACCTTATTCCTTGAATATACGGTCACGTGATCATTTTGGGACTATGGTGTAATGAGAAAAATCTTAGAATATTCTTCTGATCCCCCTCAAAGGATTTTTTTGATGATTACAATTTTTTTGCAAAAAATAAGTGCTGTAATACTGTAAAAATTTTCGAAAAAAACGCACAAACGTCCATTATCCAAATAATTGATCGATCACTTTGTAAATTATCATTCATACATGATTAAGGGTCCCAAATTGTGATCAAAGGCCATCTGGGAACGAAAGTCCAGATAGACACTACGGGAGTTAATAATGAAAATTTAAATCAAGTCTTTTTCTTGACCCCAAATTGGCCAATCGTCTTTTTTTCACATTATATCGATAATTATGCCTTGGTAAAAGAAAGGGAAAAAGTGTCTAAACCTACCAAGGTACTATAGTATATCCATTATTATCCCCGGGTCACTTTAAAAACTTATTTGCCTGTTAAAAGAATAGGGAATAAGTTTTTAAAATGACCCGGGGATAATAATGGATATTGCCTTGAAATTCCTCAACCACCCTTATGAGTCATAAGTTATGACGCACGATCACGTTGCGTTTTCCACAACATATTTTTCATTAAGACCAATTTCGGGTCAAGAGAATTTAAACCTTTTTTGACCCCATTTGGGTTCAAAAGATACCCAGATTTTACCAAAATATACTCAGATTTTACCAAAATATACTCAGATTTTACCAAAAGATTTTATACCCATGCCTAAATATCTCAATACAATTATCCATATAAATGAAAGCAAAACTGCCATAGAAAGCATAACAGCGATTAATCTCCAAGTTTGATTCAGATCTGCTAGAATTTCTTTCGTTCCTCCACTCTTTCGTTCGACCACTGCTTCACCACCATCACATTTGGTTGCTTTCACCGCCGTGGCATTGACAGTACTCCTACCTACTTTGTCGTCGTCTTCTATCTTCTTCTTCTTAGCAAGACATGTTTGTTTTTCTGAAATTTTTTAGCAATACAATTTTGAATTTTTAATATGATTACGAAATGTCGAATGTTATAAATTTTGATAGTTATTTAAGATCATATATACAATTAAAAATACTGCCGAAAGTGGTTAGATTTGCCTTCAATTAAGTGGTCATTAGTGTATGAAATGTCAAATATGTCGGAAACACTTTAAAGTTACCTCAAGCTGTTCTGAAATATTTCACTTAAGTGAGTGTTTTTCCGGCCGTGGCAAAATATCTGAAACCCCTGCCGCGTGATTTATTATCCTTTCGCGGCCCAGCTCGCGGGCTGCAGAAATTCCGGGCGTTTTGCCTTGCACCGGGCATATAGCCTTTTGAAAGGCTAAAGCCACTTTAAATCAGCCAAAAATGATCGCAGAAACTTCTCCTCAAAATTTTTTTTAAAATTCAACAATGTGAATCTAAAAATATTCCCTAAAATTTTTTCGGATACTAGGTTCAATTTTTATGACAAATTGATTGAAAAGCGATTTTCGCTTAAGTTTTACTTCCGAAGAAATACTTTTTGATCCAAATTTCGCATTGAAATTTCAAATAAGCCAGTTTTTAGGAAAGTGTTTTGAGTACAATTTGCAAGAAAATTAGCCTTCTGGACATATCTGGAGCAAATATATTTTTTGGGAGTGAAATTTCAAAATATCTTATTTTGATATAAGTATAGATAAGATGATATGTTTTGAAAAAATATATAATTTGTAAAAATCATGCCAAAGTGGTACTCTTATACTTTATTTGCCTTAAATTGCCTTAAATTAATATTGTAATAATCAAATAATTTCATTAAATCGAGAAAACTAACAATTTTTTCTTAAAATACGTGATTTTTTCATGGATATTTCGAATTTATTTAAAAATATCAATCGAGCCAGGAAAAAGAGTAGATGATGTATACCAAAAATACGCCACGTCAATCGCCTGAAAATACAAGTTTAAGAATAAGAGCAACCACATACCAAAAATAATTAAATAACTGTAAAACAAAAACAGTTAAAATATTGAGTTACTCAAAACCATAAATAGTTGACCCATAAAAAAAGACAAACAAAGTCATGCACTCCTGAGAAAATTCCCCGTGTTGTCCGCTTAGACTCACTCAAACCGGATTCCCAAAGATAATGCCTAGGTTGCCTGTCCGCTTAGACTGTCCCTTGCCAAAAGACAGTACATGGAACCGGAACGAAAAATATTTAATATTACTAAACAACTTCACTTAACGGGGAACTCCACAAAAATGACCGAACTATTGGTAAAGTATTCAAAAAATCAACAAAGAGCCCATAGACAAATGTCAGTATCGTGAGGGCATACACTGCCTCAGGAACATAAGTTTTCATTTAATCAAACGAAATTCTAATATTCGTCAAAAACCGAACACAGTGCCTCCTAAAACACATAAGGATACCTTCAGTCAATAACCTCCTGAGAACCATCATTTATATTTTCAATAGAATATTAATATAGTGCCCCCAAATGCCACAGTTCACTCATATAAGAACTGCTAGAACAAAGTCATACGGGAGAACGTTTAACTCACTAAACAATGAGTCAATCAAAAATAAATGTTTTTTGCAAATAAAGCCGGCCCGTACAAGAACAAAACGAAAAAATCAACAAAAGTTTTATAACATTTAAAATTAATAAAGCATACCATGATTCATAATCGTTGTAATGCAAATAATGCGTAAAATAATGACATTTTGCAAGGAACAAAACCGCAGGCCAAAAAAATAATGGCCCGCATGACATCGAAACAGGTTAAGCCTAAATGGTCCACGAAAGCCGCAGATACGAAAACGCGGCCACTATCAGGCTCAAACAATAGGCACGGGAAATCGTTATTCGAAAAGCCGAAAATACCGTATAAATTGAAAAAAAAATGCCCATAAACCGGAAAAACCGCGGGCTTAACGCCAAAAAAGGGCAAATAAAAGACAGAGAAACCGGAAAATGACCATAAAGAAAAATGTCCCACCCATTTTTGGAAAAATATATAAGTCTGTTCGCACAAATTTTGCATTTCTTACAATAGTTTTAAATGAATAATCAAAGTTCACAAGAATAACATTAGAAATTGGCTTTTGCAAAGAAGTTCTTTACATCAAAAAAAACTATCGAATTACTTTTTTTGTTCCAAATTCGCCTGAAATACAATGCGAATCAGATTTCACTAAAAATTTTCTTGAGATAGATAAATGATTTTTGTCGTGCTACCAAATTTAATCTGTATATATACTCTGAGCAGGTTTGCATAATTACCCCGAGATATAAAGATAACGACAAACGGTTGTGTAATCAGTACCAATTTTTTTTTTAAGTCAACGGTGCACTTGGTGGATAGAGCTGTCGATTGCAGCCGGTTTGTCGGAGCAAACATGAGAATTTCGAAAAATATATTTCGCCTAAATATAACTGATTCTAAAAATTTATTTCGACAATTATTTCAATAGAATCGCCCTCCCGCAGACCCTGCGGGCGTTGATGTATATCTGTAAACTTGGGCATACAACACTGTAGATAAAAAAAAGGATGAGCAAAAAATAGATTCCATTAACCGCAAATCAATCCAAAATTAAAAGAATCAGTAAAATATCACAATTAGATTGATTTTAGTCTTTCTAATCAATAAGAAGCAGTGGGCCTCCCGTGGCCCCTTACCGGGCTGTTACATTACAATTGGAGTCAAAAGATAATGTGTACACTAACGGCCATGGCAAAACTGGTTACTTGGGTACATGAACAAGAAAACGTGATTTAATATCTCTTATAATCCGAGATAACATGCTGAGCGAAAGTGGGTTTGCATAAAAAAAAGATACCTAACAAAATAAACTTAACGGAAAATTGCTGGTTCCATAGAAAAATAACTGTAAGTGACACCGGCAGCCATGCATGCAAAACGTGCTCTCGAAAGTCATGGATGTAAAGAAATGCGTTGTGCCTGCGGAGCACAACACTTTAACCCAACCCAAACCTTCCCAAGAAACAGCGTGCGTCGTTTAATACAGGTACACGGGATACATCACCAACCCTAATCTAAATTACTGCAAAATGAAAAAATTAAAAAAATATATTGACAAAACCACATAAAATGATAGTGACAACCGGGGCATGGCAAACACTTTGTTAAAAAAAACTAGGGTGGGTGCAAGAAACAAGTCCTACAACGATCCTAAATATCCACCCCAACTCTATGTTTTCCTGACAAACAGTATGCACGTTTATCGCGTTAACGGGCACGAGTCAAATTCTAAACTAATTGTATAAGATATTGAAAATGTTTCCCCATCGTACTTTAATTAACAAAGGAATATTAAGAATTCCTCCAAAACACTAATAAATGCAACCGCAGACAATATATTTTTGATATTCTTAAGGATCGTCACAGAAGCCTATTTCTAACACCTTGAGAATCATAGAGAAATGAAAGAATAATAAAGTTAATCTTGTGAAATTCACCTTCGAACAAATTGTGATTAACTTTGATATTTCAGAAACGCAATTTCGATCAAACAGATATCAGTTTACCCCATGCAAAAATCAGTTTCATATTCCTCAATGTGGTCCTAGCGACTCCTGTGGTCACTTTTGTAACATAACGTCATTTCAACTTCCCGAACAAATTACTCAAGGCAACAACACAAAAAATATCTAGCAAATGCTCACGCATTTTTCTCTAGCGGCCTGTGTCAGTTGGGGACATTTTAAATGGTCATTTTTTGACATCCCTGATACAAATAACAATAAATTTATGCAGCAAGCGTCGCATATCTTAAAGGCCTGTTTTGTAACCCTTACCCGAATTGGCTCGAAAAATGTTATATGTCAAGAGTCCTTCAAAATATCTTCTATATTTGGATTATTTCCGCGATAAACAAAGAACGATGAAATGAGGGCAATAAAGAATAAAAACAAAGAAAGTCACTTGAAGTCAAAAACTTGAATAAATCCAGTTTTGAATTACAATTAAGACCAAAATTACTTAACCCTCCAGCATATAGCCTTTTGACGGCTAAAGCCACTAAATCACCAAAAATGATGGAAAAAAGGTGACGCATAATTCCTTATACCTTTAGAAACATTTTAAAATTCAAGACAAGGGAATTCTAAAACAACTCCGAAGACAAGACTTTTTGATTCAAATTCGCATAAAATTTCAAAATAAGCCAGTTTTAGGAAATTTTGATACAGATGCAAGGAAAAATTAGCCTCTGACCTCATCGGACGAACATAATTTTCTGTTGGGATGAAATTTCAAAATATATTATCATAATAAGATAACAAGAGTGAAAAAAATTATATAAGTTGAAAATCAGCCAGAGTGGACCTTAAATAACCAGATCCCTAAGTGAAAAACAAATAATCATTAAATCGAGAAAACTAACAAATTTCTAAAAACCTTGATTTTCATTGAATATTGAACATTAGAAATATTTTGATCCCCACAGATACAGTCATCAGACAAAAGAATATAAAACAAAACCACTGCACAAGTATGAAGATAAACATACATTCCCTGAGCACCACAATTATATCACGTGGTTAATTAACCTTGGCTTCAAAAACGTTTTTTTCTAGAATTAAACATAAAATTTCAGAATACTAATTTTTTTCGAAGTAACCCAACTGTGATTCATACAGGAAAAAAAGGTACTAATAAGGTTCTGTAAACAACGCTCCAAAAAAGCCTCCTGAAAAAGTCCCTGGCGGAACTTTTTTTATATGCTCAGAGGTAGAACTAAGCAAACTTCGAGTAGTGTTTGTCGAGAATTGCATTCTAATAAAAAACTTAAGAATGTTTGTTGATCAAATCAAATAATTATAAAAACAATTGTAGTCAAATAAATACAAATGTCCGTATTAGAGTATAAGTTGCACCATATAATACACAGTAATCAGTTTGTTTTTACGCAAATTAAAACTGCGAATAAGAAATCCCGCCAAATAAAAAAAGGTAACAGGCGATAATTTTTCGTAACCCTGCCATCGCGAGAAGGCTGCTCAAATGAAACCACCTATTTCTATTTTTATGGGCAGAGAATTGTTCCCTTACAAGCAATTTCAATTTTGGCAGTAAAAAACACAATACGTACCATATATAAGGGCCTAAATTAAACATCCAAAATAAAAATTGTATACTCCATAAAACTGTTCAAAGTTCAATTGGTGATAATAAATACAAAATCGTGAAAAAACCACAATCCATTCAGACAAAACCAATTGACATTTTTCGTCAAAAACTGAGAGGGGTCGGGATTGACCATTTCCAGCTTAGTCGGACGGACGGATGAAGTGAGAATCTGCGTCGGACGGATTGATCGAGATCGCCTTGGGATTGCAAAAATTCACATTCGACCTCATTTGATAGGTTACAGCTAAATTTGAATAAGTCCGGTTTCTTTTTACATACATATGTAAAAAGAATTGGACCCTGGTTTAAAAAAAATTATTATTAAAGAAAAAAAACGGGATTATTGGGATGAAAAAAATCATAACACCGGGATCCGAAAAAAAAATAACTTGACCCAAGGATTGAAAACTCATCTTAGAACACTGGGGCTCACCGGCAAAAGCTTACATTAAAATCATCCAAACACATGAGAAAACTCACAACTAAAACATACAAAGCGTCAAGTCCTCCTGCAAATTCTCAAAAATAAATAAATTCAAAAAATAATATGCACATTAACGATACTTAATTATCTGAAGAAGAAGTAACAGTAATGAAATAATACTACGAAAGAAGGTAAAATAAAGTAAAAAATCCAATATTGCAAGGGACAGACTTATTGCTACCCACGCCAAATAGCGAGAACAGGTCAAATTTCTCACAAATATTAGAACAGAATAGACGGTCAGCATGTGGTGGCGTTTCGCTAGAATAAAACCGACAAAAAAAAGCTCAGAAGTGAGATCCATCCGCCAAAGAACACACGAGATTGACCTAAAACAAATATGTTTAAACCCTCCGACCATATAGACCTTTTGAAAGCTAAGCCACTTTAAAATCACCAAAAATGAATCGCAGAAACTTCTCCTCAAAATTTTTTTTTAAAATTCAAACAATGTGAATTCTAAAATATTCCTAAAATTTTTTCGGATACTAGGTTCAATTTTTATGACAAATTGATTGAAAAGCGATTTTCGCTTAAGTTTTACTTCCGAAGAAATATCTTTTGATCCAAATTTCGCATAAATAATTCAAATAAGCCAGTTTAGGAAAGTGTTTTGAGTACAATTTGCAAGAAAATAGCCTTCTGGACATATCTGGAGCAAATATTTTTGGGAGTGAAATTTCAAAATATTCTTATTTTGATATAATGTATAGATAAAAATGATATGTTTAAAATATAAGTGTAAAATCACCAAAGTGTACTCTTATACATTAGCCTTTTAATAGTAAAAATAACAAATAATAATCAATTCGAGAAAACTAACAATTTCTTCTAAAATACGTTGATTTTTCATGAATAATGATTATTTAAAAATATTTGATTCCAACAGATATAGTCAATCAGACAAAGTAAGAGTAAAACAGAGCACTGCGCAGTTTCAGATAAAAATACATTTCCTGGAGCCTACAAGAGGTAGTAATCACGTGAAATTACCTTGCTTTTCAAACGTTTTTTCTAGAATTAAACATAAATTCCTAGAATATAATTTTTTTCGAAAGTTAACTCTCAGACTTGACATACAAGGAAAAATTGAAGGTTGATCTAAAGAGTTCTTGTGAACAACGCAAATAACTCCTGAAAGGCTAATAGCTCGGCGAACTTTTTTAATGCCCCGAGTTAGAGGGTCTGCAGGTCTGCTTGCAATTGGCAGAGCCTAGTTAGGAAAATACTGAAGCCTGAAAAAATAAATCCAAAAATGCATTTGGAGACCTAGCCTTCATCGCTGAAATCAAAGGTCCAAACTCGATTTGATTGACCACCACCAATCGTCACATAAGCGTAACCAGAGGTCACCGCGAAATTTCAAAAAACTATCTCCCGCCAAGACCATATATCGAAAATATTGTCAAAGTTAACATAATACGTAGAAAATAAACAAGAAGTTAGTGTACGTTTTTAATTCGATGCGAATTTTCCTAGCGGTCCAATAAACTGACGCCTTTTGCCCGTTTCAAACGATTGGCCTTAAAAATCTACTCTCCTCCGAGGTTTAGTCAAAATGGCCCAAATTTAAGAGTACACTGTTGCATTTCCAAGATTTGT